>JANKOD010000001.1:14532213-14548241 GCA_026284645.1 Erythroxylum acuminatum
TATTTAATTAGAATTATTTGTAATTCTAATTAAAGTTTAATTGAAATTAGAATTTAATTTCAATTAAATTACTAAAAAGTCCAAATCTTATTATAAATAGGCTTAAGCTCTATAGAGCTAGCACTTCTTGCTTAACCCTCTTTGTAAGAGTTACATAGTTCTCTCAATTGATTCTATAGATGCTATTAGAGGTCGAACATTTGTGCGGTTACGGTGGTTGAGATGGATAAGTTTCGGAAACGATTCGAGTGATACAACAAGATAAAGATCATGCATCGGAATAAAGTACGAATTAATTTTTCTCTTTCTTATGATTTGTTTTAATCATTTTATAGAATTAAAGTGATCTTGGTTTTTAGGAAATCAACGAAAAAGTTTCGTGTTTATTCCAATGCAGTCAGGATCTTGAAAAAGTTTCACGATTATTCCACTACGGTCGGGAACAGATCCCGACCCGGTTTCCCAACGAGTTGTTTGTTAGAGATTTCTCATAAACAATTTACAAGCAAACAACATCATCATGAAAATGATAGCTTATTCTTTACAATCATTCAAGGTTAATTGACAACAAACATTTGGAAGAGGTAGGGATATTTCACAGATAAACCCAACAAATCAAAAAAAGAAGCTTTTGAACCTAAAAAGATCCAAACCTTAGGGATATAATCAGGAAGGCAAGCACCACACAACTCACAAGCTTCTTCATAAGGCAATACAATAACGGAAACTTATTACATTAGAGGAGAGAATTCAGGAAAAAACATTAACTATTTGCACAAGTAAGTGATTTTGCACAAGATAATACAAGGGAAACTCACTTTACCTCCTCTAGCTATCAATGCATTAGCTTCTATCTCTAATTCTTTCTACTTGATGTTTAGCTCATTTTTTGGAGCTGCGCCGTTATATTCAACAAAGGGACTGCCAAAGAATGAGCAGAGCACTTTAAATCTTATATGCAGGCATCAAAAACTTTTTCCATGAGAGAATGGTTGTGTCTCTCTAGTTGACATAAAGACACATAGATAGGTATTCCTTAAACCTCATATTTCATTAAACATAATTCTCGATGTCAAAACATGGAGACAAAAGGGCATCGTACTAGTCTTTACCAGGGTTTATTACTCATGTTCGTGTACGATGTGAGATGAACTAAATCCTCACGAGTCATTGTTGATGTGATTTTATCAAATGTTAAAGTGCAAATAGCAACTTTTCACCTAGAAAATTAACCTTTTATTAGGTTATTAAGTACATCTTCTAGTAAGGCCAATTTCCTTTCATGTTTAATCGTCTCTAATTAACTACAGATTTCCAAGCACCAACTATCCTGCTTCCTAGACTCTCCATCATCTCCTTCTTTATACATTACATCGTTGGCTTCTTGGAGTTTTCTCACCATCTCCCTTCGAACATTTCATCGTAATTTTTGAAACCAACGGTTTTGAATTAGAAAACAAAAAAAGCAAACGCAAGAGAAGATTGTTTAAATCAGAACGAAGGAGTAGAAGATCGTGAAGAGAGAAGTATGTTTAAAGAAAAAAGAGAGAATAATTCTTACCCCAAAACTCCATTTATGAGTGAGTGTACGCTAGCTCATTATCGACGCCCTCTTAGGTCTGTGGATATTCTTTTTCGACGACACAATCATGATCAGAACAAGGAGTAGAAGATCGTGATCAGAACGAAGGTTCGTGAAGAGAGAAGACGTTTGAAGAAAAAAGAGAGAAAAATCTACCCTAAAACTTTCTGAGATAATTGTCGCTATCTATGGGTATTCTTTAGAGAGAACATTCGTCATTTTTGATCAGCTAAAGGCCAAATGTTGGGTTCAATCAGCCAACCTAATCAGCTGATTACCAAACATAATGGGCAGCTGTTTAATATGGTCAATCAGCTAAATATCGTCAATCAGCTAATTTTTAGCTGATAAGCTATTCACCAAACGCGACCAATGCCATTTCCACATTTTCAGGTATAGAAGAGAGGAAATAAGAAAGTGGAATGAGCTTAATTAACTCATGAATTAACTACTACTATTACCCTTAAAGGTTGGCCTTTCCTTAACCCATTAAGAGCAAAATTAACTTCGTTAACATCCTCCATCATTTCCCTAAACCCTTTAGGTTTTCATCAAAGTTGAGGTCATAAATGTCCTTGAGTTTATCTTCTCCAATTTGAGCTTTTTGGACTTTCTTAAAATAATCCCCCTCTTCGAAGAAGAAATTGGAATTGAAGTTGTAGGGATTAGGATCGAATGATCGAAGAGAGGAAAACGACACTTGACAAGTTAAATGTAGACTGCAGAAATCTTGTGATTAGGTTTCTTGGGAGGGAGAAAGTACATCTTTGTATTATGGTGTTGTTCAGCAAGATTTCGTATTTCATTGAATCGAAGTAGGCTCCTATAATTGTACCTATATTAAACTGGCGACAATATGCTCTGACCATTATCTTTTTTTTGTAAAGGGTTATAACTAAAAAAATCGAGAAGCCCTTTTATTGTAATTGTTTGATAAATGGTTGATCAACTATTTTTTGACAAAAGATATTTTATTATTTGATCATGTCAAACCACTAATAATCATTTGGTAACCAACTGATTGGATTGGCGGATTGAACTCAATCTACTATTTTTGAAAATGATCCTATGAGAAACGTTTTGCTCCAGTGGTTGAAAAATTAAGGGACGAAAGACGATTGTGATCAAAAGTTGTTACAAATTACTCGAGTTGTCAACTTTTATTACTAATAAATAAGCTAATATACTAGAAAAATGAACGTCAGCTTGATTAATATGGAGAAAGAAAATAGTAGCAGTAATAACAATAATAATAATGATGATGACGAGGACGACGACGATTATTATTATTATTATAATATGTTATATATTTTTTTATTAGAGTTATAAACTTAATTTTTGTAAAATTAAAGTTCTATATTCTTCTGAGAATATTCAAATAAATACTAAGATATAATACTCATGTTCTTATAAATCCTGTTTTTAAAGTCATGTCCTTATAAGTACAAATAAGCAACTAATACTAAATAGTTAATTTTACCAAATATCTTTAAATAAACAACTTATGTTATTCACTAGTCAAATCAACTGATATAATCTGCTGTTAACTAACCAATGATAAAATTAACTAATAGCTAATGCAATCCGCTGATTGCCAAATAGGGGCAATATCTATAAGTGAATTTTGTATCGTATCGGTTAAAAAATGACAAAATATTAACATTTAGTACTAATTGTCAGTATCGGCCAATGTTGGCGTTTTCATCTTGTAGCCAAATATCATTCGGTGTTGTTAAATTTAAAATATTTATGGGTTGTTTGGTTTTACTTCTGTTTTTCTGTTATGATTTTTAGTTTTAGTTTTTAGTTTTAGTTTTTTTTTTCAAAAACAAAAACTTGTTTGGTTAAGATTTGTAATATAAAACTGAAAACAAAAGAATGTTTGGTTGAGATTTGTAAAAAAACAAAAAACAAAAACAATGTTAGATACCCCAATTGAAACATTGTTAACTTGAAACTAGTAGCAAAAGTTGTGACCTTGAAACTGAATGGATTTTTCTTCATGTGTTTAAATTGGATTTATTGACCAGTAAACTTTGTATCCAGTCTACGGAAAACAACAAACCAAAAACATAGAAGAACACTTGGAAATGTAGAAACGAAAACTAGAAAACCAAAAAAACATAATTGCAGAAACGTAAACCAAAAAACCAAAAACACAAACCAGAAATGCAGAAACGCAAACCAGAAAATCAGGAGAGAGAGAAGAGATGAGTTAGGAACTTAAGAGAGAAAAGAAGAACAAAGACGCAGGAGAGAGAGAAGAGATGAAAATGGGACGTAAAAAAAGAAAAATGAGAGTTTATATAGTGGAGGAAGTTTATAAGAGGAGGAAGTAGAAACGAAAACGAAAGCAAAAACATGTTGTGAAAAATTAGAAAAACTTCTAAGTTATGTTTTCGTGAATCTATTGTGGTTTTTTATTTTTAGAAACAAAAAATTGCAATAGAAACAACCAACGTGTTTTAACATGTTTTTTCCTTTTTTATTAAAACCTTAACAAGAAACAAAAAAAAAGAGAGAAACAAACACCCCATTAGAGACTTTATTTACAAAAAAAAACATCATAAACGCATCCACGCAACCCTTTCATTTTTGCTATCTCTCTCCTCTCTACCCAGCCCCAGCCCCAGCTTAATCTCTGCTCTCCTACTCTCTCTCCTCATCGCTGCCCATGCCCTCGCGAGTCGCACACACAACCTTCCACTGCCACTACCATCACACCATGTTCCATCGTCGTACCACTTGCCTAATTGCACGCCGCAAGCCTTACCTTTGGTTGGACCGCCTACCACTCTCTCTCACACACCGTTCGTTGCAAACTCGAGTTGGCTTCTCCATTCACCACTATCGCCATCGCCTAGATAGATTGCAGTCTGTAGATTAGAAATCAAGATTTCCAATTTTCCAAATCTAGATCCAAAGTTGACCAAACCCAGCCTTAGCTTGATTACAATTTCTGATTTTTTTTGTGCATTTCAAGTTGCTTGTTTCTACTCTAAATTGCAATATCATTGTATTTTGGTTGTGTCGTGAGTGTTTTGTGAATGATTTATAAAATATACATTAGGCAATTTGAGTTTGAAAATTAAAATTATTTGTATGAGTTAGTTCAATTCCAATAATATTTAAGCATTGTGAGTTATGAAAAAATGAGATCAAAATAATATTATGTATGAATTATTGGAGAATATTTAAGTATTTTGAATTATGTATAATTCAAGAATATGTCATATTATTTGTTATTTTAATAATCATAAAAATGAGATCAAAATTAATTCATTAAGTTGTTAATTTGTTAATTAATTTATATAAAACATATAATTTACTAATTATTGTTTGTAAGTATTTAACATATGATTAATCATTTAAATATAAGATTTAATATATAGTTAAATCATTTAATATATGTAATTAAGAAAATTAAATGTTTGCATTTTTATATTGTTTATTGCTATTAGGAAATAAAATGACAAATATTAATCTTATCTTATGAGTAGCAAATACACATTTATCATCTTATCTTATCTTATGGATAGTTAAATACATAGTAGAAAATAGTATGTGAATTCATTAATTTAATTTTGTCACATGTCTTCATTTATTTTTACAGATAAATAAAAGAAATTCAAGTACTCTTGATAATTCAACCACTTCAGGAAGATTTAATGTTCTAGCTTGGGCTCATGTTGGATTAGTTTCCGGAATGAAGAATCATATCATTTGTTTGTTTTGTAACAATCATTTGAAAAGTGGAGGAATCATTATATTAAATAAGCATTTAGCTAAGGTTAAAGGTGTTATAGAGCCTTGTAAAATAGTTAGTCATAATGTGAAATGACAAATGAAGACTTTGTTTGAAGAGTATTAGCATGAGAAAGATAGAAAGAAAAGATTGAACAATTTTAGTAGTGGAAGTTCTTTTGTTAGTATTCAAGCTAATAGTGAGAATGTTGAAGGTGGTAGTATTCCTATCTAACGAGAAGGGAATGTTACACCTAATGTTATGAAAAGAAGAAGACAGATGTCTAATTTCTTTGCACTATTAACAATTCCTGAAGCTCAGCCTTCATTTTGTAGTACCTTACAATCTAGAGAAGCAGGTCATAATGTAGATATGAGAATGGCTAAATGGTGGTGTTTTCAATGCTTCCCAGTCTTGTTATTATCATCCTATGGTAGATGCTATTGTCTCTTATGGTCCAGGATACAAAGCTCCTTCAATTGATGACTATAAGGTAAATTTTTTAGTAGTTCTATTTATGAAATTAAAAGTTAATTGGAAGAAAGAAGAATAACTTGAGCTACTTTTAGGTGTTCAATCATGTGTGATGGTTGAACAAATAAAAGACTAGAACCTATTATTAATTTTCTGGTTTATTCTACAAAGGGGACAATATTTTTTAAGTCTATTGATGGATCTGGTCTTGCTAGAAATGTTGATACTCTGTTTGAAACATTTGATGAAGTCGTGAATGAAGCTGGGCCAAAAATATTGTTCAATTTATTACTGACAATGATTCAACCTATAAAGTAATTGGAAGAAGATTGCAAAGCAAATATAATTCTTTTTGTTGGACTTCTTATGCTACATATTACATTGTCTTAATGTTGGAAAATATAAGGGATGCTAGGTATTTTTCTATTATTGACGAGACTGTGTAGAAAGCAAAAAGGTGACCAATTTTATCTACAATCGTGCATGGATCTTAAATTTAATGAGAAAGGATTTCACAAATGGTAGTAATTTGTGTTGTCCTGTTATTACAAAATTTTCAACAAATTTATTATCATTCAATATTTTATTATGATAAAGAAAGAGTTGAAACAAATATTTACAAGTAATAAGTGGGTTGCATCTCGGTATACTAGGTCTGATGCTGGATTGGAGGTTTATAAAATTATACTTGAAGATAATGAAATTTTTAGTCTAAATGTCAATTTGTTATTCAAGTTTGTGAGTCTTTGGTAAGGGTACTTTGTCTAGGTGATAATGATGAGAAGGCAATAATGAGTTATTTTTGTGATGTCGTAGAGAGGGCGAGGGAAGCAATCAATGCCAATTTGAAAAATAAGTCTTCTTTGTACACACCTTATCTTGCAGTGACCAATGAGAGATAAGAAAGACAACATTACTTTCCATTTTGTTAAAGTTGGGGCATTTTTGAATCATAGTGTCTATTTCAAACCAAGTTTTACAAAGAAATCTGAAGTTAATAAGGGAATGTTTTTAACTATAACAAGAGTTGTTGCCTATGAGAAGATGTAAAATCTACTAAGCTTACAAATGGAGATTTATAAGGATGCTTATAGTGATTTTGGGATGTCAGTTGTTGTTTGTCAAAGAGAAAATTTTAATCTAGATATATATTTTTCACTTTTGTTATTTGTAATTAATCATCACTTTATTTGTTTATAATGTTACTTTTCTTATCATACAGTTGCTTGGTAGGACCAACTCAAACATGGTGTTCTAAAATTACAAAGGTTTGCAATTCGAATTCTAAGTCAATGTATGAGTGCAAAGTGTGAAAGGGACTGAAGCATATTTAAAATCAGCAATTCCAAGAAAAAGAATTAATAGATTGGAGTACAAAAGATTAAATCACTTAGTCTTTGTTTGATACAATATAAAGCTTCGGAAAATATATGTTATTTTCATTATTTAGATATAATTTCTTATAACTTTTTGATAATTTAATTTTATTGTTTACTAAGACTCTTAATAGAACAAGTAATTTTGTAGATCTAATTATATCGATCATTTGGCAAATTGGATTTTTGAGGAATCGAGTATGATAGATGAGAGTGACTTGGAAGATAATCTTGGTGGAAAAGTATTAATTTATCATTTGGTGCGATGATTTTGAATGATGGTGATGATGAAGATTTTGTATGAAATAAGAATTGGATCAACGTAATTTGAGCAAGTATTTGATTGAATAAAGTTTCAAGTTTTTGTTTCTCTTTTTATTTTAATTTCACTTATATTTGATGTATATGTAAATTCTATATATGCAATATAATTGTAAATATTTTATTTTAGGTTCTACTTTTAGTTGGTTCTTAGACACGAACTCTTGTTGTAAATTGTAATTGTTAGAGAATCATAAATATTTATTATTCTTTTTATTTGATGTTTTGATGTATTTATTATATCATGAAATTATAATATTTTTACATACTTTGTATTGTTTTTAATTTTATATTTGTATGATGAATAAATGATGTTTTTCATATTAATTTTGGTTATTATTTATATATAAAAATGTGAAAATAATATAAATAAAAATAAATAAATTGATGTTATTTATATTAAAAATTTAAGGATTTTTTTTTAAAAATACATTCAGCCAGTGCATCCTCAATCTAACCCTAACTTCAGGTTATCTTAAAATTTGAACTCTAAATTGTTTATTAGCTATAGGCTAACAGTTGTTGATAAAATCATATTATTGAATTTTATCAAAATAAGGACTTTTTGCATAACATGATTTAAAATATTTTTTTTAAAATAAAAATGTCCACACATAAGTAAATAATTCCTGATTTTCACTGCTCAATCTCTCAAATTTAAACATATGGGTAAAGTATATATAGTTTGTTTCTTAGTTTACGTGCTGAAAAAAATAAAAAGTATCAGAATTAAATAATTATGAATAAGATATTAAAATAAATGTGGTTCATACTAAAAATTTTAAAAGAATTTAAAATACAAGAAAAAGGTGAGAGATAATTCGGCGTTGTTGCATATATATAGGATCTGAATTATTATAAGGTGTTGCAAAAGTTCTTTATCGAACATATCAACCATAACCTTCATACTTAACCAAAATGATAATCATGAATCATTTTCAACCTTCATTATTCATGATGATTATTTAGAAGATAATAATTTAAAATGAAATGAGAAAACAATTATTTTATTTCATGATTTTCATTGTTTGATAAAATAAAACAATTATTTCAGGACTAATATGAAATTAATTATACTTTTATCATTAACAATAATTAACATACTAATAAAAATAAATTGAATTAAAATTATTCATTGTGTGGTACATTATTAGCTGATATCATATTGTAAACATATAGTTTATATTAATAAGGATTTACAAATTATTTAATCTATTAATTTAATATTAAAACCATAATAAAATTTAGTACTTAATGTTAATTTATTTAAGTCAATAATTAAAATTTTATTATTTTATTAGTAACAATGAATTTATATGTTTATTTAAATTGTTTTCTTTTATGCATATTAATTATTTATAAAATAGAATGCTTCTTTAGAAATAGCAATAGTTATGTGAAAATTGAATAAATCAATAAAAAGAAATAGAAGTAACAAATAACAACAACAATAAAAACACTCACTAGAAATTCGTTAACATGAATCCGTAAAGGTCTAATAATATACATCCTTACTCTTAACTGGTAAGGAAACTGTTTCAAATGGTCCACATGAAGAAGAGGAAAAAAGAAAAAAAGAAATAATAATAATAATAACAAAAAAACCCAATTTTCGTTAATTTTTCAATTATAGCCCGAACTTTAAAAAGTAGCAATAAAATATTCAAAATTTCAATTTTTTTCAATTCTCCTAAACTTTAAAAAGTGGTAATAAAATGCTCAAACTTTTAATTTTCTTCAATTCCAGCCCGATATTTTCTATTGTTCTCCCGATGACCTCAGCTATTTATTTTCTATTTGTTCTTATAACGTCCCAAACTACTCTCACATTATAGTGTATTGCACCAATAAACTCTTCATTTTTAGTTGATTCTGCTGATGTCTTAGTGTGAGGGCATGGAGGTTGTGTAATATGAAAATTGAAGGGTGAGGGCTCGAGAGAACAAGCTAAAAACGAAAGAAAAACTGAAATCAAAGCGCAAGGTTGTCGGGGCTGCGTAACCTGATTTAGTTCATTTTTAAACAATGACGTTGTTTTAATTATATAATTAAACGACATCATTTCATTAATTTTCATTTGTTGTGTAAATTTGAGTTGACGTATATTAATAGTTAAAATTTTTAAAACATGTGGTAAAGTACATCAGCAAACTTAACGAAAACACTAATGTTGGGCTAAAATTGAAAAATTTTGAAAGTTTAAGCATTTTATTACTAGTTTTTGAAGTTCAGGTTAAAATTGAAAAAATTAAAAATTTAGACATTTTATTGCAACTTTTTAAAGTTTAGATTATAATTAAAAATTGACAAAAGTTTAATTTTTTTTTATAATTAACCCTAATAATAATAATTAGTAGGGACCAGCCAAAGTACAGACATATATATTGGAATGTACGAATACCATACAAAGATGGATAAGAAAAAGGGATTTGTGAGGGCAGCATATGGAGATGGTTGGTTTAGTGGAGCAGAAATTAAGTTTGTACTTGATTTTCTAACTACTCCAATTCGTATTTGGGAAATAAACAAAATGGCTGCTCTCATCTTCTTGCTATCTGCATTCAATTGTCCAATCGTTTTACGAGCCTGCAAATAATAGCAATTAATCAATTCAAGGATTAATAATAACGTAACCTATTAATTTTCTCATTTAGATTAGAAAAAAGAAGAGTCCACAACGTTGATTTATACTGCAAAAGGTTGGTCGTGAATATCGTGTGCATAAATTGAACGACTACCGCCCCGACGAGTTCAGATCTTCTGTCTAATATTACTCTGTCTTGTAAAATCTTAGCCATTTATTTGTGGGACCCACACAAGACTCATGTAGGACCTACATAAATAAATGACTGAGATTTATTGGATACAATAAGACAACATAATATTAGACAGAGGATCTGAACTCCCCCATCGTTACAGGCGATCGATTGATCCGATGAAGGTGAGCTTGGTAGACTTTGCAGCTTAAGGTCATCTGATGCCATGGATAGACCAGAGGCTCACTAGCGTCAATGCCCATGGTCCATCAAGATACTGGCATCCTAAGCATGATCAGATCAACACACTACATATGCGACAAAATATCCATAGATAATGTTAAACAACATACATGATACCTCCATTTTTAGAAGAGTGGTTAGAGCAGTTGTAGAAAGTATGTCACACTCTATTCCCCATTTTAATGACTCCTACATCTTTTATATTACAAAGCAGAATTAACACACACAAAACTCTGATACCATTAGTTCCTCGATGATCTGTGTCTATAAGCAATGAGAGAATCATCAAAACCATGGCGACCCTTTACAGCTAATTGCTGTTCCGTTAAGGGCCAAACAGTCTTTGGCAATTTCAGCCGTTGTAGGCCATCCAAATCGGAGTTCTCAAAGGATATAGCTCCACTGCCGTCCTTCAGGCGGCTTTCGTTTTCTGACCTTAGCCGCTCTTCGTCCATTCGTATAAATGAGGACTTGGCTCAGTCTTTTGGGCCAGACTTGTATGATTTCCAGCTGAGCGAGTTACGCGCCATAACTCAGAACTTCTCCAGCAATTTTTTGCTGGGAGAAGGTGGGTTCGGGACGGTGCACAAGGGTTATGTCGATGAGAACATGAGACAAGGCTTGAAGGCTCAGGCTGTTGCTGTTAAGCTCCTTGACATTGAAGGCCTCCAGGGACACCGTGAATGGCTGGTACGAATCTCCTTCCTCTTACTTCATTATGTGTATAAACTTTTTAAGAAGCCATAATCATATGCTTATTGGGATTGAATCAGGCAGTTAGTAGTAGAATCAGTTCCTTCTTGTTGCGTAAAAGATTTAAGAAAAAAAAAAAAACAGAAGAAGCTATGGAACAGTATGAAATTAATGTCAAGATTGCATGTCTCATAAGCACAAATGGTCAGCATAGAATGGCACCAAGCAAGCAGCAATAGAAGAACTTCAATCGACATGGTCAAATTGTCATTAGTTTAGTAAATGTAAAGTCATCAAATTAGTCAAAAGCTGGACGTAAACAATTTCTAAAGTAAAAACTAATACTAGTCTTTTTGATAATTTCCCAACTCCAGTTGTTTTATGTTTCTGTTTTTAGACCATAATGAACAATAAAGTTATACCTAGAACTATAGTTTATATAGTTCTGTGAATATCTAATTGTTTGTCAATCCAACATTATAAAAATCTTGGTCAATTAAAACATACTTTTGAAATATGTGATTGTGAATTGATGAAAATTAATAATTTTCAAAAGAAAAGATATCTTTTTTTTTTAAAAATCCTTATATGTCCATTTTTTTTTTGATAAGTCAGAAGAATTTATATAGAAAAAATACGTACAAAAGAGTTCACTCAACTATTGCCTTTGAGGACACAACCAACTATAACATAGCAGCTAACCCACATTACTGTCCAAAGCAAAACTTAAGGAAACCAGCAACTATGACATATGGGGGGTTTTTGCCTACCTCCACTAAACAACAGATCTCCTGTAATCTAAACAGTACCATACTAAAAAAGCAATAACCTGAGGATAAGATATGTCCACATTGACATCGACGCATCATAATGTTCCACTGTTCATCTAATCCAGTAATGCTTAAAAGTCTTATAAGACATCAGGCTCGTGCCTAACAAAATTGCCTACCTTTATCATTGAATTGGTCAATCGAACAATCCCACTAAAGTTTGTACCTTTTTTTTTTGGAATTTTATGTTAAATTGATATATTCCTAAGCTATGTATTATGTGTGTGGCATTTCTTGCAGGCTGAGGTGATATTCCTGGGGCAGCTCAGGCACCCGAATTTGGTTAAATTGATTGGCTACTGCTGCGAGGACGAAGAACGACTTCTTGTCTATGAGTTCATGCCTCGAGGCAGCTTAGAAAACCACTTGTTCAAAAGTGAGTTCTCACTTACACGAAAACCGGTGAATTATTATTCTATTGGATTTTCAGAAAGCAAGCAAGTCCCTACTTGCCAAGGTACAATTTAAGGTATTACATAACTTACAGCTTGATTATGACCAGGGATGTCGATGTCATTGCCATGGGGCACAAGGCTAAAGATAGCGATAGGAGCAGCAAAAGGGTTAGCTTTCTTACACGAGGCTGAGGAGACTGTCATTTATCGCGATTTCAAGACTTCCAACGTGTTGCTAGATTCTGTATGTCACTTTCTTCCTCGGAACAATTTTTTACTGCGATCTGCGACTTAACCTAACCATGCCGTGCAAAAAGCTTACCATTTCCTCTTTGTTTTACTAGGATTTCAATGCAAAGTTGTCGGATTTCGGGCTGGCAAAGATGGGTCCTGAAGGGTCAGACACACATGTCACAACTCGGGTGATGGGCACCTACGGATATGCTGCCCCTGAATATGTCTCCACAGGTTTCATCACTTACCATTACGACAAAACATTCTTAGACTTTTAAGTAAATATTTTATGATTTAATGCTCTTTCCAGGGCACTTGACAACGAAAAGCGATGTTTATAGCTTTGGGGTAGTGTTGCTGGAGCTTCTCACTGGAAGGAGAGCCATGGATAAGTCAAGACCAAAGAGTGAACAAAACCTTATAGATTGGTCAAAGCCGTACCTGACTAGTAGCAGGAGGCTGCGCTGTATTATGGACCCAAGACTTGGTGGTCAGTACTCTGTCAAAGGGACAAAGCAAATGGCGCTGTTGGCATTGCAGTGCATAAGTTTGAATCCTAAAGACAGGCCAAAAATGGCAGCCATTATTGAGACTCTTGAAGCTCTGCAAAATTACAAGGACATGGCTGTTACACGTGGACAGTGGCCAGTTTCTCAAAAATCGGGCAGAAATGGTGTGTCCCCGAGGGGAAGAGCCGAAAGCAGAGGTGCTGTTTTTAGGAAATCTGCTCCTTTTACTCCTAAGAAGACATAAGGCACATGTGGAAGTGTATATCAATTATCCCAATGCATGTGTATCAATTTATCCTTCTGTAATTATGTGAATGATATAACAGGCATGATTATAAGCCTAAAAACTTTTGGTTATGTTAATATATAAAATATACTAATGCTTATACATAAATTGGAGATTGATTAGAGTGCAGAGTCAAATTGACTTTTTATACCATAGTTTCAAGTCGCAATCCGCATGATCTTGGGCTTAAGACCAGCTGTAAAAGCTCAACCCATAATACAAAAATTAAGTGTAACTTCAGATTATATGCTTATGCAAATAGAGAATCTCTTTCGACATTAGGGTAGAAGAGGTTCTTTCAGGTTTAACAATATGCTGATTGATGATGATGGGTTTTTTTAGGCTCTTCAAAAGGGTTGTTACGGTTGAGGGAATACAACAATTTATTTGTATTCAAAAGCTTAAAGTTATCAAAAGGAGATAAAAAACTTCCTGAGTAGAAGATCTTCTTCCATACAGCAAGCTGTTACTAAAGTTAGGAAAGATTTGGAAGCTATACAACATGAGCTTGATTTTGATCTTGCAAATTCTATTTTAATGAGTACAGAGAGGACTCTATTGATATCTTATTTATCAAAAGTCAGGGATCGTGACAGTCTTATGGAACAACGAGCCAAAGTTAGTTGGTTAAAAGATGGTGAAAGATGTTCAAAATTTTTCTCTAACTCCATTTTAGCCAGGAGAAATGCAAATAGAATCTGCTTCCTTATGTTGCAAGATGGAGAGGATTTCTCAGCAAAAAGACCTTCTAAAGGAAGCAAAGAGATTCTTTAAGAGTTTCTAAGGCTCTTCTCATACTCAAGCAAACACTATCCCTCTTTGCTCCTTTATTCATAATAAGATCTCTCAATAGCAAGCAACAACTCTCATTAAACCAGTAGAAGAGAAAGAAATAGAAGAGGTAGTGTTTTAAATGCATCTTAATAAATCTCCAAGACCTGATGGATTTAATGGATACTTCTTTCAAAAGACATGGCAAGAAACTAGTCCTACGATTAAAAGAGCAATTATGGAATTCTTCTCTAAGGGTGTTCTATTAAAGGAGATCAATAAAACTCATATATGTTTGATTCCCAAATTCTCTTGTTCTTTGTCATAGGATGACTATAGGCCTATCGCATGCACCAACTTCCTTTACAAGGTTATTTCTAAACTCTTAGCAAATAGGCTGAAACTAGTTTTGGATTCTTTGATCTCTGATAATCAAAGTGCCTTCCTATATGGTAGAAGAATTGAGGATAATATTTCTATTGTCAATGAAAGGGTATCAAAGGAAGAATAGCCCTCCTAATTGTATCATAAAGGTGGATTTCAAGAAAGCTTTTGATCATGTAGAATGAGATTTTATTCTTCAGACCTTATGACTTTTGGTTCCCTAATGAGTTTGTCAGACGGAAGACTTGTATCACCACTCCAACTCACTCTATTCTAGTTAATGGTACCCTAACTGATATCTTTAAGAGTGCAAGATGTTTGAGACAGGGAGGTTCGATCTCCCCATATCTCCTCATCATATGCATGGAAATCCTAAGTCTGTTGATCCAATAGAAGGTGGGTAATAGCGTGAACTACAAATTTCATAGTAAATGCAAGAGAGTAGGACTTATCAACTTATGTTTTGTGGATGATCTATTGCTTTTTTCTAAGGCCCATGAGAAATCTATTGAATTACTCATGTCGACATTGTCTTTATTCAAACACCTTTTAGATTATGAGAGTAACCTTACAAAAAGTCATTACAACCTAGCCGCTAGTGCTACTATGATGGAAAACAACATCTTTGGAATCACAGGGATGAAAAGGAAGCCAACTCCTTTGACTTATTTGGGTCTACCTATTACCACAAAAAGGATTCAATTCTTTAAATGCTTTCCCTTGATAGAAAAAATACAGAGAAGATTAGGCATGTAATCTAATAAGGTTCTCTCTTTTGGTGGGAGATTGCAGCTCATCAAATCCATTCTAAATTCCCTTCACGTTTACTAGTCCTCTAACATATCATTAGCAAAAGGAGTTATCAAAACCATTGAGAAGTTTTTCAGAAGATTTCTGTCGGGAAACTTAAACTTGGACAATCACTTTGCTAAAGTTAAATGGTCTGAAGTTTGCAAAAGGAAAGAAGAAAGGGGATTATGATTGATTCCTATTGCTACTTTTAATATATCAGCATTGATAAAAAATCTACGGAATATCCTATTAGAAAGAAATCTCTTTGGATTCGATGGTTTCATAGCTATATCCTGAAAGGATCCAGCCTTTGGTCTATTCCTATAAAACCTTCCTTCTCTTGGCCCTTGATCCAACTATTGAAGCTAAGACCTATTTTAGAACCTTTAGTGTCTTGTATAATTGGAAATGGTAATAAGGCCTATTTATGGTTTGATAATTAGACAGGTACAAGCCCCCTGATTAGATCTCCCCAAGCTCTTCATTTTTGGAACATATTTCCTATCAACTCGAAAGTTAACTCCATCTTGCTAAGGGGCTGACGCAGAACGAAAAGTTATGAATGGAACAAGAACGTTTAGACTCCGTTCAGGAGTTTAATCAATGTCGTTTGATTGGACGAAAAGGTAAACAAGAG
>JANKOD010000001.1:14550280-14580130 GCA_026284645.1 Erythroxylum acuminatum
AAAATCAAAACAGAGAAAATCTCACATAAAAGTTTAGAATTGTATATCAAATTTGAGAGGAAAGAAAAAAAAAGTTATGTGCATTTTTATTTAAAGATAAAAAATAAAAACATAAAAAAAGAACTACTTGACTGCTTTTTGTCACACCTAATTGGGCCTTCAAAAGGTGCTCCGTCACATTTTGCCAAATTTGTATGTTAGGAATGCGAACTAAAAAATGCCAAGGAGGTTGGAGGCTGAAAGAAGGGAACCGTTGCATGTTTAGTTAACATATTGGCTGCGTTTGGAGAACATCGAATCAACTAACAAATTAGCTGATTAATGCCTTTCAGCTGTTTGACTATTTCAAATAGCTGAAAGTTTGTTTGGTAACAACACAAACAACTAGCTTATTGACACCAAAATGTTGATTTTAGAAAAGCTTCTATTGAGCAACGTTTTGATTAGCTTTTTCATCTTTAGCTAAATATGTGAAAGTGAAAAATCAATTATACCCTCCGAAATATATAAAGTTATATATTAATTAGTTTTTGCAAGTCAATTTATGCCTAATTATAATTGTATTTTATATTTGGATGTATCATGATGATGATGATGATGATTATTATTGTTATTGTTGTTGTTGTTATTATTATTATTATTATATGTTCTATATTTTTTTATTAGAGTTATAAACTTATTTTTTGTAGAATTAAATATCTAAAATCTAAATTTTTATAAGAATATTCAACAAAATACTAACATATATAATATTCATATCTTTATAATTTTTTAAAAAATTTATGTCCTCGTAAATCATTTTACATATAAACAACTAATACTAAACAACTAATTTTACTAAACATCTTTAACAAACAGCTAATGTAGTCGATAATTCAATCATTTTGCATGCAAAACAATGCTCTGTTTAGCCTTTGACAACCATAGGCCCATCAAGATCTTCTTCTTCTTCTTGCTTTTATATATACTCTGGTTGAATTCAGAAATCAAAACAAAAAAAAAAACTAAAAACCAAATCTTTTATAAAGGTTGAAATTTTCAAAAGAAATGAAATTTTTTTAGTATATGAAATATTTCTTAAATATGGACAATAATTTTATTACGTAATTGTTAATAAATTAAAAATTAAAATTATTAATTTATAATTTAATATTACGCTAAGTGGCTTTTCCACATATAAATATTATTATTATATCAAATAATTAGTGTTGAAGTGTCAAATGAAAGAAGGTCAAAATTAGGAATTGCAGATTAAAAATTAAAATTACATTTTAAATTAAGTTTAAATTTTGAAAAACTTCAATTAAATATTAAAATAATATTATTAAATTAAATATAAAATGATGTTATTTTAAAATAACACGATGTTAATGTGCACCCACTAAATCAAAAAAGTTGCTGAAAAACAATTAAGTCACAGTAAACCTGAATACAACTCTTAATCATAGTACGGTTGGGATTAGTAATCGTTATCCCTCAAGTCAAGGAGAAGGAAAACGACGTATTAAATTACGGAGAGGGACAAACATACAAAATTAAAATGGACTTTTCTGAGATCCAAGATCCAACGGCATGGAAATATCCAATAATTATAATAAAATAAATACAATCATCAATTCCCTGGGATCCCCAGGGAGAGTCATCAGCCATCACTCTCTCCTCGCCTTCCACTTCTAGTCAACTCACTGAGTCGACTCACTCATCCCAGCCCCATCTTTTCTCTCAATTTTTTTCCCTTTCTCATATCCTTCGTTTCCACGTTTCCTTTTCGCCTTCCCTCTCACAATCTGTCCTTTTTTGTCTTTTCGTTATACTATATCCGACGGCCTCGACTCTTCCACGTCAGCTTCGTCTTCTTCACCCTCCTTCTCCTTCCTGGTCCTTCTCTTCCCTCTCCGTCTCTATTCCCAATTTATTACCTTTATATACATTACCCACCTAGGGTTTCTGTCAATTCACCTAAAATTAAAATCACTCACTTATCTCTCTAGCACCCCTCTCTCCGTATATATATGAACAAATACATATACGTGCCTCTCCAGTGAAGGCCCCCAACTCAATTTATCGCGGGCGAGGTACAATTTCGTTTAGGGTGTTTGCCTTTTCTTCTTGAATGTCTTGGCTTTTGCTTTTGTTATTATCAAATTTGATCCATTTCTTTTAGTTTTTGTTGCTTTCCTTGGTTTGGGTTTGTTCAAATTCTCAGACTTTCTGTTGTGGGTGTTCGTTTTCGTTAGGGTTTTGAATTGCGCGTTCTGTAATTTGTCAGTCAGCTATTTGGTGACCTTGGGTGAGTGTTAGTAGCTGCTTAGGGTGTTGCTTTCAACGATTATGTGTTGATGGCGATTGAGAAGAACTGTGTCAGAGTTTCGAGGTTTGATTCAGAGCTCTCTCCGCATAGTAGGGATACTATGTCGAGTGATGAAGAGGAGCTCCCGAGACGAGCGCCTGCTGTTGAATCGGATGATGATGACGATGATGATGAATTTGATGATGCGGATTCAGGTGCGGGATCAGATGACTTTGACTTGCTGGAATTGGGGGAAACTGGAGCTGAGTTTTGCCAAGTTGGAAACGTGACTTGTAGTGTTCCTTTTGAATTGTATGCTCTTCCAGGTTTGGAGGACGTGTTGTCTGTTGACGTGTGGAATGATGTGTTAACGGAAGAGGAAAAATTTGGCCTTACTAAGTATTTACCTGATATGGATCAGGAGATGTTTGCGCGGACCCTAAAGGATCTCTTTGAGGGTGCCAATTTCCATTTTGGCAGTCCCATCAAGAAGTTGTTTGAGATGCTGAAGGGAGGGTTCTGTGAGCCAAGAGTTGCCCTTTACAGGGAAGGTTTAAATTTCTTCAGGAAGAGGATGCATTACCATTGTTTGAGGAATCACCAGAATAATATTGTCAGCAATTTGTGTCAGATTAGAGATGCTTGGCATAAGTGCAAGGGGTACAGTATTGATGAGAAGCTTAGGGTACTCAACATTATGAGAAGTCAAAAGAGTTTAATGTATGAGAAGATGGAGGAAGATTTGGAGAGTGATTCACCGGAGAAAGAGGAAGTGACCGACAGGGTATGGGGAAAAAGCATCAAGGATAGAAAGAGTGCAGTCAAGCTTAGTCGTGATGGTACATATGATTCAGAACACCCTTCACGGTTGCCTTCGGTGGGTTTGGAAGTCCCAAAGTATGGGAAGAAGAATCCAAAGGGTATCCTCAAGTTGGCTGGGATGAAAGCTCCTTCCTCAAAGGAGAGAATGGCTCGGGGCACTTCTGTTTACCATGGTATGGATGTGAGTTCCAAGTCATATGGGTCAGGTGTCCCTGCCTCTCGACAGAATAAGCTATTAGGCTATGACTCAAATGCAGCATTGAGGCAAAGAGATCGGATTAGATATGATGATGATGTCGATGTTGATGATGATGACATTGCTGGGGATCCAATTTATGGAATGGGTGTCCATCGAGATCGGAATGCTGTACGTGGTGGTATGGTGGAGAAAGCTGGACTTGGAAAAGGAGGAAAGAAGCATGCCCTCACAAGAAGTGATGAATTGGCCAATGATGGTTTCACAGGATTGCCGTTCTCTTCAAAGACTGATTTACGTGTCTATGGTAGGAGCAGGACTGCAAATCAACTTTCAGAATCAGAGCCTTTCACAGAAAAACCATCCAGTTTGAGAACTTTCGAGATTTCCAAAAAGTCCAAGTATCCTGAAAAGTCTCGAGAATTTGCAGTTGGAAATCATGTGAAGTCTCAGAAAGGCCGTGCTTCTGACCTACCACTGAAAGGCAATCGAATTGATTTGTTGGAACATACTGAGCAAACTTGGCTTGGCCAAAACCAGGGGCAGATATTCTCAGTTGATTCTTCTTTTAAATCTGATGATTGGAACATGAAAAACAAAAAGTGGAAGACAGGGAGGGAATCCCCAGATCTTAATTTTAAAGGTTACAGAACTCCCCCATCCCAGATTGATGACAGAATTCTTCTCTCTGATCTGAAAGCAAAAGCATCGCAGGAGAAGATCAGAGGGAACTCGGTACAAAATGGCAGGACTGACAAAGGAACTTTAAGAGCTAGTAGAGTGCAAACGAAAAACGAAGAAACAGAATCAGACTCGTCCGAGCAATATGATGAGGAGGATGATGACAATCCTTTGATGAGGAGCAAGTCAGTTTATGCCAGTGGTATGATGGAAGGTTCTCGATCTTCAATGTTGAAGCCTCGGCTTGATGGTAAAAAGGGAAGTTATGTGAGAAAAGATATGCAGGAGAATTCACTGGCTCTAGATGGAAGCTTGCACTTGTCCAAAAGAGCAGGTACCTTTGGTGAGCTTGGCTATTTGCCCGAGTACTCTTCTAAAACAAAGCAGAAGGGTAAAATGCGAGATAGCAGTCAATTGCATGGCTCTACCAATAGAGCTTTTGATGACAGCTCTCCCTTTGTTTTGGGTAAGTTTCAGGATGATGTTGATAGAAAACTAATCCACAGAGTGAGCAGAAATGGCCAATTACGAGGAGAATATGGTGAAAGTTTATCAACCTCTTCTTTGAGGGCCTACTCCTCTGACACAAAGCATAAAGGGGATGCCTGCCATGATGAGGCTGCTGACGAGGATTTGTTCGAGACAAGGTTGTCTGTACGTGGAGCTCTGCAGGGTAGATTGGGAAAGAAAGGACAGCGCTTGGAAGCATATGTTCATGATAGACGTGATAGGTCTGAGGCTTCATTGCTAGGGTGCAACTCAGTGACGAAGAAAAGGAAAGTGAAGGATGAAATGATGGACATGGGTGGAACGTATGATAATGGTAATAGCAAGTCAAATCTTCAACAACTTGATGAGTCCATTTCATCAAAGAAAAAGGGGAAAAGAAAATTAGAGGTTGAGATGGTTGCATCAGATGTGGAAACTTTTGAACCTCCTTTTGCGGAGACTGCCCCAGTAGATGTTGAGCTGGAAACAAAACCCCAGAAAAAGCCATATACACCAATAACACCTACAGTTCATACTGACTTCTCATTTTCTATTATACATCTTCTTTCAGCAGTTCGCATGGCAATGGTTACTCCTTTTCCAGAAGATTCCTTGGAAGTTGACAAATTGAGTGAAAAGCAGAATAGAAACCCTGAAGACGGGAACAATGTGGCTGTTTCTCCCGATAATTCAGATGCAAATAAATCAAAACAGCCTTCAGAAGTGAATGCACCTTCTCTTACTGTTCAAGAGATAGTTAATCGTGTGCAGTCGAACCCAGGGGATCCCTGCATTCTTGAAACCCAAGAGCCACTTCATGACTTGGTCAGAGGTGTTCTCAAGATTTTTTCATCTAAATCTGCACCTTTGGGAGCAAAGGGTTGGAAGGCACTTGTTGTGTATGAAAAATCCACAAAAAGTTGGTCCTGGATTGGTCCACTTTCTCATACTTCAACTGATCACGAAACTGTTGAGGAGGTGACATCTCCTGAATATTGGGGCCTACCCCACAAAATGCTTGTTAAATTGGTCGATTCTTTTGCAAATTGGCTAAAATGTGGTCAAGAAACTCTTCAGCAAATCGGAAGTCTTCCTGCTCCCCCTTTGGCATTAATGCAATGTAACCTGGATGAGAAAGAAAGGTTCAGGGACCTGAGAGCTCAGAAGAGTCTTAACACTATCAGCCCAAGTTCTGAAGAAGTGAGGGCTTATTTCCGCAAGGAGGAGGTTCTAAGGTACTCAATTCCTGACAGAGCATTCTCATACACAGCTGCTGATGGTAAAAAATCCATTGTTGCTCCATTGAGAAGATGTGGTGGTAAGCCAACTTCAAAAGCAAGGGACCATTTCATGCTGAAACGTGACCGGCCACCGCATGTTACAATTCTGTGTCTTGTGAGAGATGCAGCTGCCAGGTTGCCTGGAAGTATTGGCACCAGAGCAGATGTTTGTACTTTGATTAGAGACTCTCAGTACATTGTTGAAGATGTGTCTGATGCTCAAGTAAATCAGGTGGTTAGTGGGGCTTTGGACCGTTTACATTATGAACGTGATCCTTGTGTGCAATTTGATGGGGACAGAAAATTGTGGGTTTATTTGCATCGAGAGAGAGAAGAGGAGGATTTCGAAGATGATGGCACCTCTTCTACAAAGAAATGGAAGAGACAGAAAAAAGATCTCAGCGAGCAATCTGACCAAGGAACTGTTACTGTTGCTTTTCATAATACAGGTGATCAATCTGGATTTGATTTGGGGTCTGATCTCAATGTTGAGCCCTCGGGCGCTGACGATGATAAAAGAACAGATATGATACTTGGAGATGCCAGACAAAGCGGTGAGGATAATGTTGATGTGAGTCATGGGTCTGAACAAGGGGACGTACAACGGGATAATTCCATGGTTTGGGAGGCCCTTAGTGTGAATTCGACACAAGAGAATAAATTGTTATGTCAAGAAAATTCCACAAATGATGATTTTGAAGATGAAACATTCGGGAGAGAGAGGCCAGTTGGACTATTAAGTGCAAGCTTGCTGTGAAGCTTTCAGGTAGCTTTAGTACAACAACACGAGTGCTTTTTGCTTTCTAATTTATGGAAACTGCATCTGTTTGTTTTTATGTCATATGTCTCTGAGCTTGTAAGGGATTGTGATTATTTGGTAAATTTTTTTTTCAATGATAGAAAAGCTAATTCAAGCTCATTTTAGTTAGTTTTCTGTTAATTCTTATGTGGAGGGGGCCTAACTGTTAATTTAACTTGTTTCAGAGGTGTCAAGTTACTGCAAAATGTTTTGTTCCTTGGCGCATAGTGTATGCTTGTAATTTGGTTTCATAGTTAAGCTAGGCAGTGATGCTTTTGTTCTTGGTGCTCTGGTGCTTTCTGACTAAGAATTTGTGGCTAATTTTACAGGGCTTGGAAGTCCATATACTAAACGCCTGGCGAATTCTTTCTCATGACGGTGGCACACAGAAGACTGGCACGTGTATATCGGTCCTGATGCACAACCATACAATAGTTAAGAAATCATATGGAGATTCAAACTATGTTTTTAGTATAGGAGGTTTATATTATGATCTTGTATCCCGTAGATAATGTTTCTTGTCATATTATGGTAATTTTGATATATAGTTCATGCTTCTTTTGAAGTATGCAAAATAGTCAGTTGGGCAGCCAAGCAAGTAGGAATTCGATACTCCATTAATGAAGTCACAATTTTGCTCATTGCATGGCCCTCTACGGCTTGTCCTTATGAATTTGGGATACTGTGGAATAAAATTCAAATATGGCCTCTTTTCTGTCTGCCACATCCGATGACACTGAATTTTGCCACATGTATATGGATTTGAAATTTTCCTTGTATTTTTCCTCTTTGGTTGAGAGTGTAAGAAACAAATATCTTATGGAGACAGGAAGAGCAGAGGTTTTTGGCAATGGGCTAGGTGTGAAGGAGGCTCGACGTGGAAATGAGAAAAATGTCCTCAACCTACATATGCTCAGGTGCGGCCTAAGTTCTGTTATTAAAAGCCTAAAGGGCATTGTTTTGGATTCAGTAGACTGGCTTCATTTACATGTTCATACCAAAAGTTTTCTTCCCTGCTTTTGAACTTACAAGTTCCCGTCATTAGCAGAACAATCCTAAAACTACCAGAAAATTGTAAAGATTTAACGAGACGAAGTACAAAATCCATCCATTTTCAATAGACTACTATAACAAACCTCGAATGTCTATACCATTGCAGAATTTTTTTTAATAATTACAGCTATACCATTGCAGATTATTTTAAAATAATTACACTTCTTCATGCATATATAGAGTACTTTAAGTTACCTGTTGTTTTAGAAACTGTTGCACTTATCAGCTCTGTTATGTGCCTCAGTGCCTGCCTGCATTCTAATATCAAAAGATAACTATTTAGCTAAGCAACAAGAAGAATATGGAGGTATTTGGCAACGATAAGTTGTTTTTTAGCTTATTAATTAAAAGTTAGCTTTTTGACCATCTTAAAAAACTATCAATGGATTTGGTGAATGACTTATTGGTTAGTTTATTTAACCTTAATAAGCTGATTTCTAAAAGCTTCATAAGAGGAGCTTTTAGGTTAACTGTTTGCTTAATGATAATATTGTCCTCCATTTTACTTTCTACTTTTGTTCGGTTTGTTTTCAAAGTTGCCTTTTTTTTTTTTTCCGTACAATTTTGTCGTAAAGTTTGGAAGATTATAATAAAAGGATTAATTAAACTTTTTAATCTTTGTTTAATTTTATAATACTAATTTACATTTAAAAATTAAACATAAAGAGTCACATTAACTTAATATTTTTAGTAAATATCTACTATATATCATATCTGTGTCATACTATAATTATAGATATTTTTATGAAAAAATATTAATATGATGTAACTCGCTCATCATTCATATTAATAGAGGATTTAATGTTAGACTATTATTATTATTATTATTATAATATTTTTTTTATTAAAGTTATAAACTTAATTTTTTAAATTAGATATCTAAAATATAAATTCTTATAAAAATATTCAACGAAATACTAAAAAATATAATATTCATGCCCTTATAACTTTTTTAAAAAATCACATTTTTATAAGTAATTTTACACTTCGATAATTAATATTAAATAGTTAATTTTAACAAATATCTTTAATAAATAGAAAATTACAACGTTGGAAGTTGTCACAAATTTATTCGAAGTTGTGCTGTTCCTGCTCTGTGTCACTTCTCGCACGTGAAGGTTATGAATATAAAGCATCAGTTCAGCCTATAAAGCCTTCGGAAGAGCTGAATCGAATAAAACCAACGTCAAAATGCCGAAAAAAGATGGATGGTTTACTCAAAAACTTCAATTGTCATTATTACTTACACCTTCAAGTGAACGCGAATGCTTTGAAACTAGAGTTCATATTAGGAAAGGATGACAGGGAACTTTCCTCAAGATCCTTGGTCAAATAATCCAAAGCTCTAATAGCAGATCTCTACCTGGTTGATCGTTCTCAGCGGTCCAATCCTTCCTTCGAAACTCTTAACAGTCGCATTTATGCATGCAACAATATGGAACTTGTGAAGACTAATTAGTAAACGAGGAAGTTAACCCTGGCAATCTGTGCATCAGTGAGCAACTTTTCCATTTGCTTTAAAAAAGGAAAAAAAGACAAGTTGGGACATAGATGAGAGCACAAGCCTCAATTTTTGTTAAGAAAATCGTAATCTTGTCCACTTTAAAATTAGTAACAAGGAGGACAAAAAACTTTAGATGTACATTGCCCAATTTCTTAGCAAAGCTCAATTCCTTGAAAATACTTGGGACCTATTCCCACTACTCTTGAATATAAGGCTTTAGTATTAGTTTTGCCCCCTTCTAGTGTATAATTTGTCTCATTCAAGGCAATAAAATCCTTCAGCCTTCACATTGCTATTCCTTGCATACTTGGTTGCCAGCAAATTGATCCAAGCTAATAAGAGCGGAACATTTTTCTGATGGAGAGATTTCTGGATTTTGATGCACAATAGAATTTGTCTATGCCCAGTAATATATCTAGAGCTTGAAATTTGGCATCCCTCTATAAATAAAAAGATGAGAATAATCAAAAAGTTTATACACATTGCATGAAAATGATATTCTGGCTGCAGGGCTAAGTAACAAATTGGACACCATAACTGAAAAGGAAATCCCAGTTATGGTTTGCACAGTCAGCTATGGTTTGAAATGAAGAAAAATCAGAATTTCAACCAGTAACAAAGATACAGGCCCTATTTGGTAGTCAGTGGATTGCATTATTTGTTAACTAATTCTATCAACAATTAGTTAAGAGTGGATTAATATGGCTAATTTGATCGGCGGATAAAATCAGCTGTTTATTTAAAGATATTTGATAAAATTAACTGTTTATGTATAAAATGACTTATGATGATATGACTTAGAAACAAATTATAAGGACATGAATATTAGCTGTTTATATTTTAATATTTCTTTGAATACTCTCATAATAATTTAGATAGAGCAAAATAAGTCAACATTATCATTTTCTCCGATATCTTCCAACAAACCTTAAAAACACTGAAAGTCCTCTCAGTAAACTTATCAATAATGAATGAGTTTGATTAAAAATTTATGGAGATCTACTTAGATTTGCAAGGGTCAACTGAAAAACTTGAGAGATCACTAAAATGTCACTAAAGGTAAGCTTGAGAAAGAGTTCGGTTGGATCACAACAAGAGTTTTTCCTTAAATGCAACACTAACAAGCTTAATATGAAATTGAGTATGTAAAAATGATATCGTTTTAATCTCTAATTTAAGAAAATATAAATTTTTTGTTATTTTAATTTTAATTTTTTAAAATTTAAAATTTTAAACTATATTTTAACATGTTAAATTAAAAATTAAATTATTTTAAAAAATTGTTTATATTAATTGCTTAAAATTCAAACTTAGGTAAAAATAATTAATTTAAATTTGACCTATTAATTTTAGATTAAATTGAATTGAATTAAACACAATATACAAGTGATAATAATATTATATACTAAATATTGATATAAAAAGACCTAAATATCAGATTTATACAAAAGTAATTAATGTAATATAATTAGAGATAACAAATTTAAAAGTATTTAATTTTTTGAAAATTTTACTTTAATATTAAATATTTTAAAATTTTAAAATTTGTATAAATTAAGTCAAATTTATATCTCTATGTCTATGTCTATGTCTATGTCTATCTCTTTAAGTAATTTATAATAACTTTTGAATATAATAATCTTTTAGTCTCTTAATTTCTCAGTCGCCGGAGGAAAATGCTCCTTATAGTAGCGTTTGCAAAGTCAACTGATTGACTTTAATTCGCCAACCTAATCAACTAATTACCAAATATAATTATCAGTGGTTTGACATGGTCAAACAACTAAAACCTTTCAATCCTCCAAAAAAGGTTGATAAGTCATTTACCAAACCAGGTCATATTAATGCTTACGTAATACCTCATGGCTGTGGTTGGCAGTCACACCTTACAACGCAACGGAGTTTTCCCACTTACATGAGAGTAGTACCTCCTAACACATGAAATCTCTGGTTATTTTTCAGCCCAACCTAAACTTCTATTGCTTGATTGGCTTCCACCACATCGTTCTCTGTGCCAGTGCAAAATTTGCGAATTTGAAGCCAACATCGTTTTGATTCAAGAATTGCAACCAATATTATGATTATAGGATTGGTATCAATACTAAATTTAATTTTAATATGATACGGTAATTGTAGAGATTTTTTTCATAATTATTGAAATTCTACGTGTGTAAATATATTCTTAAGCTCCTAATTTTCAACTGTAAAATTCAAGTTGATTTGTTATAAAATTTCAAAGGAAATAGAAAAAAAAGTATTTCTTTCTTCTTCTTCTTCTTCTTCTTCTTCTTCTTTTTCTTCTTCTTCTTCTTCTTCTTCTTCTCATCTTTCAAGTTACTATTGAGCTTATAAAATCTTTAAAATTTAGTGAAAAATAAAGTGAATTATCTGGATTAAAATATGGTCCTATTGTTGTTCAATATGAAAGAGTTTTTAATGCAAAGTATCATTGTTTCTAAATTAAATTATGATATTTGGTCACAATTTATGGAGATGCATATTACTGAAAGGGATAAACTCTCTTAAATCCGCGACAAAACAAAGTTATCTACAGAATTTGAAGATGAGTATGAGAAGTGGTATGTTGAAAATAAAAAAGTTAAAGATAGTTGTTGATGTCTATGAGTCCAGAGATTATGAAGCGATGCTTACAATTATCCATAGCCCGTGAAATCTAGATTGCACTAGCAAAAGTCTTCTATGATGGAAGAGATGAATACTGAATACTGTAGAGAGTTAACTGAAGATTTTCAAGAACTGAATCACTGGGACAAAATTGTCATAAAAGATCCTGATGATGTTGAAGCATATCGAAAGTAGATTGAATGAAAAAGGGTGTATATATTCCTAGCAGGTTTGGATGATGTTTTTGAATTGGTTTGTGGAGAGATGCTAAGGAAGGAATCAATTCTAGCTTTGGAAGAATGTTATGTATTAATTCGGGAAAAGGTTGTACATTGTGAAACATTGAAAGGAGAATCTAGAGCTTTAAAGTTATTGTTATGGTGGCTAGAAACAAATCAAAGACAACCATTGTTGGTGAAAAGTCTACGTATAAATGCACTATTTACAAAAAACTGAATATACTAAAGATCACTGTTATGAACTTATCAATATCCAGATTGGTGGGACCATAATCAAGCACCCTGGAATAAAAATTCCAAGAAGACTCTAATTGTTGTTGTTGTTGAGACCAAAACCAATGATGATGTTATTAAGAGGACTTCGATATTAGTAGCAACTACAGATAGTGGTGGTGAGACTTCTAATGTTTCTATACCTATTTCTAATAGTATAAAGATAATTGATTTTGGTGCTACAAATTATATGACCTTTAATTCTAAACAGGTTACTAAACTGAAAGAGTCTTCAGAAAAGTTTGCTTCTACTACCAATGGTGATGAAGCCTTAATTATTGAAGAAGAGTCTAACTCTCAGTAATACTCTAAATATAGATTCTATTTTGGTTGTTCCATTCTTTGATTATAACCTCTTATTTGTTTCTCAAATAACAAAAGCCTTCTCTTGCATTCTAGTTTTTGGCCAAACTTTTGTCTTTTTAAGGACATCCAAACAAAGCAGATGATTCGTCGGGGTATTAGGCGAGGGAAGTTGAATTATCTGGACCTAACATTAAGGACTTTAGACAACTTACATCAAGTTTTTACCTTGGATGACTCGAAGGTGGAGAAAAATAAAGTCAAACTCTGGCTGTGGCATAAATCCTAAGTGTTGGAACCCCTGGTGAGACACGTGTCCGACGTCCTACGTGACACCCGGGCGCGCAACTCACGAGGAAGGGATTCCTCACCACAGAAAAAAAGACTCAAATCAAACTTAATTCACTTACTCTCGAACGGATCTTGATAAATTCACACTAATCTTCCTCAATAAAATTGATCTACTTAGGGCCCACAATTAAATCCGATTCCTAAGCTAAAATAAAATTCTATGTCTCTACATTAATTTAAGCCAAAAACCCCAATCGGATTTCTCTATCTCAAGAATTCACCAAAATGCGGGAGCATGACTAAAATTTCCATCCAATTGCTTCTCGTTAATTAAAACCATAAATTTAAACTTAATTCTGAAGGCTCTAGAATTTGCATTAAAAGGTGGAATTTTTTTTAAAAAAAGTAATGCTTAAAAAATTGAGTAAATCGGAGGTCAAACGAAAAAGTTACAAGCAAAAGAATTGAATTTGGAAAAAGAAAAATCAGAAACTAAAAAAAAATAGCTAGAAGATCAAATGATTAAGAGCCTAAAGGGATTGCTACTTTTCTTTTGCTATTTTGTATTTTTTATAATAAGCCAATGGTATCAAGTGATCAAGAGCTTAAAGGGATTGCTACTTTTCTTTTGCTATTTTGTATTTTTTATAATAAGCCAATGGTGTGGCTTTTCTTATGTAAGCAAAGTATTTCAAACTCTGTTGCTTTAAGAAATGAAATGATAGTTTTAAGTAGATCAGTTATGATTTGTATGTTTACATTGATTTAGAGCAAGTTGGTTTTGATGTTGATTGTGATGGGCATGCCACCATTGTGGAATGATGCCTAACAAGGGTTTATGGAAAGAACCCTACAAGGTAGTATGCAGGTTCAAGTTTAGTTTGATGATATTCGCAAGAGTTGGTTTCCGAAATCGGGACCTAACATTTAGTGTGCATAATCATTTAGCATATTTATCGGATCTGAGTCCAACATTCAACATACAGTTGATAACACATTTCATATTGCACATTCAATTTCAAAACACTTCCAATACAATCCCAAATATCAAACTCCTCGGACCAACAATGTCTGTAATATCACAATCATATCAATAACAATTCACTATTTGGAACTTAATCAAAAACAATTCAAACATAGTGCGAAAACATTTAGGTTAACTCACAGTACGCTCCAGATAAGTTATTGCCTTGGTGACCCGGTAATGTCTGGTTGCTAACGATCTACTTGTGCTTCTTTAATCATGCAATACACACATATAGGTCACATATTACTGGGTCAATCAATTATATGATTATTCAATCATACACATGTTTATATGTGATATGTTTAATGCATGCTCAATTGACTATCCCGGGTATGTATCCTTATTCACAAGTCTTGATCATTCATTCATCATAGCTTGTATATATCTAGTTTGCAATTAGGTTTAGGCCTTAAGTAAGTTTGGTTACCCTCAATTCATCAATCATACACTGATCAATCGTTTCCTAGCATTATATATTAACACAATTTCCCAATTCTCATTTAATCATATCTATTTCATTACTTATATCCTTTGGATTACATTTACATTCATAAGAACATCTTTATACTATTAACAACTCATATTTTCCAAATTCATATACATTGATATCAAACAATCCATTTCTTAATTTATAACCTCAACTAACAACTTAAACTTATCAAACACTTAATCACTTAATCAAATAACTTTCTAGGTTCATTTCAAGCTCCAATCATGTCCTAGTGCACCAAAGTAAAGCAACTTACCCTTATATCTTTTAAACATCGCACAAAACACTTTTTTTTTTCACTTCAAAGCATTGTCCATGATCGTGGGAAGGAGCTTATGTAGCTTCCACGATCGTGGGATAAGTAAACCAAAGGTACTCCTTCATTTTCCATAAAAAATTTTCCAGCTTTTAACATCTTCATACCAAATTCAACACATCTTCATCATAGTCCATTACTTATACCTCAAATATACCTTAATTATACTTCAAATCCTCATCAATTCCATATCCAATTCCAATTCAAGTCATTCATTTGGTAGCTCACAAATTATGGTCTTTTATGCATCAAAAATCAAAATAGAAAATATCATTCATTGATCGTACATGTAGTCCTAGTTCTTCCCCATTTCAAGATCGCTATATTAACACTTTTCTTTAATATAAATTCACCTTCATTATACCTCAAAATCTAATCTAAATCATCCATAGAACAACCTATAACTTTCGTTTTTTTATAGATAAAAAACAAGCATAAAATTGTCCAAGTTTATACATCATATTCCAACACACTTCATCATCAATATCATATACAATCCATCCCAATTTAATCATCATGAACTTTCTATTACCACATGTCATAAAGATCAATCTTGTATTTACTTTTCTGGCTCAAATTCTAGCTTAAAGATCAACCTAATTCAGCTGTCCATTCAAGCAAAATCATCACAAATTCAAGGTAACAACAAGTTGGTTTTTGGCAAGAATAAAGGACAACAATAATATGATTCTTTAACTATCTTGTGAAGGGTAAAAAGCATGGATTATTGGTGTAGCAATTGGACACAAACATAGACAAAACACAGGGATGTAAAGGTGAGAGGATTTGGGTGGTGTGAGACGAAGAAAGAAGAAGAAATGAACAAAACTGATTTTACTCTTGTAGAAGCTTAACACCTTAAGTGCTAGGTGTCACCTTATTACCATGACATATGTCCCTAAGCATGTAAGCCAATTGTCCCTTCCTTAGGCTGCTAATTGTCACCAACATGTTAGGCCATTTGTCACTCCATAATCAATGCCATTTGTCAATTAATTACCTATGTCAAACGTCACTCAATTATATATGTCAAATGTCACTCAATTATAGGCTTAGGCATCCTAATTTTCCATATGTCCACTTGTCTTACTACTTGGCATTTTTCCTAGACTAAATGTACATTTAAATGCATCAATTTTCCAATGGTAATAATAAATTCCAAGTTTACTAATTATAATCAATCAAAATAAAATTCAAGACATAAGCAATACACAATTCACATCATGATTATTTAAACCCTTTCATACCCCAAAATATGTCAATTGAATGCATATATTATCTTTGCAATGTGCACTAAATTATAATTCATGTGTGTATGCTAATGATATGCATGTGAATGAAATGAATTTCATGAATTCTTAATGACATGACTTATATGCAATGGTCTAGGGTTTTAATCCTTCAATATGAAAAACTGGCTATTACAGGTACAACCTTCAAAGAAGCACTTGAATGGCTCCTGAAGCTAAACCATACTTCTAAATACAACGAACATATTTATGTCATCTCTTTCACCTCCTCCATTAAGGAGATATGGTGAGAGAGAAACAATAGACACTTTCAGAACATAGCTTGTTTCAGAAAGGAGGTACTATACTCATTAATCGGTGGAATTAGAGAGAAATTACTATGTTCTACGTACCAAGTCAGAAAGAGTTTGCCCTAGTCTAGCCTCTTCGTGGAGAATCACTTAATTAACTTGCAGAAAGGGCTAACTAATGAATAAAAGAGTAGATCGTAAACGTTGTACAAACATACCTGGAAAGTGGAGTCTTTCCCCATTAGATGTGTCTGATGACTTTGAACATTATGAGAATAGCTCCGATCCAAGACGTGGGATGATATTCAAGAGGAGAACTTGGAATCGCTCTTCAGTTGTAGCTTCGCTTTTGACTTCAAAGGTCGTTAGACACCCAACCCTAATTTGGTAGGGTTGGGTGAATGGGGTAAGATGTGATTTGCGCTTACCCCATTTTTGTCAAACGATCCATTTTGCTTTGTGCCTTACCATTTATCTGAAAAAGCTGTGATTTTCTTAAATGTCATCGTTGTGGCTTGCTTAAATGCTTTTGATTAAATGTTGTCGTCGTCCTATATTATTTGATATTCTCGTTCTTGTAAGGACCTCTTATTCTTGATACTATTCTTTACCTTTTAACAAAAAAGTGTTATTCTTTTTTTAGTTTTTATTTTTAAATTTAACGAAATTTTTTTATAGAGTTGTTAGTTTAGTTATTTTTATTTTTATAATTTATAAAAATCGACAACTTTAATTTTTATCTATTTTTATTATTAATTATTAATACAAATAGTTTAATGATTCAATTCATTTTGTGAATAATTAATATTTAAATTTTAAATTAAGATTATCTAGAAATAAGAATTTTTTTAATTTTTAATTATTTGATAAATATATCTTATTTTAAAAATATTTTAAAATACCAAACTTTCAAGTTTTTAAAAATAGTTATTTATGAAATAATTTTAATATTAAATATCTAATTTTAATTAAACAAAATGTACATATTAATTTTAAAAGATAGATATTATTTGACAATAAAGTTTTAGATTATTTATTTATTATTTTAAAATAAAATAAAAAGGTTTATTGGTTAGGAAATTTTCCTGTTAGAATAGTAGGCAAATTTTCATTTTCTAGGTAGCTTTTCCTCGAGACAGGCAACCAAGAATGACTGAAACTACTATGTAAAAGATAGCGTCTCATTTTCACGAGTTCAGATCTTCTGTCCAATATTATGGTGTCTTAATGTGTCCAATAGATCTCAACCATCTATTCATGTGGGACCCACATAGGACTCGCGTGGGATCCGCAAAATAAATGGCTGAGATTTCATGAGACAGAATAAGACAGAGTAAAACTAGACAGAAGATCTGGACTCCATTTTCATCATTACATTTCATAAAATTCCTTCTACACTAAAGTTCGGTCAACTCCTAACACAGCTAGAAGTATGATGAAAAAAATAAATTATAGGGAATTCAATGTAATATATATATACTAATATCAATATCAGCGTCTCAATAGATATTCGAGAGGGAGAAGTTCAAAAGTAGACGCTTGACTAATCGAGACTATTTTTTGATAGATTTACATAATTCTTTTTGCAAAATAGTCAGGAAGAAAATAATAGTAAAATAATATAAATAAAATTTTCAAAAATATAAATAAAATTAATAAGTAAATAAATAAATATACAGGTAAGAAAATAAATGAGTAAATAAAATAGATATGCAATTTAAAAAAAATAAATAAGGAAGAAAATACTACAAATAAAGATATTTAGACTAAATAAAAGATATAAAATCAAAGAAAAATGTTCGAAAGGTATATGAAAAGAGAATGACCACTCTATGAGGGGATTTTATACTTATATCTTGGTTCATCAAAGTTTCTTATTATAGGTCAAGTCCTTACTAAGCTCTAGAAGTGTCATATAATTTTGGATCACCTCTTCTAATTCTTCTTGATCTCGATCTTCTTTTCTTACTATCTCTAAGTACATATTCTTGCATCTTTTTATTGAGGTGTTATAATGTCTCTTCTTAATATGTTTGAATTGCCTAAACATTGTCTTTCTTAATTTATTATTAATGTTAGTCACTTTCAACTTGTTTCTTACTATTGTGTTCCTAACATTGTCACTTTTTATAAAGTTGCACATCTAACGAAATATCTTTATCTTTACCACCATTAACTTATGACTATTTATCTGTTTGATGAGTTAGCACTCTATTTTATAGAGCATGATCGACCTAATCGTTAAACAGTAGAATTTAGCTTTTAGCTTGAGTAGTATCTTTTTGTCATATAAAACTCTTAAAGCACCCCTCATTTAAACCACTTTTATTTGATACGATGAATTATATTGTCATCTATCTTGTCTTTATTTTAGATGATGAATCTAACGTACTTAAGACAATTTTTACATAGTCTAACTTTTGTACCAGTCATGATTCTCACATCATATACAACTCTGCAACTTGAAAAGTTACAATCTTAGTACTCAGTCTTAGTTATGTCAATTTAAAGCCCTTTAATTCTAGTATATCACTCCAAAGTTCTAATTTGACGTTAACAATCTCTTTTATTTTATTCATTAAAACAAGTCACTAGCAAACATCATATACCAAGATACTTCTCCGTAGATATTCTTGGTGATCTTATCTACATTTATGCAAATAAGAAGGGACTCAACGAGGATTCTTGCTGTAATTTGATATCGATAGAGAAATGCTTAATATCTCCTCCAATCGTATTTACTCTAATCTTAATACTTTCATACATATCTTTTATAACTAATATATAGGCAACAAAAACTTCCTTAGCTTCTATACCTCTCTACACGACTTCTTTAAATACCCTGCCATAAGTCTTCTCTAAATCAGCGAAAATCATATGCAAGTATTTCTGTCTGTCCCTATTATATTTTATTACTTGTCTAAAAAGATGTACAACTTCTGTCATTGACCTCTCTAATATGAAAGCATATTGGTTTTCTCAAACAAGTGCACTTTTTTTTAACTCTCTTCTTAATCACTCTCTTTCATAACTTGATGATGTAACTGAGTAGTTTGATGTCTTACAACTTTAAATATCTCCTTTATTGTATGTAGCATTTGCTAAGAGGTTCAACAAGGACATAATGACTTTAAAATGCAATTGTTATGAATCCCTTACCAACTAATAAAAAAAATAAATGTGTAGAAAAAAGTATAATATTAAAATCGGAGGAAGTTAGGTTATAAATCATATGTAAAGAAGTACTGTATTACATCTTTTAGCAATTTACTCTACATCTCTGGTTGCCATATTTGAGAATGACTAAACTTTAGATTTATAAAAAGAAGGTGAGTCTTAAAGTAATTGGTAAGATTACTCTTTTGTGATCGGAATGTCACGAGTTTAATTATATAAACAATCTTTTTGTAAAACGTAAAAGAAAGACTGCATGCATACGATTGTTGACCTCCTCGAAGTGTCGCAAAGAAGGAACTTTCTACAATGAAATTTCCTCTTTTAGATTTACAAAAAGTGGCCTCTTTCCAATAACCTAATAATATTAATTGATTGTCTTAGCTCTGAATTGATGATTGGTTAAGTAATTCACTTATAATTTGTAAGTTATTATTTATTATTAAGAATTTAATTAGTACATATTTAAAAGACAATAGTTATAGATATTTTATAATGAAAAATAATAAACAAATGCATTGTCCATAAAATAAGACAAAACATAAATAATCTATTTTTTAAAAAAAGTTATTTAAGTAGCATTTATAATTATTAAAGTTAATATTACTTAAATTATTTACTGATGTACAAATTTTAATATTTTTATGAACATAAAATGATAGTCATTTATATTCAATCCTTATTTTTGCTTTTGAGGAGGCATGACAAATGCACTTAGAAGTCTTTTTTCACTTTGTTTAGGTGCGAGCACAACCTCGACAAAACCCTCCCCACTTTCCCTGACTTTCTAGCATACAAGTTTAGACTTCACTAAAAACCTACCAATCTGAACGGATAACAGTACAAATGCCCAACTTGCCAAGCAGCAACCCAGGTTTGATCATACGGCCTTCAACAACAAACCCGGAAAGCCACAGCCCCACTCACAATCCAACGTCTGTAACACACTTTTCTTTCGTTGATCTGTTCACCATCCCGGCAATGCTCCTCCTCCACACACCCACCACATCACTCATTCTCCTTTGTAACTGCCTAGAGTTTTGAATAAAAGATATATACTTTTTGCAATAGCCAGTAAACAAAAATGACTAGAAGATTTCAATTTAACAAAGGTCTACCATGGTTAAATGCTTCTTGTTTTTGATCTCTCTTCTGGGCAACAATTTGTTCAAATTGATGACATATATCTCGGTTTTTGGAAAAGGAGCAAAGCCCTTTTAAAATTGTAATAATCCTCTTATCCAATGACGAGATCTTCCCATGTTGGATTAACATCAGAGAATTTAACCTGTTGTTTTTGCTTTTTGCTTTAACCTGTGCTAAAAGAAACAACATTCCTTTTATTGTTATTAACCTGTGCTAAAAGAAACAACATTCCTTGACCTGATTTCCAATTAGAATCAGATATTCATTTAGATCAAAAGAACATCTCTCCCCAATTGTATGATCCTAATATGCAAAGGAAAATTAGTGTATCCAGACAAGTTATGCTTGAGCCTACTGAAGTCATAGCATGCCTAGTACAGTGATGCTGTAACTCGTTTCTTTTCAAACTGATCATAAGCATGTTTAGTCCTTAAGAATAACAGCAGACTAGAAGCTAACCCGACAACTGATAGACAAGCCCACCAGATAAACGTCAAGAAATAGCAGTTCTTCCCCATGCATATGACAGTGTCAGTATTCATGTTCACGCCAGAGGTAGCATTGGCATCATATACTACAGCTGCAAGAAGGCCATAGACGAGCGATCCTATCGGAATGTTGGTGATAAGAATGTTATGATTGACGCCAAAGCTATTAGGACCGAACAACTCGGATGTTATTGAAACAGCTGCAGCAAATATGAATCCAGAGCTCAATCCTAGCAATGCAGTACCTATATTCAGTGACAATTCACTCGCTGATGCAGCAAGCAAGAAGAAGGCAATTGGAGTTGGTACAAGGGCAATGGTTAGCCACGCAGTCCTGGCAAAGTAGACCTTCCTGCAGAAGGTATAAATCATTTATATGAAAGCGCATGCAGTATTGATAGATGAATCAGGGTTAAATCATATATCTTCAATCATTTTCAAAGCTATTACTGGAAGCATATGAATTAAAATGGAATGAATATGCTAACTTACGTGCGAATATAGTCAGGTACTGCTGAAAGCAACCGGCCAAAAAAGGAGAAGGATGAGTAGAGAGTGAGAAGAGTGGTAGTGTTGGAGCTTTGCCCCAAAGATTGTGCTATTTGGCCTAGATTATTGCTGTACACAAGGCCAATTGTCCCTCCACAGAAATATGCAGTATAGTATAGCCAGAAGTCTAACCTACGCACAACCACTGAAGCTGGATGTTCTTGTCCAAGCATTGCCAACTTATCCTTGCCAACTACTGACTCGCAACAACCCTCCTCGTTAATATTAACTCTTATTCCATCAAGAAGTCCAACTTCATATTCTTCATTACTTGCCTCACGAGTAATGAGCTCTTTGTGAAGCTCAAGATCATCGACATCCACAAGATTGAAGTGAGAGCCTTCAAGCCGAAAGCTGTTATGTAAGGTCTTGTGAAACCAGTCTCTAGCATAGACAACACCAGGGATACATAACGGGAAAATAAGAAGAAGCATTGCTCCAACTAAGAGTGGACGAGCCCTTACAACATTTGATGGATTCGAGCCAAATAGGAGGAGGTAAATTCCTGTGAGGATGGCAATGATATTGAAGATGATGAATATGACAGAATCCCGACGAACACCATCGGGGGAGAGAGGACCTAGAGATGGTTGGCGAAGAATAGGAAGCAATGATATAATGGAAATGATAAGAGGGATAAGAGCATTTAGAAGAAGATACAGTTCCTTTGATGATGGTTGAATTGCGTTGCCAACAAGAGCATAGAGAGCTGCACTCACTCCATTAAAGCTTACTGTCAAGGACAAAGCAAGAGCTCGGTTGGCTGGAAAGTTCTTGATGCAAAGAACAAAGCATACAGTGTTGAACCAACAGATGCTACATCCAGCCGACAAACAAAGAAAAGCCACCTGCAAACATTTTCAGAGCATAACTTAAACAAGAAATTAAATGAGAAAATCACACTATGCATTACTTTGAAACAAATCCGAGGTGGGATGTCAACGAATTTCTAGCCAAACACTAAAACTAATTTTCACAAAAAGAAAAGAATAAAAAATCTGCATGTTCACATACCTTTCTGTAACTCTGTATGCTATGCCATTCAAGTGCCTTAGCCTCTACCAATCATCTAGAGAACCAAAAAATTATGAAAGTACGTGTATCAGGGGATTGATTTATCTTCGATTTCATTCCTAACATAATCTGATTATAAACTTTGTTGTAAGCGTCACCATATAAAAACAAAGTAAACAGAAAACTAAGCACAACTTCAAAGTTTCGATCTATCTAATAGACAACCTTCAAAATTCTCTATCAATGGCCCCCTGCCTGACTTTTGGCAGGCTACATCCAACAATACAAGCTCAACTAAAATGGAAGAATCTTTATTCCTCTCCAAGTTCAATGAATGTTAAGGTACTGAAGACCAATTTCTGTTGCAATAATCCAATTATAAAACAAGGTAGGAATTCCAGTGGTAAGACGTAATAATGCAGCTAGCCTCCATAGATGAAATGAAGAACTGTTTGATCCTTAGTGTGAATTAAAAGTATTTTGATAAAATTGAGAGCCAACATATCTGTCCAACTGTAAGCAACAGATACATCCGCTTCCTATAATAACATGAATTTAGAAAGCAAAATAATTTTTTTAAAAGGAAAAAGAGGAAAGTAATGGTGAGAAGAGTTTTGCTAAATAATTACAATAACTATAATCCACGAGAGGAAAGTAAAGAATTTTATTTATATTTTATATTAAAGTCATGTTCTTGACTCTCAAGTTTGAATTGATTAAATTTTAAGTCAGGTATAAATTTAAATTTAAAATATTTCATATTTAAAATTAAAGAGGTTCAATCTAAAATGACTCAATTTAGATGGAAAATTCAACAAAGTTTGAAGTTTGAAGTTTGATTAACCTTTAAATTCTAATTAAGATCTGAATCACGGTCTAACATTCTAAATTGGGTTAAACTTTAATCTCATATTAAACTTATTTGAAAAGAAAATTGAGTTAGATCAAGAATCTTATATGACCTAAATTGGACCTAAGCCATCATCATATATACCTATACCGTCAATTGAATTGAAAACGAGGTATAAAGTGTATAGAGATAGAAAAGAATCAGAGGTGCCACATACCATTCAAGGATGGCCATGGAATGAAGTAAAGTTAAAGAAAGAGATAAAAGTGGCAAACATATCTGCTAAGAGTTGTTAGGAATGAAGTGAAGTCAAAGAAAGAGATAAAATAGCTAATATATCTACTAATTAAGAGTTTTTAAATTTTCATTCGAACAAGAATTATGATATGCATGGCAAAGCAGTTCATGTATCTCTAACAAGTGGAAGAAAAAGCGTTGAACTAGAGGAGCATAAATTTAATATAACATAATATTGGACAAAAATTAAATTGGTATTAAATCTTGATAAATTGTGTTAAATATCGAATAAAATTGAAATTTTGAAATAAAATTAAAGACTAAATTTAAATTTTAATTAAAAATATTAAATAAAAATTAATTTATTTATTTTAAATTATAAAAATTAATTAGTTTATTAAAATCCAATTAATACCAAAAAAATCCATTTCCCGTTACACCCTTTTTGGAACACAATAAATTGAATTCAATGATGTAGTTGAATTCAATTCACTTGTTTGAAATAAAAAGATGGGCATGAATTCAATTCATGTGTGGGTTTAAACCTACCTCCCTTCGTAAATTCAATTCACGCCATAATTCGCGTGAATTGAACTCCAAATACAGACCCGAAGAACTGTGGATGGTAAAATGCATCTTGGTTATGATTTTGGGGAACTAATGCATGCTTAATTTTAAAAACATAGTGCTTAATTTCTAAGAATGAAAACATTCTTGATTAACATAAGCTGTCGATCCAATTAGAGTTTATAAATCAAAATTCTATTTGGCTTCTACTCTATGAAGTGCTTAGCTCTTGATGATTTTTACAACAATAATATCAATTCCTCTTATCTTCTTTCATTTAGGGTAGATTCTTAGGTGATAACATTTTTATTGCTAAAGATAGAGAGTATCATATATTTATTAATCACCCTAATATGCATTAATTATCCTAATAATTGAATTCAATTATAATATTACTAAATTTATTCCAAACAGTGTAATTGAATTTAATTCTAATATTATGAGATTTATTCTAAACAGTAAAAATTGAATTCAATTCAATCTCGTTAATGTAATTAAATTCATTTTTCCAAACAGGCTGGTTTATCATCACACGTTCTACATGCTAAAAAGATAACAAAAAGGGGTACGTAAAATTACCAAAATGTAGGGTAAAGTGATGACGTTCCTGATGACTAGCCACTGAAGAAAGTAACCAAAGAACCCCATGATCGCCGCCATGAACAGCACCACCCACAGTGGAAAATACAGCAGAGCCAATCCCGACGACCACCCAAAAACCTTCCCAAAATCGGACGCCACGGCCAGATAATTCAACTGCACCTGTGAAATCCCCAACACTGCTTTGAACCTCGACGAATAAACCGAGAAATCAAAGTTGGTCCCCGTGAAGGCCTGAATCCATATCGTGGCGACCAATATCATCCACTTTCGTGACTGTCCTGCCATGCTCACGAAACCCACTTTAATCGCTACCTTTAAAATCGCTGCCAACGACGACGTTAACCTCTCCGGCCGGTGACTATCTGTGTTTGAAGATTCTGCTTCGTCGTTGTACTTGTTGCTTCTACGCCTATCAGAGTCTCTACGTGGCCTCATAGAATGTGCGTGCATATATATATGGTTATGGATTTTTTTTTTTTTGGTCAAATATGGTTATGGAATGAGTGTCTGATAATCTTTCCGCTGCCTTTTTTTTTTTTTTCCTTGGCTAATAAGTTTCTAATAGGTGTGCGCATGAAAGGGAAGGGCAGATAGGCGAAGTTCACGTGGCAGCATGTCATACGATTGTTAGTAAGAGTGCGAAGTGAGTTGAAGGGTTGTTGTTACCTGACTTTCGGCGTTTTTCTTAAGCTCACAGACTAAAACCGTCGTCAGGATTCCAACCCATAAGCTTAGGATCCACGTAGGATGAATGAATATCACACGTCGGATATTAGCTGGCAGATTCCACTCTTATGAGGATCCCTTTTATTTTCTATTTCTAAAATTGGAAAATAAAAGAATATTTCATTATTCAAATTGATGCCCTCAATTTTGTTAATAATAATATTAAAATGTTAAATATAAATAAAATTTATAAATTAGCTAAATAATTAATTTTATTTGAATATCTTATACAAATATTTATCAATAAATTAATTAATCATATTTTCATTAAATATAAATTCATTAAAGGAAATAGAAATAAATCTATAAAACTTCTCATATGTTAACTAATATTTTACTAAATATTTTTAAATATGTTAAATTAACGTTATAGTTTAAAAGATTACACGACTGTTATCATCAACATTTGCCCTTAAGCTTCGCTCATTCATGTAGGCAAAATAATAGAAATTATGCTTGGTTAGCTCATGGTTTTTATCATTTATTTTATGAGCATTCATTTATTCATTTTTTGTAAGTCTCATTTATTAAATGAATATATGCTCATAACATAAGATAGGAATAAAGTAATAGGAACATGTGATTTGTCCCAATTAACTCAATAGTTGTATTGATAATACCTATATGTGAGTGTCCTATATTAAAAAAAGAGGAAAAAGAAGACTAACATATAAGCCTAGTTGGCTACTTTACTTAGAGTTATTTGATTTTAAAATGAAATCTCACTTGGGTTTGTGTGTGATCTAATTTTTCTTTTCGTGTGAGCCCGTAGGCTCATTGCAAATTTCACATGATATCAGAGTAAGTTTGATCTGAATTATTAATTTTTCGATTGTCCGTCTAGATGTCCAGTCCCAGTAGCCCGGTTCGGTTAACACTGTGTTTATTTCAAGTGACAACTGGATGTCCAGTCTCAGTTGTACTTAAAAGGGAGTATTGATAATACCCACATGTGAGTGTCCCATATTAGAAAAAGAGGGGAAAGAAGACTAACTGATAAGCCTAGTGGACTACTCCACCTATAATCAATTAGTTTTAGAATGAAATCTCACTTGGACTTATGTGTGGTCTAACTTTTCTTCTCATGTGGGTCATAGACCTATTGTAAATTTCACAAGTTGCACTTGTTTGTCTTTTCTTGAACCGAAAACAAGTAGCTTGTTATCGAATTTTTATTGTTTGTGAAAACAAAATGATTGGTAGTGGTTACTCATAGTCTAATAGGGACCAAGGATGGAAGTTGCAAATTATAAAAGAACAATATAGATAGAATTTATGTCATACCATCGTTCATCGTCCTTTGTTAATTAGAAGGTTGGTCGTTTTCCTTTGGTGCATAAACCCATGTGTTTACATCAAAACAGCGATCAATCTTTATGAATTCATGTGCTTTGCAAACCTTGCGAACATACTAACGTTTCTCTCTTTTGTACGTTGAGATTGTATGATTCTATTGATAATAGAAGACAAATAACAAAAGAAAGGAAAAAGAGAAATAAAGAGCTTCATTAATTAAGAAAAAACCGCTTAAAACTTAAAACCATGGGTCAAGTACACCGAGAGCTAGTTACAAACGAGGTTCACTATAGCCTGCTTAAATTGTCTGTAGTGGAGCCCAGTACATATTCTGCCTAGATCTATGGACAGATACACTCTTCTCTTACACGACACCGTAGGAGAACAAACTAATTCACATGTAGCGACAATTGTAGGGGAACAGGTCGAAGTCACCTTTTGCGATATTTCCCAGAAGCTTCCAGGATATGACTTGAGATGAAGGGGATTTAGGGCTACGGTATGACTTGATGTTCTGTAAGCTGTGGGTGTGTATTGTAATTTTGTGAAGCTATGTGTTGGACTTGCTGAAGAAGGTTAATTATGTTATACAACTTAATTGTTACAATTAGAATGCTTTTGAGCATCGTTAAGCTATATGGTGTAATCTAATTGGGCCGACTTACATTATGCTTTGGATATTATAATTAAGTTATTTAGGACTTAATTAAGTGCGCTCCAACCTTACTAAAGCCACTTAGCCCTTTGGTTTATTTTGGGCCTAAACAATTCGTTTTAAGCTTGTTCATTATGAGTTTGTATTTGGACAAAATCAACCTTGTGGGTTTTGACCTAAGACATTAGTTTTAGCATATAAGCACTTTAAAGCTTATTTGTAATCAAATTTGATTGATTCCATATTTAATAAATAAATTGAGTGTTCTTTACATGCTTTTAGAGAAATCCTTTCTGGTGTTCTTTAAAGACTTTCATTTAAGCTAGGGCTTGTGAAGATTGAAACTCACTCCTTTTCATCCCCAATGCCTTTCTAATTATGTGGGTGTAGCGGAAACACCTTCATAAGTTGTTAGTTCAATCTTGATTCATATAAAACAATCCTTGGATCATGTGTCCATAATTTGTGCTTCATTCGATTTGAGGTAAAGAGCATATCAGTTTTTGGTATTAGAGCCTTCTTTCATTGTCAAAATTTGTCTTGTCTTGTTTCTTTACCCTCTATTCAAGTCATGTTCAATGTGTTTGTAGGTTCTTGAGTCTTCTTAAATCCTTTCATGGAATCTTGAATATGGTTTCTTTGATTCTTAAACGTTTCTTAAATTTGTTTTAAGTTTGTTCACTTTGCTCATTGTTTTCTACCAAATTCTTTAAATCTTTATGATGGATATAAATAATCTTGACCATCTTTATCTTGGTTGATTCCCATCTATTTGTGTTTAAAGAATTGAGTCTGACTTGATCTTTTGATTTCTTGTTGAATCCTTGAATTGAATCTTGCAATTCTTACTTTGAATCTTGTTTCTTGATTTTGTGTTCTTGAGTTTCTTGTTAAAAATAATAAGAATAAAAATCTTAAAAAGAAAATCAAATTCAGTTGGAGTCTTTTCTTAATTAATTATCCTTGTGTTATCTATTCCTAAAGTTGAAAAGACTAGAAAACTCAAACTTTGGTGGTTAGGGAGAAACTAACACCAAATTTGTCTAAAACTAATCTAAATCTTTGTTTAGCCTACTTGCACACCTGAATTTTTAATTCCTTTTCTCAATTATAGTCCTAACTAAATAGAAAGTTTAGAACTCAAGATTGCAATTCCTAGTTTCTAAAAATATGGATGAGGCTAAAACAGGAAAAGTTAAGGTTCTTGTTATGTTTTCCAAAAAACTGATTCTTTACATTCAAACATATTACAAGAGCTTGAAAAATCTTAATTCTTGAATTAATTTTATTATGATTTTTCAAGGTAAATCGGTAGGTTCCTAGAGTCTCCAAAAATCTAGCTTGTAAGTTTCATATTCTTTGGCATCTTATTTCATTTTTCTTGCTTTTCCTTATGTCAAATTGCTTCTTAAGAGGTGAGTTGTGAGTGATTTAGAAAACATAAAATGTGAGGACAGATTGTTTTCTTACTAATGTTTTCTTGCAAGTTTTACATCATGTCTAATATTAGAAATTCATCTTCTTCTAATAAAGACATGGAAGTTTTCGAAGATGGAAAGCATTCCTTTAATGATGAAATCAATACAAATGATGTTTGAAAGGACGTTTAAGGAGATGGAGAAGATAGATGAGATGTTATTAAGATTAAATTCTCAATCCAACCTAAGGGAGAGGACAACCAAACCTAGAAACACACATGATGAGTTTGATGATGACGACGACGACCAGTTTAACACCTTTGAAGATGTGGATAACTTTAGAGGGACAGAGGTGGTTGTAGCAGAGGAAGAATAAGTAGGAACGGTGGGGGTAGAATTAGATATGGGAATGAGAGGGGTCTTGAGTTTATATTAGACAACAGCATTAATATGAAAATTCCAACCTTTTTCGAAAAGATGGACTCAAATGTGTATCTAGCGTGGGAATAAAAAGTGGAGTTAGTGTTTGAGTGCCATAACTTTTTTAAAGATAAAAAATTAAAATTAGTAGACTTTAAATTTATTGATTACCATAAATAATTTTAATTAAATACCAATTATATAAAATAAGATCTAGTATTTTATATTGATCCTCATCTATTAAATATTTCATATTTAATTATAAAGTTTTTCAAACTTTACAATCAATTCTAATTTGATTAAAATATTTTTGTTCTTTTAAACCTGTTCTGTAAGTGAGACCCATTAGGTTCTCAAATATGTTGACAATGATTATATAATTAGAATTAGAATTAGATAAATTAAAACATCATTTAATTTATCTTTAATTCTCCAATTAAACAATTTATAATCATATATCAAAATTGACATCTAGCAATATGTTATGAC
>JANKOD010000001.1:14603779-14614393 GCA_026284645.1 Erythroxylum acuminatum
GTATTTTCTTTAAATCCAATGGAAATAATATTAATATTGAACTTAAGATACCATTGCTGGAAAGCTTTTCTAAGCTCGTATATTGACTTCTTCAGTTTATACACTATGTATTCCTTCCAGCCTTTATTAACCCAGTGGTTGTCCTATATAGAATTTTTCCTCTAAATTCTCATTCAGTAAAGCAATTTTCACATCCAAATGGTGCAATTCCAAATCATAATGAGCTAATAAAGCCCTAATAATTATGAGTGAATCCTTCTTCGAGACTAATGAGAACATCTTCTTATAATTAATGTCATCTTTCTGAGTAAATTCTTTAGCAACTAGTCTAGCTGTGTAAATGTTTTAGGTTACCAAGAGAGTCACTTTTGGGTCTTAAAGATCCATTTACGACCAATTCTTTTATAAACTTTTGGCAATTCGACAAGGTCCTAAACATCATTATGTTCCATGGATTTGAACTCATCTTTTATGGAATCTATCCATTTATCATAATTTTCATTATTTACAACTTTTGAAAAAGTCACTGGATCATTCTCAATTCCCAAGTTTTTTTCAGACTAATGTAGATATACCACGTAGTCATTAGAAATTGAACATGAAGTGAATGAACATATAATAAAAGAACCATAACAAAAAGCATTAATTTATTATTCTTCATGATTATAAGGCTGTTTAATAATTTGTGAAACAAAAACTTGAGTAAGTTTACAAACCACAGAGACTTGCATAGCGTAAGGACTTGCACTCCCATTTCTTGAATATCCACTTTATGTGATGTTTGACTCCTGTTAGTCTCACTATATTCAATGAACCTAAAATTCCCAGTTTCCACAATTCTTGTAATATGGTTAAGACAATAAAATATAAACCCTTTAGAATTTGCTAAATAGCTAATGAAATAACCATTGATTATTTTTGTATCCATTTTCTTTGCATATGGATTATAATGCCTAGCTAATTTCTACTTATAGCTAGTTTTTGGGCTAAAATTTTAATTTCAACATCAAAGTTTTCATCATAATATAACTTAAATTGTAACATTTAAGAGCATTCAAGTTCAACCATAATATTTCTGAAATGTTTAAAATTGACTTTCGATAGATGAAAATTTTAACGTAGTTAAACTTACATCAGTCATCATTGACATGAAACCTTTTATAATTTTAAAAAATCTTTTGGTGGACTCTATTATCATATATAGGCTAGTGATAAAATGAACCCCATTAATAAATTTAAAATAATTAATTATTTTTAATTTTTTATTTAATTTTTAATAAATATATATAATTTTTTAAAAAATATATTGATGGAGTTCATATGATATAATGTAGACTATACATGACAACAGAGTCCATTAATATTTTTTAAAAAATATAAAAGTGGCATTTCATGGTGATATGACATTTAATTGACAAAGTTTAAGTCTATTTAATTTTTTATTTATTAAGGATCTATTTTGAATGTTTTGAAAACGTTAAAGTGAACTTAAACACTCTAAAACATTATAATTCAAGTTAAATTTTGATGAAAACTTTGAAGTTTAAATTACGCTCTTACCTTAGTTTTTGAGCATAATGTACTTTGCTTTTGACACATCTTTTATAAATGAGGTGATAATCTTTGAATTTTGTGACTATAAAAAGAAAACATAAAGTTTTAAATTTTCTTTTTCTACATAACTTAGATTATGAAATTCCATAACTCATAAAGCTATAATTAGAGCCTAACAAGCATCTGGATCAAGTCATACTTAGAAAAATATAATTGCTTATTCACACAGAAAAATATAATTGCTTATTTACACAATAAAGATGTTCGTAGAATAAGGAGATAACTATTCAATAAGAGAGAGATTCTCAATAATTGATTACTGTCATGTGCTTAGCAAATGTTTACCTGTTAATAGGAGCATTGGTTTATTAACCCAATGACTAGTCAAGATTATGTATCACAATTTTTGGCTGATGGTTCCTTGTTTGTTGTTGGCTTTCAAATGTTTGCATTTATTGCTTTTGTAAGCAAATTTTCCATATATGGCTGAATCTAAAAATTTATAAAACTCACATATGTACATTCATATTCATAATTTTATTGCATTATAAAGACAAAGTTTCAGGATACCCACCTTTCTCTAATTCATAGATGTGAACTCTTTATCCAATCTGTCTCTTTCCTAACCTTCACCTCTCACTTTCTTACTTGATGAAATATTGACAAAACCCAAAAGACAAAGATAGAACACAAAAAAACTTTTTTATATAACTGTTATCCACCAATCAACTATAAAAACTTTCCATCATAATTACCAAAAGGCTATTTAATAAATAATTAAAATTTCTAATTGCTCTTTAACTCATGAGTCACTTAAAAGGCTAATTTCTAACATTCTCCCACTTGAATCATGTGACTTTATGCAATTTATTTGATCAATAATTTAAATAATCATAATATATAATATTCATTATTCATATACCGATATTATCAGTGATCATAATTAAATATAAAACTGATAAAGGTAATGGTAGTCAAACGTTATTAATTCAATATGCTCTATTCTATGTACCACTACACTAGCGCTTCTTCTTAATCATGATTATATATAAGAAGTACATAAAAGGATTTAACATTAATGCACCTTTTAAGGACCCGTTCAATTATGTTTTCAACAACATATATTGTATTCAAATACTTAAAGAAGAAAATAGAAAATTTAAAATAATACACTCATTCATATGTAAAGGGTTTCAAATACATAATAAGAGCCAATATAATAATATTGTTTAAAAATCATTAGTACACATAATGCCTATGTTCTTTACATGACCAGAAAAAATTTAGGCAATAACCCCTTTATTAAAGGGTTAGCTAATATAAGATTAGTGCTAATATACTCTATTGAAACTCTACGATTGAAACTCCTCCTTAGTGACAAGTATTTCTGTTCTATGTGTTTAATAACTTTGGAATACTTATCATTATTGGAGAAAAAAACTAATGCATAATTATCACAATAAAATTTTAGTGGCTTGCTATATTGTCAATAATCTTCAGCCTTGAAATAAGGTTTCACAGTCATTTAGCCTAAATCATGATCTCAAAGCATGCCATAACTCAGTCTCTATAGCGCATGTAGCAATTACAAATTCCTTTGCAGTCTTCTAAGAGATGACTCTTCCATCTAACAAATAAATGTAGCCAAAGTTGGCAAAATCTGAATATGTGTATCCAACTGCCTCAAGGTTATCAAATCTCCTAAAAGTGAGCATAAATTAGGGTCCAAACCAAAAATACATATGAAATTGATTCCATTTGCTTATATTTTAAATCACTTTTCAGATGTTGCATAAGGCTAAACTTATCCCCTTTTTGAATTGGAATGGGTGATGCCAAGCATTTGTCCATCCTAAATCTCTCAAATACTTTATTAATATAGGCTTTTTGAGACAAACTCAACACTACTTGTGATCTATCATAGAATATTTCTATTCTTATCATCTATGTTACCTCACCCATTCAGTCATTTCAAAATGACTAGAGAGAATTTCCTAGTATTACATAATAAACCAAGATCATTAGCTGCAAGTAAGATCTTATAAACATACAAAACCAAAAAAATAAACTTCTTATTAACCTTAAGATATATACACTAGTCAAAGGTATGTTCTTTAAATCCAATGGAAACAATATTATCATTGAACTTAAGATACCATTGCTAGAAAGCTTTTTTAAGCCCATATATTGACTTCTTCAGTTTATACACTATGTATTCCTTTCCACATCTTATAGTTGGTTTTTGGGCTAAAATTGTAATTTCAACATCAAAGTTTTCATCGTAATATAACTTAAATTATAACATTTCAGAGCATTCAAGTTCAACCATAACATTTTCGAAACGTTTAAAATTGACTTTCGATAGATGAAAATTTTAACGGAGTGAAACTTACATCAGTCATCATTGACATGAAACCTTTTATATTTAAAAAAAGCTATTGATGGACTCTATTATCATATATAAGCTAGTGATACAATGAACCCATTAACAAATTTAAAATAATAAATTAAAACTTTTTTATTTTTATTTAATTTTTAATAAATATATATAATTTAATTTTTAAATATATTGACGGAGTTCATATGATATAATGTAGACTATACATGACAACAGAGTCTATTAATATTTTTTAAAATATAAAAGTGACATGTCATGGTGATATGACATTTAATTGACGAAAGTTTAAGTCTGTTTAATTTTTTATCTATTAAGGATCTATTTTGAATGTTTTGAAATCGTTAAAGTGAACTTAAACGCTCTAAAAAATTATAATTCAAGTTGAATTTTGATGAAAACTTTGAAGTTTAAATTACACTCTTTACCTTAGTTTTTGAGCATAATGTACTTTGCTTTTGACGCATCTTTTATAAATGAGGTGACTTATCCAATAAGCATAATGGAGATAGTCTTTGAATTTTATGACTATAAAAAGAATACATAAAGTTTTAAGTTTTCTTTTTCTACATAACTTAGATTATGAAATTCCATAACTCATAAAGCTAGAATTAGAGCCTAATAAGCATCTGGATCAAGTTGTACTTAGAAAAATATAATTGCTTATTTTCATAATAAAGATGTTAGTAGGATAAGGAGATAACTATTCAATAAGAGAGAGATTCTCAATAACTGATTATTGTCATGTGCTTAGCAAATGTCTACCTATCAATGGACACATTGGCTTATTAACCCAATGACTAGTCAAGATTATGTATCACAATTTTTGGCTGATGGTTCCTTGTTTGATGTTAGCTTTCAAATGTTTGCATTTATTGCTTTTGTAAGCAAATTTTGCATATATGGCTGAATCTAAAAATTTATAAAACTCACATCTTACATACACTAGTCAAGGGTATTTTCTTTAAATCCAATGGAAATAATATTAATATTGAACTTAAGATACCATTGCTGGAAAGCTTTTCTAAGCTCATATATTGACTTCTTCAGTTTATACACTATGTATTCCTTTCCAGCCTTTGTGAACCCAATGGTTGGTTTGTATAGATTCTTCCTCTAAATCTTCATTCAGGAAGGCATTTTTTACATTCAATTAGTGCAATTCCAAATCATATTAAGCCAACAAAGCCCTAATAATTATGAGTGAATCCTTCTTAGAGACTAATGAGAACATCTCCTTATAATTAATGCCATCTTTCTAAGTAAATTCTTTAGCAACTAGTATAACTTTGTAATGTTTTAGGTTACCAAGAGAGTACATTTTGGGTCTTAAAGATCCATTTACAACCAATTCTCTTATAAACTTCTCGCAATTCGACAAGGTCCCAAAGACCATTATATTCCATGAATTTGAACTCATCTTTCATGGAATCAAACCACTTATCATAATTTTCATTATTTACAGCTTTTGAAAAAGTGACTGGATCATTCTCAATTCCCAAGTTATTTTCAGACTCATGTAGATGTACCACATAGTCATTAGAAATTGAACATGAAGTGAATGAACATATAATAAAAGAACCATAAAAAAAGCATTAATTTATTGTTCTTTATAATTATAAGGCGGTTCAATAATTTGTGAGAAGAAACTTGATTAGGTTTACAAACCACAGAGACCTGCATAGCCATAAGGACTTGCACTCCCATTTCTTGAATATCCACTTTATGTGGTATTTGACTCCTGTTAGTCTAACCATATTCAATGAACCTAAAATTCTCAGTTTCCATAATTCTTGTAATATTATTAGGACAATAAAATATAAACCCTTTAGACTTTGCTAAATAGCTAATGAAATAACCATTGACTGTTTTTGTATCCATTTTCTTTTCATATGGATTATAATGCCTAATTTCTACTTGGCAACTGCAAATATATAACTGTCTTAAACTAGATTTCCTTCTAGTACATAGTTCAAAAGGAGTATTTGGACTTGTCTTACTAGGAACCCTGTTCAATAAATACGTGACATTTTTTTAGAGCATATGTCCACAAGGAAGTGGGTAAAGATGAATTGCACATCATACTCCTAACTATATCTAACAAAGTTTTGTTATGCCTTTTTGCCACACTATTTTGTTGTGGTGCACCTAACATTGTGTATTACATGCAAGTACACGTCTTTAAGGAATTTATGTAAAGGACCAAGATTTTGACCACTTTCATTATACTTGCCATAATATTCATTACCTTTATCAAACTTGATTATCTTCACTTTTCTATCTAATTGCCTTTTAACCTTATTAATATAAACCTCTAAGGTATAAATGGCATGAGATTTATCATATAGAAAATAGGCATATTCATAATGTGAATATTCATCTATAAAGGGGATAAAATATGTTTCTTTATTGAAATTAGGCACATCAAATGGTCCATACACAGTAGGGTGAATTATTTCAAGAAGTTGATTGCTTCTTATCACTCCTTTCTTTGTTACATGTTTTGTTCATTTGCCTTTAATATAAGCCACAAAAATGTTAAGATTAGAAAAATCCAATTCTGGAAGTATTTGAGTCTTTACTAATCTTTCAAATCATTATTTGGAAATGTGTCTTAAATGTTTATATTGCAAATAAGTAGATCTATCATTAATCAAAATACCTTTGATGCCAATATTGGGTTCAAAGTTGATAAAATTTTAATATAAACAACATCAAGCTTTAATTTATAAACACATTGTACCACTACCAATTATGTGGTTATGTTTGTATACACTGAAACTACCACTATTAAATTTAAATGAGTATTTAGATCTATTAAGCTTGGATAAAGAAACTAAATTCTTGGATAAACTAGGTACATAAAAAGTTTCATATAAGTCCAAATGATATTTAATGTCTGGGATTAAGTGATAAGTCTTAACAACTTATAATAGAACTTTCATTCATTGCCCATATAGACAAATATTTCATTTAATCTTGTAATTTGGGTCATAAAAAATCCCTGAAAGGTATTAGAAACATGATTTGTACAACCAGAATTAATCCACCGAGTATTAAAAGGAACTTCAAGTTGTTTCATAATATACAAAAGTACTAAGCTTACCTTTCTTCTTAAACTATGCCTTATGTTTGGGACATTCCTTTTGGAAACTCTAAACCTTCTTACAAAAATGGCATCTGCATTCATCATGTTCTTTCTTGTGGATTTGAGATGATTCCCACTAACTCTTAGGGGTCCCTTCACTTTCTTCTCATGCTTCTTTTCCACCTTTCATACTAGCCCTTTAATTTTTAACATAATTAATATAGTGGATTCCCTAGTTCTTGAGTCCAGTCTTTTCTTGAACCAACATACTGTGCAAATGCATATTTTGTTTGTCCTTCATTGTATTATAGTTCATTTGGAAGTGTCTATACTCAAATGGTACTGAGTTCAAGATGAACTACATAAGGAAATTCTCATCCGCTTCCATTCCCAAAGACTTAAGACTTGCTGTAATGTTTGTCATCTCAATGATGTGTTCATATATAGCATGTGATCCATCAAATTTCTTGTTGTTTAATGTGGCCATAAGATTCCTAACAAGAGACTTGTTAGCATTCTGAGAGCGCTCCTCTGCAAACCTAAGTAATTCCTTAACACTTTCAATTTTGGGAATAGTAGGCTTAATATTACTAGCAATTATCATCTTCATATACATTAGACTCAATATGTTTGACCTTTCCCTATTGTTAAAATGGATTTTCTCCTTACTAGTGTCAAAACATTTAAATTATTTAGTTTCTCAATCCTAAGTGCCAAATCCAAGTCCAAAACCACAAGGTAAAGTTGGATTTGTTCAATCCATTCACAAAAGCTTAGTACTTTAAACATTATAGCAAATAAGAGATTCAGTTGCAAGGCAATAGGTGCTATAGAAATTTAAATTTAAGATTAATGCTTTGAGTCATCCTATAACATGCTACACGTATTTAGGAAAAACTTCATAAATTGTATATTAATGTTCACATTTGGACAATTTATTAACATACCACATAGTACTAAAAATACTAATTTATACATAATTAGGTAGTCACAAAAACCAACTATAAATATTTACTATTTGTAGATATCTAAACATAACTAATTGTGCATATGCATTACGTACATTCATACTTATTAACTATAAAATAAACAAATTACCTTGACTGATTTCCAAAAAACAAATTCTATAGCAACGAGATTCAATTTACCAATAATATTATATTTCATTAGCATCAAATTATGAGTAATTGAACTGTGAACATAATATTTGGAATTAAAAAATAAAAAAACCCAACAATCTATTCCTAGTGCCTGGTGCCTAGCGCTGATAACCAACGTTGGGATCCTAATCATATCACGGATTCTTAATTTTTTTATTTCGTACATACAAACATTAACTCAACATTCATAATCATCAAATCCTAAGGTTCTGTATACAATTCATAAACATATGAGAAACGTAATTTAGGGGTTTCCTAAAAATATTTCAAATTAGGGCTTATAAGGTTCTCTAAATCAAAAAAATTCTACAATCAAGGAAACGTGACTTTCTTATAACGATGCTTTGATACCACCTGTAAGTAAATTTCAAAAATACATCCGGATCTTGAAATTCATGGAACTCACATTTGTACATTCATAATTATAATTCTATTACAATACAAAAATAAAGTTTTGAAATACCCACCTTTTTTCATTGCTCAATGATGCAAAAATGATTCGTAAATGTAAACTCCTTACCTAATTTATCTATTTCCCAACCTTTAATTCTCACTTTCTTGATTGAGTTTATTGAGAAAACCCAAAAGGCAGAGACATAACCTAAAAAAACTTCTTACATAATTGATATCCATCAATCAGTTGCAAAAAATTCTCATCATAATTTCCAAAAGGCCATTTGCTAAATTATTAAATTTCTTAAATTCCTTTTACACTTAAAGGACTAATTTCTAATAGCTATGTGTTGTGTTACTTTAGTTTCTAGAAATTGACTTCATTTAAAGGTTATTAAGCTTCTGTTACTTGAAATTAATATTCCCACATCTATTGAAAATATATTGTTGCTAAAAATTTGCACTGAATTGTAACTGATCCATCTCTCCCTTAATCAATGAATGACTTTATCTTCATGTAAATTAAAATTAAAATTAAAATTGTCTTTATATTCTACTTAACTTCTTTGCAAGAAATTCATAATTGACTTGATTTTTCAGCTATTAATGGGGGTGATTGCTCCTTTAGGATATTTTATGTAAAATTTTCCACTGATGGATGAGACTTAATACTAGATGTAGTCATGATTTAGGATATGTTCGTAATCTTAAAGCAACTATCTCTCTCTTTAAATTGTGACACATAGTAAGATCTTTTACTATAATAAGCTCCTTTTTTTTTTGACAAACTATAATAAGCTCCTTCTAAAATGTGTTCATATATATTATTAATCAACTTAAAATATAATATTGGTACAATATTATGCATAATATTTAGGTAACAAATTGTAAATAATCTTTGGATTATTTCCTTATTCTTATACTTATATAAAGAGCTTTATATATATATATATATATATTATACATGAAAACAACATATAAACTTCTTTATATTACTTATTCTTCTCTTGTGGCATCAGAGTTATAGTTACTTTTTTTTTGCAATCATTGTCCTATAGTTGCACTTGTCTTTTCTTGTATATGCCCTACACTACATTGCACCTGTTTTATAATGCACACGTCTTATGTTACACCTGTCATACCTTTCCTACACTTTCTCATCATCCTTACCTATTTGCATATGTCACACCTTCCTCGACTCCTAATTTGGATGAATTTGTATTTGTTTTACAATTGTTGGATATTTACACTATTATAAATAAGCACAACATTGGCAAACTTATCACTATTTCATTTAATGTAACTATCTATGCGTTGTGGGCCTAAAAATGTCCATTTTAAAAAAAAATGATATTGCAAGCTATAATGTTACGTTATAGGTGATTTTGTTGAATCTACCGAGAAATAAAGAGAAAATTCTAAAATATTCAAAGACTAATTAGAAGAATGAGATTGTAAAATTATCACATTCTCGTATGGTTCTGTAACACATATGAGTCGACAATCAAGTAACACTTCAGTTGTTTTAAAACAAGATTGGGATATATTTGCCTAACTTTATTTCACATTTGATGTTTTTATTAGTTTCAATTACTAGGGAAATTGTATAACCTAAAATAGGAGAATTTGTAGATAATTTTCTTTTACAGTTATAAGTTATTTAGGATTAACCTATTGCCTCTGATCCAAAATGATGCAATAGAAAAGATGTTGTTTTATATGCTCAATAATATGATTACATTAATGTTATAATATTACATTAATGTTATAAAGCTTTTGATGTCCTTTTTTTTTAATGCTTTATGGACCCTTTCTACATTGTGACCCATTTTCATAAATGAGACAGTTATATTTGAGGTTATATCTAATAAGATAAGTGAGCTACATTGAAATCTTAACCCAGTGGGTTGGCGTAGGTGGTACATGCCTTCGTCGCTTAACCAAGTGGTTGGAGGTTCGAATCCCACCCTTGGGAATGCAGCAAGCTCCTGGGCCAGCTGTAGCCCTCCCATGTTGGAGATGTT
>JANKOD010000001.1:14614493-14636818 GCA_026284645.1 Erythroxylum acuminatum
AATGCATGATTCATCAAACTTCATGGTGGTCGACGTACCCATAAGAGTCCTAACAAGAGACTTGTTAGCAGTTTGGGGGCACTCTTCCACAAATTTAAGTAATCCTTAGCAGTTTTTGTTTTAGGAAGAGCAGACTTAATATTGCCAACAATTATCATCTTTATATTCATCAAGCTCAATTAATTTGATCTCTCCCAATTGTTAAAATGAAATTTCTCCTTGTCAGTGCTCAAAGCATTTGGTTTCTCAATTCTGAGTGTCAAACTTAAGTCCAAAACTCTATGATAAAATTGGATTTGTTGACTCCATTAAGAGAAGTTCAATCCATTTAACATCTTAATAGATGAAAAATTCGGATGCATGACAATAACTGCTGCAAGAAATTAAAACTTAACATTAACACATTAAGTCATACAACAAAATGCTACACATATTCAAAAAATGTTTATAAATTATATATTAATGTTCACCTTTGAGCAACCCATTAACACGATACAATACAACATATAATGATTAAAAAAAACAGATAATGATTTTCATAAATTGTATACTAATCCATTAACATACGATACAATACGTAATAATGCTAATATGTACATAATTTGGTAATCACACACACACCAACTAGAAATATCTATTATCTTTGGATATTTAAATACAACTAATTTTGTATTATATAGCAATGAGTTTCAATTTATCAATAAAATTACAATTAATTAGCATCAAATTATGAGTAACTGAAAATTAAAACATAATATTTCGAATTAAATTTTTTAAAAAATAATTGCCAACGGTGCTGGTAATTTTTTCCCCAGCGTTGAGACGTTGGAATTTCCCAACACCTGGAGCTGGTAGAATGCTCAGTGCTGGGACGCTGGTTGAATGCCCAGCTATTGGCTGTCCATGTTGCCAATGTTAGGACTTTAATCCCAACAAATTTTCAATTTTTTTTGTTTTTTATAATTCCATACAAATATGAATTAATCCTTCAAATTCATTAAAATCATAAAAAACGAAAATTAAAGAAGTCTAAGTCATACCCATTCAAAACCAATGATGGCTGGAAAATTCAGTAAAACCAGACAACTGAAAAGAAGACAATTGGTCATCAATGCAAGAAACTAAAATAATTTGAGCCTGAAGCATGATATTACGTTAACCATCCATTTCAAGTCATGACTACAGATACATAACTGAAGAACACAGAAACAAAGTTCACACAAAATTGTTCTTGCCAAAACCAAACTAACTAGCAAAGAGATTTTTGAGCTCAAGCCATATCAAATCAATGTTCAGGCATACTCTTAATGATGTCAGAATCACCTGCACAACAGAAGTGATCATATTAGAAGTTTTTTACAGATTAACAAAACAAGAAAAATCCATTTAATTAAATTCACCAGAAATATAAAGGCATAGTCATAATAATAAATACCTTGGTCAATAACGCCAAGGCAGCAGACTCTGAAGTATTTGCCACAAGCAGTACCCAAATCGATGTTGTCTGAAATAACAATACAACATTTTTAAAGATTCAAGTCTAAAATTGCATCGATCATCGACTAACAGTATGAATTAGGCCTATGGGCATCCACAAGACTGATTCTTGCTAAACAATATAGTAAAAATAGGTAAACTGTTACAAATCCAACAACATTAAGAAAGTCACAACAGAGATACAGCATAAAAGAGTTACCTAACTCCCAACCAACAACAAAACCCAATGCAAACATAACTATAACAGCGTGTAGATGCTGATAGAGAGCAAGTTGCATTGCAAATTAAATACAATTTTACGTCTAGAAGCATTTAAAAGATTCCTAAAAAGATCCCAACAATAATACCAACAATTGCATATTGATTTACTAACAAACATGATTGTTTCAACCGCATGTTTATCTCTTGTATCAATCTATGATTGTTTCAACTGCATGTTTATCTCTTGTATCAATCTCATATGCAAAGTTGTCCCCATTAAAACAGCACTGCTAAGTACAATCATGTCTAACACAGGAAGATTTACTAACCATGGATATAGAGTAATAGAGATACTTACTGCCATTGTAATGATGGACTCCGACCTTTGCCAACATAGCATAATATTCAATCTCAGACTTCCGAAGAGGAGGGCAGTTGTTGGAAATAATTACCAACTTGGCTGTAAGAAAACATGGAGATCAGCATTTAAATGACAAAAATGAGCAACTGGAGACAATTTATTGAAGCTTAAAATAATTACTGCAAACGAAACCGTAAAGAAGCATACAGACAGTTGCAATAAGAAAATTATTGTATGATACTGCAACAACTAGAAAACTTATAATACCACACAACATATGTACCAGACAGCTTCCCAAGCTAGAGAGAAATAGCAAATTTACTTACTCTAACCCTACATACTGAAACAGAAGTGAGGAGTACAGCATCGAGCAGTCACTTTTAAACAATATTGACAAGTCAGATCACATATACTTTTTCTCTAACAAATAAGTGCAGCTACCGACTTCAATGTTGAATATTGAAAGGGTGTCAAATTATCCAATCACGTAAAAAGCAAAAACATAAAATTCAGCAAAAAAGTTCACAAGGCACAAATCTAACACTTGTTCTTCATTGCTAGAAGCATGTAAAGGAGAAGAATTTATCAATAAATCAACTACATTTGCTACCATTCTAAGTCGAGAAATAGCTCGATCGGCTACCCCAACAAATTCGGATCCAAAGATCAACATAAGGCGTACCATAGTCGAACAAATATATACCCTCAATGTCCAAAACCATCAAACAAAGGTTTTGCACATAGAAGTAGTAAAATAACAACAAAAAGATGAAATCGGAGAAATACCCTTTGAGTTCCTGAGATTTTTTAGGACAGTCTTGTATCCAAGAGTGTACTTGCCACTCTTCATCACAAGAGCCAGCCTACTGTTAATGCTCTCATGAGTCTTCTTCTGCCAAACACGGAGAAAACCGTTAGTTCCCCACCATCCCCTTTCAACCAAACGAAGCAAAATAGTGAGATAAGAAAACAAATCGTACGGTCTTCTTGGTGGCCACCATCTTGCTCTAGGACGGAGAGCTAGAACGGAGCTTTTTACTGAAACAACTAGGGCTTCGCGGAGGCTTGGTTTCAAAGAGTGGACGATACTATATAAAACTAGGGTTTTATCCGGTTCTGCTGGGCTATTAGGCCCATTATTTATAATTATAAATTAGTACACCCAGCCCAATCATATTTTGGGCCTAAAGGCCCATTCCAATTTTTTTAGTGAAATAACCATTAAATTTTTATGATAAAAATTAATTACAGGGTGTTTGATTTACTAGAATGATAATTCTGTTACTGATAGAATCTTTTTTTTTTTGATACGAAGAAGGGGGATACCCAGAGAACAATCAGGCACGATCCACCTACATCTATATTCCTTGAGTTTAAGGAAAAAGTAAATCCATCAGCTTCTCTCCTGAGCCAGCTGTAGCCTTTTCATGTTGGAGATGTTTCCGCAGCGAAGGGATTAGTCACTGATTCCGTCGGTGGATACCCTACCTTGGGTGCACCAAAAAAAAAGAAATCTCATTGTTCCTTTAACACTACTTTAGCTATAGGTTCCTCATATCTAAGGAAGGACAATTTTAATTATTAAAAAAAAACTCAAACGTTAGTTACTTGAATGCCTGATTAGGATATTAAAAAGAGATCCTAAACGAAAATATGGTCAACAAAGGTGTAAGTCTACCTCTTTCACCATTCTGACTACTACATATTCCACTAAGCCTTCTAAGTCCGAACTTACTGGTCTTATTGATCAAATTGACATCGACGCCTTCATACGTTCACCTTTTTCTTCTTAATTTGGTAATTCTAAAACTTTGTCACACATAATGTACTAATTCTTGGTATCTTGATTCTACATGTAATTATATGAGTTTTATATGTTCATTTTAAAAAAATAAATAATCAATTTTCTAAGCACCCATTATACACACTATTGATAAGTCTCCTATGTTTGTTAACCATATTGGTAATGTATCTACATTTAACCTCATATTACCAAATACATTCTTAGTTCCAAAGTTGTCATTTAATTTGATCTCTGTTTTGTTCTTGATGCTCATTTTTCAAGTCATGATTTTCATGTTTAGTATCTAAAGATGGGATAAATCTTTATAATATTACATAAGAAGGGATAATTTTTTGAGCTTACATCACTTCATTTAACCTCAAGTCAATCCAATTTTGGTCTCTTTTCTTCATTTGAAATTTGGCACTCTCATCTTGGTCTTGTTTCTTTTAAGCATTTGAATCATTTAATTTTCAGTGGTCTGTTAGGATTTTTGGAAAAAAAGAAAATGTTAATTATTTTCCTTATTAGTTAGCCAATCATCATGCTTTACCTTTTAATAATATCAATTCTAAGTCATATGCTACTTTTGATTTTAATCCATTCTAATACTTGAGGACCTTTTCATATTCCTAATATAAAAGGTTTAACATCTTTTGTTATCTTTGTCGATAAATTTTTTTTGATATGCGTAAACTTATTTTATGCATATAAAACCTGACATGCATGTCATATATGCTTAGGAATGGCAAAATGGCCTTAGCCTAGCCCTGAGTATTACTTGTGTAGAGTTATATAACTCATTACATGTGTTTACTTAATACAAATAACTTAGTATTAAATGGTATTTATTATGTTATGAAGTGATGGCTTTTGCACAATGTAGTATTTAAGCATTTTTTTAACGTAGTTGTATTTTTTAATAATGTAGTTATATTTTTTGGCTACAGTTGTGATACTTTTTTATAATGTCTTGAGGTATAATTCGTCTGAAATTATATAATCTTTTGCATAAGTTCAATTGACATGGATAACTTAATGTTAAGTGATATTTTTGTATAGTATAGTAGCATGTAAATTTTTTTTTGTAATATAGTGGTATTTATTATAGTTTGAAGTAGTAATTTTATAATATAGTCATATTTTTTGTATTTTATTATGGTATTTTTATAACATAGTTATATATTTTGTACCATATAGTGAATACTTTCTTATGGTATCTTTGGTATAGTTTAAATGGAGTTATATATTTTTAGGTTGAATTCACTGGATACCTTTGTGGTTTAATATTTTATTAATGCACTTCCAAACTTTTAAAAAATTACTAATAACCTCCATATAATTTTGATTTTATAACACCCATCCTCCTACCAATAGCTTTCATTAAAAACCCTAAATGCAAGCTCTAAAATGGGGTTGTAAATTGTCATGCGTAATGTCACGTAACAAAAATGATGTTTTAGGTTCTTTAGTTAAGATTTTTAACATAAGTTAATGGCAAGGGGGACAAGTGTTATAAACCAAAATTATAAGGGTTGTTGATAGATTTTAAAAGACAGAGGTATATTGATAAAATATCAAACCACAAGGTCCAATGAATTTAATTACATATTTTTTATCATGTTTAATTGACATTAGAAATGTATATAGGTTGGATTACATTGAATGTAACTAAAGTCTAGCTCAAAAAAATTTTAATTCATAAATACACACCCAACTCACCTATAAAATGGGCCAATATTTAAACCTAAATGTGGCTCAATGTAAAAATTTCAAATTTAAATCCAACTGATTGTTCATATACTATAAATTTTTTTAATAATTATATAAAATATAAATGTGATAAAATGATATTAATTTATATCTTAGTATGTAAATAAAATAAATTTATATAAAAATATTTAACTAATTTTTAAATAAAATAAATATAAATTTATTCTAAAATAAAACATAATTTCTTAAAAATATAATAAAATTAAATGAAGTAAATACATATAAAATATGTAATTATGATAAGATTTAAAAGATGAAATCTTTATTTGAATATTAATTAATGTAGATTTCTTCAATATTATAATCTTTTATTATAAATAAACCGTTAAAATGGAATAAGTAATTAAAATTTTTAAATATTTACCTAGATAACTTTTTTGTTTTTTTTTATTGCCATCTTTCATTAATTAAGGTAGAGTTCTTCAATATTATCATCTTTTAATATAATAAACAGTTAAAATCGAGTAAGTAATTAAAAATTTTAAATATTTACCTAGACTTGGCGTCAAGTAAATTAATGAAACCTCTTACTCTTTTTATACATTTCTCAATTTTAATATATGACTTTGTTTGTGGGTCATTTTTTTTAAAGTTAGAGTCTCCCTAAGAGTAAACAATACAATAGGTTTTGGTGGGTACTATTGCTCATGGTTCTACTTCAAAAGCTTTCACCATTATCATCTTTGGCTTTTGGTTTTGTTGTTTCTTTAGTTTTGTGACTATGCTTTAAATTTCAAGATAATAACTTTCATGGAATTTGTTGTTTATGAGTTCTGTTAATGATTGTTTCTTTTTATTTGGCACTAATTAAGGTCAAAAACAAGGAATATATGATTGAAAGGGTATCTCATATCAAATTTAGTTCAAGTATAATCTTTCCACGGGACTATGCTAAAAAAGAGTAAATTTTCTACTCTTTTCTAAGTCTTTTGTTTTCTTTTTGATTTTGTATTTTGATAGTTAAGCATTGATTAATCTAGTACCATTGACATGAATGGAGGCACCATATGTTCCATATAAATGCTTGTCAGTATAATTTCTTTCAATTTATAAAAATTCATGTCTTGATTCTTGTCTATAAGATATATAGCCAAGTTAATGCAACTTAGAATTTTGTAACCATATATGAGACTTCAATTTCAAATTTTTAAGAAACCAATGAAAGCATATAATTCTTGTCTTCTCAAGTTTTTTACTACCATTTTATTCAACTTCAGGTGAAAAAAACTATTGGTATACCTTACAAATTGGCATTAACATTAAGTTTTAGGTATATATATTATATCAAATGATATGATATACAAACTAGGCTCATTGTTAAAACATGTGAATACCATTTTGGGCAAATGACTACTATTATGAAAGAAAAGTGAAAATATGAAATTAAAATCAATTGATAAGCAAATTCATATAAAGAAGTACAAGTTAAAAAGAACTTTACTAGAGAAACGTACATTTAAAACTACAACTAAGCACACACAATGGTCTCAATGACATCTTAGATTTTGAATATTTGATTAAGAATTGCTTCTTACTTTTTAATCATTTTCCTTGTGGTTTTTTTTATCCCCTCAAGCAAGGTCCTATATGTATTTCCTCTCAAATGTTTCTCCTCTTTTGCATGAAGGGACCAGTTTGCTCTTATAACCTACAAAATGAAAGAAAACATATCCAATTCATAACTTGAAAACACATAAACTATATATTGTAGTCCTAGAGAACTTTCAATTCTGACTCTTGCTCTAATAATTGGGATGTAATTCTAAATGTATGCAAGATGATGGTAAGACCATTTTTCTTACATTTAAGTTATTTCAAAGTAAAATAACAAAATGTTTTCCCACTACCTTTTATCTTCTACAAAACTTTAAGCATTTTAATATTTATATCTAAAAGAAAACTTGATATAAAAAGTAGTGCTAAATAAATGCTTTATGTTCTCACTAATAATATGCCAATGCCATGTTTCTTTTTCTTTGCCAATAACAAAATAGTACAAATAGAATTAATAATAAAAAAGTCACAAGTCCCAATTAAATTATCAAATATCTTAATTAGCTATCATACTATTTAAAATAATTATAAGACTATATAAGTTACTTTGGCTATATTTCTATTATAAGTTCCTAAGAAAAAACATTTCCTTTCATAATAGCAATAACATATTAGTTCATTGCCTATGTTTTTTTTTTCCAAATTGTAGAACTGCTAGTGAAGTAATTAGATTTACATCTAATTGAAGCAAAAATCAAAATTGATAAGTTTACTAGTACTGGGAAACTTCATATATACTTCTCTTAGACAATTTACTAGCAATTATAATTGGCCTATTATATTATAATGATATGTTTCCAACTATGTATTTAGGCATTGTAAATTGTCATGAGATTATCAAAATTTTGAATTTGTATTAATTTGGTTTCTTTGACACTTATATATGTAGTTGGTCATAGTTTCATTGTTCAAAGTACAAGTTCAAGTATGTATACTAGTGTTACTTCAGATAATGGTTTGTAATTTTGTAAAATTATGTTGAATCTTGTTGTATGAGTAGACCATTAACTGAAAATTAAAATATATATTATTTACCATATTGTATACATTTCTTTGTTGTTTTACTAATAAGATTAAATTGTCTTATCAAAATCTGATTTAACACCTCAAATTCAAGTTAAGATTATTAGTAGTGTATTATATCCTTTTCTACATTTAGGAAAGTATAATATAAAGTAAACTTTTTTTTTATGATTTTTGATGAATAGTAAGTCATCCATGGACTAGGGCGATAGGCATTGGATGATGTTTCTTTGATATTGTGATGAATATATGAGTGTAGTTGACTGTTTTCTTAAAAAGTTTTTTTAAAGATGGATATTAGGAATGAAATTTCTTGTCCATTCAAGAAGTGTTGTAAATATTAGTATTATATAAGAAATATTGCACACAAACATTTAATCACTGATGTATTTGCTTCAAGAAATAATGGTTCATAATTTAATAGGGAGGGATCAATTAATGCAAGTATGTATGTGGATGATAATAATGAATTTGATGGAAGGTCTATGCACGAAAACATAGTTAGATCACAACATGAAACCTTTAGAGATACAGATGAAGGTACCAACAACTGTGACGGATTTAGTAATGGTCTAAATATTAATACTAAAAAGTTATTTAGGATAGTAAGGAAGGAAAAAAAGAGTTATATCTTAATTGTCAAAGTTTTTCTAAACTTTCTTTCACCTTCGACTATAAATTTTTAAGTATACCCTTGGCCTTAGTAAGCATCATATATTAATCTCATGCAGATGCTTAAAGAGGCCTTTCCCAATGCAAAGATTCCTAAATCTTTAATGCAACAAAGAAACTTATTAAGGATATAAGGCTTCACTATGAAAAGGTAAATGCATGTCCCAATGATTGTGCTTTGTATTGGGGCAATGATGAGAAAGCAAACGACTATAAAGTGTATGGTGTATTTACATGGAAATAAAGTTATAGTAGTGAGGATAAAGGAGCTTATCATATAACTGTAAAAGTGAGGCAAAGTCTAGCCAAGGTATTTATATATTTTCCATTAATATCAAGGTTACAACATCTTTACATATATCTAAAGTTAGCTAAATTAATGAAATGGAGTCATAGGGGGATCTTAAAGATGATTATTTAAGGCATCTTGTCGATGGCCAAGCTTTGAAAGACTTTAAATTATTGTGTCCTAATTTTGCATGAGATCTTCATATGTCATATTAGCTCTTGCCAATGATGGATTTAATCCATTTCATACAATCAGTGTTTCATATATTATATGGCCCATAATCTTATTAAGTTATAATTCAACACCATAGATATTTATAAAATATAAAAAATTGATTGCCTTTAATTTTACCTTGCTACAAAGGATATTGATGATTTTCTGCAGCCACTAATTAAAAAGTTGATAAATTTATGGGAGTTTGGGGTAGAGACATATGATGCTTCGGCTAACCAATCATTTAACATGTGTGCTGCCTTGTTATGGATAATTAGTGAGTTTTTATAATATATAATGTTATTCGGATAAAGTACAAAGAGAAAGTCAGGATGCACTAATTATCATTATAAAACTTGCTCTTAATATTTAAATCGTTGTAGAAATACATGTTATCTCTATCATAGAAGACTTTTGGATAGAAATCATCCTTAGAGGTATGATAAGAGATCCTTCAATGGTGATATAGAGTTGGGAGAATCACCAATTCCTTTTTTTTAGATTTGATGTGTTAGAGCATATTAATGGGTATTATATTGTGTTTGGGACAGGAAAAAGGCAAAAAAAAAACACCAAGTGATAATCCTTGAAGGAAAAAATCTACATTTTTTTGAATTACCTTACTAGAAGCATAAACTTGTATAATAAGGATATGATGCACATAAAAAAAATGTATCTGACAATGTTTTTGGCACTTTGTTGAGAATCTGGACAAGTCAAAAGATGATCTTCATACGTTGTTGGATTTGAGTAAAATGAGGATTAAAAAAGATCTACAGCCTACCAAAGTATATTACTCTCATATATCACTAGATCGAGCTTGCTTTTATATAACCTCGAAAGAGAAAGAAATCCTTTATTCAATTTGAAGAATGTGAAACTATCGAAAGGTTGCACTTCAAATATTGAATAACGTATTGATGTTAGTAAGATAACAATATTAGGATACAAAAGTCATGATGCTCAACATTATTATGCTACACTTACTCTAATTTGTTTTAAGGAAAACACTACCAAAATTAGTTATAATTGTTTTGAGTTGGCTAGGTGTTTTTTTTCAAAGTAGTAAAGTTATTAAGCCAAGGGATCTTGAGTATTTAGAAAAAGAAATTATGGAAGTACTATTCAATTTGAAGTAACCTTTCTTCCTTATTGCTTTGACATCATAGTCCATTTTCCTATTCAATTACCAAAACAAATCAAAGTTGATGGATTAGTGCATTTTCACTCTATATACCTTGTTAAGAGGTATTTGGGTTGGTTAAAAAGATTTGTTCACAATAAAAGCCAACCAGAGGGGTATATAGCAGAAGGATATTTAGCTAAAGAGTGTAAAAAAATTTGTTGCCTTTATATACGTCATGAGGTGAGAAAAAAGATATAATAGATATATAGAAGACAATGACAATGCAAATGTTATTAAAGTATCATCTTCATTTTTTTAAAAGTTAGGGGAAAGACAAAGCAGTCAATATATATTTAAATATATTACTGTAAGCTCATCGATACATTTTATTTAATTCAAATGATAAAGAAGTTGAGAAGTATCTAAAGTAAAATACAAATAAATCATATATCCATCTCAAGATCAATTTATTATTTGATTAACCTATATCATTTCTTTTAGGAAGCACCATAATTTAAAAGAGATAAGCAGTAAAATAAGTTGATGGGAAAAGGAAAAAGATCATTACAATGAGTTTCCACATTGGTTACAAGATAAGTTAACATCTTGTAATGATTCCCCAAATCGTATTTGTTGGTTGTCCAAAAGCTCCAATAGTGTGGCAAAGAAGCATTCAAGTTATGTTATTGATAGGTGATAATTATATCGTGTTTTATCATGATTTAAAGAACATTTAGCTTTTTTCTAGTGATTTATATAGGATTTGGTACTTAATTTGGTTTATATTTTGTTTACAAGCATTTTCTAGCTCTCTAATGAAGAATAAATGAATTTGCAAGTTTGAGTTGATTTGGAAAGATATTAGGATAATTTTAGAGGAAAGAATTAGAATAGGGCACTAATATAGGGTATATTGGAGTTGTATTATGGAACAGGGGACCGACATGTAGGTGTGTTGAGTTTATATTATAGAACAAGGGATTAGCAAAGGGGCACATAGACTTTATGTTTAACTCATGATCAACTTTGTTCCATTATGTTCTTTTCCTATTTTTGGCCAAAGCAGTATGGGACCAATACGAGGTTATATTATACCCATATTAATGGTGAAGAGGCATGTAAAGCAACGTAGGACTAACATAGGATTGTGTTTGGCACAAGACTTCAAGTTATATAAAATAAAGGAAGGAAAAAGAGAAGGGAAAAAGGGAGAGACATCTAGAAGGAGAAAAAGTCAATCCTAAGGCTAAAGAGACTCAAGAGAACATCAAGGAGAAGCAATATTGGAGGAAAGTAAGGTTCCAACAAGATCAATCAATAAGGATCAAGATTTAAGAACCATGAGCTCATTCTTATCTCTTTTTTATTATTATTTGTGAATTTTCTTTGTTTTGCTATGAATTAAATTGAGATATAGATTTATGTGTGATTATCCTTAGAATTATGTTTTGAGTTGATTTTTTAATAAAAGATTATAGTTTTCGTGATATTTATTATTGTTTTATAATTGATTAAATTGAATGAATAAAATGTTGAAGATTTGATAATTTGATTCATACAATTGAGATTAGAGAAATGAAATGTATGGTTAGATCAAAATATGGGTAAAGAGGGTTAAACATGATTTACTAGAGAGAGAATCGCAATAATTTCTTAAGTTAGGGTAAAACTTATCATGAGAATTCATAAAACAAATATATGCATTCTTAGGTTGTTTTGGTTTGAAAGAGATTTCAACTAGTTAGAAAGATATTTCAACTAATTTGATTTAGGAATAGGGTTTTTGTTCCTTAAGAGAGAGAATGATCTAGATTATAAATTCTTATTATTCCAAAAAATAGAATTGTAAAGTCAAACATATAAACTTCTAGGGGATTCTGCATCTAGTTCCTATTTTTCTATTAAATGTTTACCCTTATTTTTTCCTTAAATGATTAACTCTCGTTTATTATTTAGATTAGTATTGTTTTTTTTAATCAATCACTCGTTTATTTATATTTTCTACTAAAAAGGTGGTCAGTACTAGTAATCATAGTCCTTATTGGATCGACTCGTACTTACTAGTGCTAGCTATAACTATGTTATGTGCTTATGGTTAAAACACATTAGTTATTAATAGATTTAAGTGTATGACTAAAAATGGGAAGTAATGTGTAAGAGTCAAAATAATGAAGCTTCTTTAATAGTGTTAACTTTAAGTTTTGCAAGTTCTAGAGACCCCAATTTAACACTTGAAAATGTGAATTATTGTAGTGCAGTAGAAGAAATCATGGAAGTGGATTATTGTGGACACTAATTGTAGTTTTGTTCAAATGTTGTTGGTTTCAAGAGGAGAAAGATTATTATAGGCTTACTTAGGTAAACTTCAAAAAGTTATATTATATTAAGGATCCTTTGTATTGTCCGACCAAGTACATATTTTATGTAGCTAATTGTTTTGAGGAAGGTTATCATTATACGAGAAAGAAGGTACCTAGGTAAGTTTTTTTAATGTATCTTTGAATGACAATAAAGAAGTTGAAGAAACATATTGGGGAGAACAAAATGACCATGCCATTTGTTTATTCAAAAGTGATTGTGACATGGATCCTAATTAGGCTAGAGAAGATTTACCTACAGATATGGTTGATTTACCTCCAAATAACTTAAATATTAAAATAGAAAATAATGATGAAGAAGATGATTGAGACTTTGATGGCACTAACTAGGAAGGGATGGATATTGATAAATAATTTCTTATAGAAGACCTTTAATTATTATTTTTCTATTAAAATTTTTTTCGTTACTATATCTCCAAATAAAATTTACTAATCTAAATATGGTTATTAACAATAATATTTTTTTTATTGTTATAGGACTTTATAATGAAAAAAGAAGGGAAGAAGCAAACATGTGCAACTAAGTTGGTAGCACCATGGTCTACGGACAATTTTTTAAGAAAGTAATAGGAGAAGACTCATGCTTATGAACTAAAAGATTCACTTGACTTATCACATGGAGAGCAAGATCATTCTAAGGATAATGAAGAACAATGTCAAATCATTGAAAAAAAACACAATTATAATTCCAATTGTTTTCCTAGAAAAGGTACTTGTTTTCTCATTTTTTATACAATATATGTCATTATTCTATTATTAAATTTGGTTTGCATATTATTTTTAATCCGCCTTATAATGTGAAATAATTTTTTTCTAATTATTAATATAGACAAATAGGTTTTTTTTTTTCTGGTTTCATAGTTTTATTGTCACAATTTTTAATAAAGAGGGAAGGACCAATCCTCTACGAAGCATGATAGACCACAACTTTTATGTCCTCCAGGTAGTGTTACTGACTTTTTAAGTTGGAAAAAACAAAAGAAATTTGTTGAGGAACAATTACAAGTGGAATAATTAGGTAGAGCGGATGAAGAAGACATACATTATGAACAATTTGTTAATCAAATTTCTATAATTTTTTTTTGCAGGGGAAACGACTATTCAAACATAGTTTGCTCATTTAAATGGGTAAGAACTATTGACTAAAATTGTATAATAACAATCAAAACCTTATAAAAACGTAGTAGAAGGCATAACTTCTAATCGTCTCTTGAAAATGAATGTAGTATAAGACAATGAAATGATATAAGCATAGATGTGACATAAATTGCTACTCCTTGATGCTTAGGTAGTCATATATTATGTTATTATTTAAATGATTTCTCGACTATATAATACCATTAATAATTGGTTTAAATACAAAATTTGTAAAGAAGAAAGGAAGAAGTCTAACTTTGCTTAAGGAGGTTTATACAAGTTCTATGGAACAACACAAACTATTTTTTTCAATGTTTCTAATCAGACGATTGGTCCTATGAGAAAATGTTAAGTGAATTCACATTTTTTAAGGTATTATGACTCGTAAACAAAATCTTGCACGTTTAAATAATGTCAATTAGTGTAAAATTCTAAATGAACCTATACGAGAATTTGTTAATGTAAGAAACCATCTTACTAATATTCCGTTTAATTTGATTTATGAAATTTAAATGAATATTTATTGCATTATAAAAGATATATATTCTACTATTAAAAGATTTAAAAATTAGACTAGTGAAAATTATTAGGGATGCATGGAGAAGTTACAAATCTAGAGTAAAGCAAAAGCATTTTAAACAGTATATAACACATGTAGAAAGAATGCCCAATCGTCCCAACTATATAACAAAGGAAGTCTTTGAAGAGCTCATTGCTTGTAGGAACCACCTAGATGTGAAGGTATGATAATTATTAGTACTTTTACAAATTAGTTTCATAATATCTAATTAACTTAATGATTCAATATGTAGAAAATTGATGAAATAAATATTCAAAATAGAAAATAACAAAATGAAATGCACATAACTAGTTCTAAGAGTTTTACAAGTAATTATACTAAATTGATTAGTTCTTCAGTAAGTTATGATATCTATCAAGAAACTGCCCAAATTTTCTAAATTATTTCAAAATTTTAATTAACAATTGTTTTTATGGATAATAAAATGAAAGAGAGGATAAAACTCTACTCTTTAATATTGAAAAGTATCCTGCAACTTATAAAAGAAAGCATGAAAAAGAGTACAAGTAATCTAAGAGAGAAACTTGTGAGTAATATTTTGTTTTGTAATAGGTTGCTACTTTCATTAAAATGCCTATATTTATTGCCCATTGCTCATTGCTTATGCTTTTGATCTTATTGTGTAGTTGTTTCATTCATATTTCCTAGATTTTATTTCAATTATGTTGCTATTTTTATTATGTTCATATTGACAAAATTATTGGGAAACTAAAATGGGATCTGATTTCGGCCGTAGCAGAATAACTACAAATTTTTTTCATAAATTGGTTTCCTAAAAACCAAGATTAATTTAATTCTATAAAATGATTAATACATTAATCATAACAAAGTTTAAATCGTAATTTGTACCTTACTGTGAAGCTTGATGATGTCTTGTCGTATCCCTCAAATTGTTTTTGAAATCAATTTGTCTCAACCACCATAGCCACACAAGTGTCCAGCCTCTAACTATATCCATATAATGGGTTGAGAGAACTCTATAACTCTTACAAAGAGGGTTAAGCAAGAAGTGCTTAAGCCTATTTATAATAGGTTTTGGACATTTTAATAATTTAATTGAAATTAAATTCTAATTTCAATTAAACCTTAATTAGAATTATAAATAATTCTAATTAAATATCAATTAAGCCCAAATTAGATTCAATATCTCATATTGACCCTTATTAAATATCTCATATTTAACTATAAAGTTTCTAAAACTTTACAATCAAGTTCAACCTGATTAAAATAACTTTGTTCTCTTCAACCCATTCTTTATGTGAGACCTATTAGGTTCTCAAATATGTTGGTAATGATTATAAATTATAATTATAATTCATAATTAGAATTAGATAAATTAAAAATCCTTTTAATTTTCTTTAAATCTCCAATTAAATAATTTATAATCATAGATCAGGATTGGCACCTAACAACGCATCATAACCACCAAAATATTTAAGAATGTCAAAGTGATTTTGACTAACCTTTTCGTGCATTATTTTTTCGTATAATTCAATCGTTTCATCATACAATGTTCCGATTCAACATAGAACATAAAATTAATGTCTACTCTATTTTGAGTCCAATCATATTAGTTCCTTGTTATTAGCTATCGATTTAATTAATGACATTTGTAAACTGTTTACAAAGCATCATTCCACCTTGGCAAAGGATTTCCTGAATTAATAATAATAGATAATAACGGAAGATTCTCCCTAATTACTTTAGGGTGATGAATCATATCTTAATCACACAACTACCTGTATATAGTTTAAGCTACATCCAATGACTACCAATTGAACCACCCATGATTAAATAGGTCAAAAGTAGTATCAAAACATAACAATCCCTATACAAGATAACTTGGGACACCTCAAGTTAAAAAATCACTTATACAATCATCACAATGAGAATTTCATAGACATACAAGTAATGTTCCAAATGGATTTCTGATATCTGGTCTGTTCAGTGAAATTGTTCTCCAATAAGCACTCACATGTTTCTTTAAATATCTCCATACTTTATCCTATAAGATCGACTACTTCCTTCATAAGGAAAAACATAACGTCTACTAGTCTTTTTACGTTTTATTAATGTCCATTCTTAATAGAATAATGACTAGGAACAATTTAAGAATAATACATAAATGTAATATGAACCTCATAATTATAATCTCATAATTTCATTTGCAATGTATAATTATCTCATGAACTTTATCCTATACATCTAAAAATGTACAAAATGAAGAATATTTTTAAATAATTGTCATTAAACTACAACCAAACCTACTGGTTGTAGGGCATAAACCAACAAGAATGAGTTATTTCTAGTATAACTGGAAAGACTGTAGGTTTCTTTATAATTATATATGGTGTTTGCTCTTCATTAGTGTGACTAGAAGTTTATTTGTTTCCTATTTCAAATATATATGTTTTCATTATGGTTTATTTACCATAAACCTATAATCATACTCATCATGGTTAATTTTGATTGAAGAATTAACATATTACTTTTCTTTTATAGGTTCGAATTGAAGAAGGAAAAAAAGAAAATAATAATCAAAAGTTTAATGAAGTTGTGGCTAATATGGGAGTGATAAGGCTTGGAAGTAATAAACTATTTAGAAGAGGTGTGAAATCATCTAGCATGAAAGAAAATAATATGGCAAGGCCTTGTAAAAATTTCTTAATCAATATCTATAGTCCATCAAGCTTACATTGGAAGAAGAGATGAACTAGAAAGCAAAAGATAAAAAGGAGAGAATGAGAAAGCAATTAGAACAAAAGAAAGTCGAACACTTAAAAGTGAAAAATAATTAGAACAAGATAAAGCAGGTAGAGAAGAAATGAAGCAACAATTTTTCTCTCTCATTTAACCTTAGCTTGTGTAAGCTAGCACTACTAACAAAGACACGCTTTTTAAATTGATTTCACCTAGTCAATCAAGAAGGGAATATTATATTCCTCCAAATCTTACATATCAACATAAGAAATATTAGGTGATAAAGTTCCTTATTTCACTCATGTTGTACATCATCTTGTTATCTTTTTTATTGAGATTAATTGTAAATTATTTTTTCTTGTTTTCCCATTTGCAAATATCTGAATAATTGTTTGAAGGTTGCTCAATGTATTGATATACTAATGGAAGGAAACTTTTACACTTGGTCGAATAAGCAAGCAGGACATTACTTGATAAGGAAGAAGTTGGACAGAAGTGTAGCAAACCTACTATGAATGAGCCTATTTCCCAATTGCAACTCGAGGTTTGCTAGCAATCACTTATCTGATCATACTCTTATTATCGCTGCATTAGAATTAGAGAGAATTATTCATCCTTTTCGCTTCAAAGGCCTTCTGATGCAACTTGAAGGGTTTGAAGAAGGAAATTTGGGCTGCTTTGAGAGTGTACATCCATGGAACCAAGCAATTCATATACTCGAAGAAAATGCAATTAATTAAGCAAGAGATGAAGACTCTATACAATGCCAATATTGGCAACACTCATTATCTAGTCAACACAGCTAGGAAAGCCTTAGAAACCATCTAACAACTACAATACAACAATCCTGGATATCAACAACTTCAAATAATGGAAAGGGGTGTGTTACACATTTACTCTCAAGCCTTATTATTTGACTACTCATTGTCAAAACAAAGAGCAAGACTAGAGTGGATAAAGCATGGGGACTGCAACTCATCAGTCTTCTAAAAAGTTATTGTGTGATGAAAGGCTAGAAACTGAGTGATATCTTTAATTGACAACAACATCACCCTTGACTCTCAGACACAACTTTTATAAAGGGCCTATGATTACTTTAGCATGATTATGAGTGTGCCCATGGAAATGCAATCTTCCATGTTGTTCCTTAAATAGATTCTGAACGACACCATTTCTCCAGACGAAGCAAACCAACTAGTAAAACATGTAACTATACAAGAAATCAAGGAGGCGTTTGGAGCTCTTCACCCTCACAAAGCCCCTGGCCCTAACGACTTTAACGTTAATTTTTTTAAAGAAACGTGGGCTCTTACTAGAAATATGGTTTTTGAAGCAGTTATGAAATTCTTTGCTAATGGTTCCCTTCTCAAAGAAATCAACAAGACCTTCATTACCCTTGTCCCAAAGAGTGGGGAGGTGACCAGCTTTGCAAACTTTAGATCGATTGCTTGCTGCAACTCCTTGTACAAGGTCATCTCTAAACTTATTGTGAACAGGGTCAAAGGCATACTATACAAGCACATCAGTCACACTTAAGGTGCTGGCATACTAGGTAGAATAATTGGGGATAACATCCTACTACTTCAAGAGCTCATTGCTAACTACTCAAAGGAGAAAAGCAAGCCCAACTGCTGCATCAAGATTGATCTTCGGAAAGCTTATGATAATGTTGATTGGACATTTATCTCTCATGTCTTGAAAGCCATGGAATTTCTTGGCATTTTCATAAAGTGGATTGAAGAATGCCTTACAACCTCTTCCCATAGCATGCTGATGAACGAGCAACCTACCAGTTTTTGTCAAAGCACCAAAGGGATCTGACAAGGGGACCCGTTATCTCCTTACTTATTTGCATTAGTAATGCAAACACTCCATAAAATCATTAAGCACGCTGTGAATCAGGCGAAGGCCTTCAAATACTAGTCCAAGTGTAGCAGATTCAAACTAACCAATCTTTGTTTTGTAGATGACTTGTTACTGCTCTCGAAAGCTGATACCACCTCAGTCACAATCTTTATGAAAGCTCTAAAAATCTTCTAAAGAGTCTCAGGTCTACAAATAAACTGTTCCAAAAGCAGTATTTTTTTGTCCAAAAGTGCAGCCCCTCTACAATCATGGATCACTTCTTTAACGGGTATTCAAGTATAAACCTTTCCAGTGAAATACTTAGGCATTCCCATCTCTCCTCTTAAGCTGAAAGCTAGCGATTATGATGAGTTATTAGATAAAATACAAACCAGAATGTCATCATGGAGCTCTAAACACCTATTATGTGTATCACGGGCTCAACTCATCAACTCTGTCCTCAACTCTTTCAACATGTAGTGGGCAACCCACGTGGCTTTTCCAGCTTCTATTCTGAAAGCTATTGACAAACTATTCGATAATTTCTTATGGACAGGAAATCAGGAAACAAATCACAAGACCTTGGTGAAATGGAAAGAATCATATACTCCTAGAGATCGTGGAGTCTAGGAATTAAATCCATCAAGCTCATGAACTCCATGATACTTACTAAAAGACTGTGGAGGCTAATGGATGATAAACAATCTTTATGGTGTAAATGGATTCACCATTACTTCATCAAAACTTAAAGCCTATGGTCTTTAAAGTGTTCCCGTATGCAATTTACCTCACTTAAGGTCATCCTAAAACTAAGAGGCCAGCACCAAACATACTTCATTGCACTTATAGGTGATGGAAACTCCACTAATTTCTGGAATGACAACTAGCTTTAGGTAGGACTTTTGATCAATCATAATGGAGCTGAACTGCTTAAGCGTTCATTACCTTTAGAAATCACAGTAGCTGAAGCTTTGCAACATAAAGGAATTATCGAGAGAGCTACTATCCCCACATCTCTAGCTCTTGAAATTTGTGGCGTGTACTGCAACACTGAACCAAATAATCATATTTGGAAGCACACGACTGATGGTAGGTTCTCCAACAACTCTTTCACGGAATTATTCTTTAAACATCTTCCTAGGTTGGCATGAACTAAAGACACATGGGCTAACTACCCTCTTGCATCATTCACTTTATGGCCTGCAATGAAAGGAAAATTAAAAACAGTGGACAAACTGGCCAAATACACCCATCTTCCCAATTGGTGTTGTCTATGCAGATAAGCAGAAGAAACAGGTAAACACTTATTCTTCGATTGTGATTTTATCAGCAATATAAGGTTAGAGATCTGCTACAGGTGCCTGGCAAGTGGAGTAATTACCAAACTGGAAAATCTACACACACTACGGCCAAAATACAGAAATAGCACAACGTACAATTGTTTTTGGATTTCCTTATCTTCGATAATCATTGCGATATGGGATGAGAGAAATCCAAGAACGTTTCAAGACCAAATCACCTCCCAAGAACAACTCTACGTTTAAATACTATATCATATTCGGCTACAAATATGAGCACAAAACAGACATTATCGCATGGTTCCTATCTATTCCAATACTAGAATGTCTGACAAAATCCAACAATGGCATCTCCCAATAAGAGAGATACGTAATGTGACACATTAGCCACAGTCTCTAGTGCACAAGTCAGGGATGATCCAGGTACACAGCTCCTGCCTCCTAGTTGCTCCTACAGCAAATCAAGCACACAACTTGCCTTCAAACTTGGACTGCCAGATTAAACAAAGATGAAGGGATCTCACATATGCAGACCGAGTTTTAAGCTCTTTCGCAATTGACTATATTGTAGTTAAATACTTTGGCTGACTTATCTTTAGTATTGTAAGACTTCTTGATTTGCGTCCAAGGCTTAATTCATTCAAAATTTTCAAAAAAAAAATATTGCACCTGATGTGAATTGAAAAGTTTATGCCTTTTGATTGTTCATAAAAAAATTGTAGCATTGTGTTGTTAGTTTTTGAACTACATTAATTATCTTGATTAAATAAAGGTCACAATAAAGTAGTTGGTATTTCATTCTTTAGATATATAAACACGTTATAATTAGCACAGTTGTTTTAGAATAATTCTAATAAACTTATTGTTTCCTTTTATAAGAAAGTAATGATTAGGAGTGAATAAGGAGGTACTTTGTGGAGGATTTTAGAGTGCCCAAATATATTATTCTTATTTTTATTTTGGTTGTACACTTATATTCCATTTAGACTAGAGGAAGACAATATGGATGCATATTTTAGTTAATATTTTTTTTGATATTGTATTTTGGATATGTTAAAAGTTGAATTTCACAAGTCCATATAAACTATATAATAACATATATAAATACAGTTTTTTAGTCATTAAGATTAGACAATATATATTTTACGGTATATATTAACGTATATATGACTTTTAATACTAAGTATTGTTGTGTTAATGAAAGTGATTGGTTATTCTTGATTATTCATTTCTTTTGCTTTAGTTTAACGCGTTTGTTGTTTTTGGTAATTCCATGTTGCAATAATTTTCATTAAAGTTTGTTCCTTTACAAGTAATTTCTTACCTACTCAATGATAACAGTTTCTTTTGCATTAACCTAATGTTGTTAATGAAAGGTTAAGCTGTTTCTATTGCCTTAATTAAAACTTCGAACAATATTATTCATTTTGTTTCCTAATTAAGAAATTTTGTTACTTCATACCTATAGCATTGTCATTTTATTTGACAGCATAGATTCTATAGCCTTAATGCAAAGGCAATAATAATTACCCTTCCAAATATGCTTTTACATGTTGCCTAATACATCTTTGTTGTAGTGGACCAATTTAGAATTTAAGAACCAGGTAGTATGAAAAACTCCCTCCTTGTAATGGATTGCCTATATGGTTTTAAAAACCGGTCCGGACCGGCCGGTTCGACCGGTTCAACCGGTGACTAGTTGGCTATCCGGTCCGGTTGACCCCTAAAAATCAGTTCTCAATTAAACCAGTTTAAACCGGTATTGGTAGAACCGGTTAGCTACCGGTTCAGTGAATATATCCTCATTCAGTCATTCTAATTCTATATAATCAATTATATAGAAGTGCCTTGCAAGTTGTGGAAGAAGGGGTAATTTCTCTAGACCATTATAGTGT
>JANKOD010000001.1:14642682-14669292 GCA_026284645.1 Erythroxylum acuminatum
TAATTAATTATATTTAATATTAATATATTCTAATTAATTATATTGTTTTACTAAAAATGAAAAATAAAATTTTATTTTACATCAAATTTTAATATATTCTGATTAATTATATTTAATTTTAATGTATTCTAATTAATTATATTTAATAGATTTGAATTAATTATGTTTAGAATATATTTATATTTATATTTATATTTAATTAATTATATTATTTTACCCAAAAAAAGGATGGATTGACTTTCATTCCTCACATATTTGGGGTATGGAGTAATTCCCAAAACTCATATATCAAAATATTGTTCATGCAATGATAATGTATAATCAACCGACATTTCCATTCTCATACTCATTGATGTCTTCCAAACCTATGAATCAAGCACCCCTTAGTAACGTTTCTAAAAATGTAGCTAAAAATATTTGGCTACACTTCTAAAAACATAGCTAACAAACTTTGGCTATGTTTTATTTTCATTGTCAGCCATTTATTGCCAAATTTTTTCCAACCAAGATTCGATTTTTAGCTACATTTTGTTAATGCTTTACTTACGAAATTTTTTTGTAGCTAATAATTTTTGTTTATGATTTTTAAAATTATCACCTATAGTTTTCAGCTACAAGGATTTGATGACATTTTGTACGACAAAACAAGAATGCAATAAATAATTATAGGCGACATTTTTTAGACATATAGCTACATTTTTTGGTAGCCAAAAATCAAGTTTATTGCATTGTGACAAAGAACAAGAATAGTTACTGAGAAGAACATCCAATCCAAATAATTGATTATGATATATTTTGGACCAAATTCTTTTGGTCAATAGAATTCAAACACTCAAAAAGAATTTTTCAATATCTAGATAGGATAAAAGATAAGTAATTTATTACATAAACATTCATTATTATTAAAAAGTGAGATTTTTGTTTATTTTACTAAAATATTATATTTTTCTCTTTAATATTATTAATTTAATTTTGGCAAACTTAAACAAATTCTTTAATATTTATTTTACAAATTTATTATAAAATACCTCTAACCAAACTCAAGTTCTGTCACCAACTTATCATAATAGACTAGTCTTAAACAGAGACTTATATTATATCTTTAACTCATTGTAATAAGTTTAGTCTTAAATATTTGAAATTAGACTTAGATTTACGTCATATCACTAATTTGTTATCACAAATCTAGTCTTTTACGTTCGAGTCTCTGTTTAATTTAAATTATATCTCCAACTAATTGTATCTTTAACTTATTACAATAAATCTAATTTTAAAAATTTGAACTTAGACTTAAACCTAAAAAAATTTAGGCTTAATCGCATACTCAAACTCAAATTATATATCTAATTCATTATAACAAATTTAATTTCAAAATGTTAAATCTAAATCAAAGTAGACTATATCTCTAATTATAGCCTTGAACCCTCGAGTCAAAACTTAAACACGCAGAATTCAAACTCGCAAAAATTACTACATATCAACTATCACCTTCTTTTAAATAACTAATTAATTGTGCAACATTTACAGTAACCAAGCCTACCACTGATGACGGTTGGTCTTATTGTTCCATGAACTTTTCTACTTAGGTCTCCATTCGTAACTAGTAATGAAGGATCTAGAATTAAAAAAAGGGAATGAGAATGAAAAGTGAGAATTACAATACAAATAAAATACTAATTATGCATCTTTGGTATGTAAGCGCCAGGAATGAGATTACATAAATTAATAACTATATCAGTGTTTGATATTAAATATTAAGAATGGTAATAAACTTTTTTACTTATATTTAATTATTATGTGATTATTTTGTAAACAATTAATTAAATATCTTACATGATTAAGAATTAATACAAAATTTTGTATTTAATAAAAATAATTAAATTTTAATGATTCAATAAATTATTAATTTTTAAATAATTGTGTATGATTTTTCTTATAAAAATAAAATTAAAAAACCATAATGAACTTATTTTATGATATAAATCTATTGAAATAAAAATAATTATTAAATAAAGTAACGTGCAATGTTGATAAAAATACAAATATGATCGTGTACAATAATAATTGAGAAAATAAAAACACCAATTTATCACGAAAATAAAATAAAATAAAGTTTAGAATAATAAAAACTGACCTAGAGAGATATGTTGATTACCAACGAGGGAGGAAAAGCGAATAGAGAGTTTCAATTAAGACGAAATACAAAGAAAAAGATAAGAAAAAAATATTACTAATGAGAGAAGGGGAGTGAATAGAGAGTTATTAAAATAATTTATATTTTATAAATAATTAATAAAAAATTTCAATATTTTATAAAATTATAAATTTTAAAATAATTATGAAACAAAATAAAATAATTATTAAAGAAATTAATATAAAAGATAATTTCGGTGATAATATTATGATAAACATCAATATCTTGATAATATCTTGATAATATTTTGATAAAAGTCTAGGATTACTTAAGATTCATTCCAGTTTTATCATTCCTTATTTTTTCTATTACTAGTAACCAAACAAATAAAAGTTAAGAATGCGGGTTGCATTCTCATTCCCACATCTTTATTACTAGTTACTAAATATGACCTTAAAGTAATGAGAACTATATTTATTGTAAAAAAATGAGCTTGAAAAACTAAAATTTGGCACTCTTTAATGTTTAAGGATAAGAATGGCTATAATTGTGCTAATTAAGACTGTAAACAAGTAAAACATACCCTACCAGGTTGTCTTGCAACTTTATATCAAAACAAGGATGTGATTTTGCGATACGACTCCTAGGCATGTGAACTATAAGACGAAAAGGACAAGACATTCCTACCACTACTAGATAAAAATATGCTATAGTAATAGCTATTTAATCCCATGAAGATCACATCCCATCCAAAGTTATGGGCATTGTATTGTACCAGCCAAAAAAGAGTATAGTATCGTATTGACTCTACTGAAATTTGGTATCATTCAGGACCGATCAGTAGTAAAATACTGACAAGTTACTAGACTAAATTGTAAAATTTTAAAACTTAAAGACTAAATTGAAATTTTGAAAAATTTTAGCACTAATTAAACCTACCTGGCCCCCCTCTCCCTACCCTACCCCACCCCATCCCACCTACCGCCTGCATTGCACCCCTCTCACTTCTCTCACTCTTAGCCGTCTGGTCTTACCATCTCAAACATCAGTCACCATCTTAGCCATCACTCATTAGCCTGTCGCACCTGCTCATTTAATCCTTGTGTTGAATAATAAATGGGTGGTAGGATTTGAACTCACAACCACTTGGTTACAAAGGCTTTGATATCATGTTAAATGATAATTTCACCACAATAGCTTAAGCTTCACACTTGTAATCCTACTCTTGCACTACAACTGCACCGCACTTGCGCCCAGTCTCTAACTGCACTTACTAACCTACACCATAGTCCATATGCAAAACCACTAGCCTAACCTACACCAATCCAGAGATTCACTAAATGTTACAAAAATTGTGTATTTATGTTATGCAGTGATTTAGTGAAGGTTGCAAAAAATTGTGTATTTGTGTTCAATCCTTATTTGAGACATGGATTTAGTGAAGGTTGAAAAAAATTGCAACAAATTTTGTGGAATTGTAGATTATGAAATTATGGAATATGGATATTGAAACATTGATATACTAAATTAAGTTGATTGTTAATTTAAATATTGAATTGTGTGTTTGTGTTTTGCAGGATACATAATATAGATAAAATATTGAATTGCAAATTTATGATGAATTATGTATTTGTGTCTTGTGACTTTGTGTTGTGTAGTAATTGTGTATGTTGAATTGTTGGTTCCTGGTAAATTGTGTTATATGAAATTGAATTGTGTAGTGTATCATGTATGTTGACTCTTGAATATGGAGTTAATTTAAGTAAGAAACTAAGAATGTGATTAAAATTGGTGAATGAAAGATTGTTAAATTAAAGTTGGGAATTAGGATTTTAGTATCAATATTGATTAAAATTACTTGAGAAAACAAAATAATGATAAACATTACAAATTGAATTGTATCAGCAAACAAAATAGATTATTTTATAATTGAATTATGTATTTTAACTTATAATTGTAAGTTATGGTTAAAATTGAATAGGTTATAGTTGTGAATTTATTTCTTTGTGGTTGAATTATGTAATCATACAAAATGAGTTATATAAGATTTATGCGCTTTTGTGTTAGTTATGAGTCAAACAATACATACTTTGTAATAGTAGTCGATAATGAAATTAAGTATTCTTTATTTTGATATGAAATTATATATTTAATTTGACATATGTCTTTATTTGTTTTACAAATAAATGAAGGGAAATTCAAGTGCTCCTAATAATTCAGTCGCTTTAGGTATAACAAGATTCGATGATTTAGCTTGGGCTCATACTAGATTAGTTCTTGGATAAAGAACCATACTATTTGTTTGTATTGTAACAAACATTTGAAAGGAGTGTGAATCACTAGATTAAGAAACATTTAGCTGGAGTCAAAGGTAATGTAGAGCTTTGTAAGAAAGTGAGTCCTGATGTGAAATGGAAAATGAAGACTTTACTTGAAGAGTATCAGCATGAGAAAGATAAAAGGCAAAGATTAAACCATGAAATTGGTACTAGAAGTTCTTTTGTTAATGGTTAGGGTGATAGTGGGGATGTTGAAGGTGTAAGCATTCCTACCCAATAAGAAAGAAATATTACACTTGATGTTAGGAAAAGGAAAAGACATGTATGTAAGCGACTCATAATGTGGACATGATAATGGCTGGATGGTGTTATGATTTAGGTATAGCATTCAATGTTGCCTAATCTTATTATTATCAACCTATGATATATGTTACTACCTCCTACGTTCTAGGATACAAAGCTCCTTCAATTGATGACTATATAGGTAAACTTTTTAGTAGCTCTGTTTATGAAATAAAAAGTTATTTGGATAAAAGAATAATGATTTGGGCTACTTATAAGTGTTCAATAATATGTAATGGTTGGACAAATAGATGATATGAGCTTATTATTAATTTTTTGGTTTATTTTGTAAAGGGGGCAATGGTTTTGAAGTCTATTGATCATCTCACCTTGTTAGGAATGTTGATACTCTGTTTCAAATATTTGATAAAGTTGTGAATGAATTTGAGCTAGAAAATATTGTTCAATTCATTAATGATAATGATTCTACTTATAAAGTAGCTAGAAGATTGCAAAGCAAGTATAATTCTTTTTATTAGACTCCTTGTGCTGCACATTGTATTAACATGATATTGAAAAATATAGGAGATGTAAGGTATTTTTTTATTATTGATGAGACTATGCAGAAAATAAAAAAGGTGACCAAGTTGATTTACAATCATGCATGGGTCTTGAATTTAATGACAAAGGATTTCACCAATGATAGGAATTGATATCATCTTGCTATTACAAGATTTACAACTAATTCTTATCATTTTAGTGTTTTATCCTGATGAAGGAGTTTAGGCAAATGTTTACAAGTCATAAGTGATTTGTATCTCAACATGCTATGTCTAATGCTGGATTGGAAGTTTCTAGAATTTTTGGTCATAACGTCAATTTATCATCTGAGTTTATAAGTTTTAGGTAAAGGTGCTTCGTCTGGCTGATAGTGGTGAGAAGGCAACAATGAGTTATTTTTATGATGCTATGGAGAGGGTAAAGGAAGCAATCAAGGTCAATTTGAAAAACAGGTCTTCTTTGTACACACCTTATCTTACAGTCATCAATGAGAGATGGGAAAGACAACGTTGCTCTCTATTGTTTGTAGATGAGACATTTTTAAATCCTACTATTTATTTCAAGCCAATTTTTACAAAGAAAGCTAAAGTTAACAGGGGAATGCTATTAACTATTACAACAATTATTGCCTATGAGATGATACAAGATCTCCTAAGCTAGGATGCTTTTGGTGATTTTGGGATGCCAATTGTTATTCATCAAAGAGATAAACTTAATCTAGGTATATATTTTTTTCACTATTTTTTCTTATTAAAAATTAATCATCACTTTATTTTGTTAATAATGCTACTTTTGTTGTTTTACGATTACTTAATGGAACCAATTTGAAAGTGGTGTTTCCAGAATTATAAAGGTTTACAATTTGAATTTTGAGTCAATGTGTAAGTGTAACAAAGTGTGAAAAAAAATAGCACACATTTGAATTTATACATTCCAAGAAAAGGAATAGATTGAAGCACAAAAGATTGAAAGACATGGACTTTGTTTGATATGATTTAAGAGCTTCAAGAAATGTATGCTATTATCATTATTAAGGTGGATATAATTTATTGTATTTTTTAATTATTTTATTTTATTTATTTATTAGGACTCTTAATAGAACAAGTAGTTCTTTAGATCCAATATGTCTTAATCATATCGATCTTTTAGCATAATAGGTTTTTAAAGAACCTCGTTTGATAGATAATAGTGACTTGGAAAATAATCTTAGATGAGAAAGTATTGACATGTTATTTGGTGCAATGAACTTAAATGATAGTGATGATGAGACTCATCTCAATGATGTTGATTTTGTATCAAATGAGAGTTAGGGTCAATATGATTTGATTGGGTATTCGATTGAATAAAATCCAAGTTGTTATTTCTCTTCTTCTTTTAATTTCACTTATATTTGATGTATATGTTAAATTCTATAATAATTGTAAATTTTTTCAGGTTTCACTTCTAGTTAATTGTTTCATCAGCACGAAATGTTGTTGTAAACTGTAATAGTTAGAAAGTCATGGGTACTTATTATTCCTTTTATTTGATATTTTGATGTAATTATTATTTATTATATTATGATATTGTAATATTTTAAATACTTAGTATTGTCCTTAACTTTATATTTGTGCAATGATTAAATGAACTTTTTTCATACTAATTGTGATTATTATTTATATTTGAAATATGTGAAAACTAATATCAATAAAAATAAATAGATTGTTATTATTTCAATTTTCTATTATTATAATTTTTAAAGAAAGGGTTGATGTAAAATTATAAATTATACAGTATAATATATTAAGTGAATATTTTGTAATTTTAAAAAATTTAGGGACTATTTTGTAAATTTAAAATATTAAAAGAAACGATACCGGTGTTGACCAATACTGATACAATACCATACTAAAACTAAATTTGGTATTGGTACCAGTACCGGTACAGTATGATATTCATAACTTTGGTCTCATCCCCAACTTTTGAGAAATAATATTATTCTTGTGCACTAAAAAGGATAACATATTCTCCTTGCGACAATATACTTATCTCAACCTAATGGCTATGCAACTTAAGCCTCGCCGGACTTGCAGGATCCACAATCAAAAACTATTCTTGCAAGTCATCACTAGGGGAAATAGCTTATAACTCTCTTCATTTTTGGGGACCCCCAATGTTCAAGCTATCCTTGAAAAGCATGCTGCGTGAATTTTGAAGTGGCTTAGGACAGAGAAAAAGATCAAGAGGCCCTGGCCTGAGTTGAATCATAATACAAAGAGAAGCCATAAATGGGGACAAGGGCTTCCCGACTTGGTAGGGTTGCAGTCTATGTCATCTTTCATAAGCTATATCCTGTATGCCATCTTTCATAAGCTATGTCCTGAGGACGGCGAGAGATTTTTATAATGAGTTATATTGTGATTAATTCAATAACAAAATGTGAAGTAACGTTGGTTGATTCTTATTTTGTGATTCCAATTCTTATTGTGAGTCCAGCCCTATTTTAAAGATGTTTGCTAGTTAATTCCACTAAATTTGGACTTTGAATGTGTTGTCTGTCTTTATATATTAAAAGGAACGAAGATCAAGCATATTTGAGGTAAAAACCATTGAATTGAAACTGTTTCTAGAGCCCATGTCCACGTATGCATTGCACGTGTCCATATCAATGATGGACATGACCATATGGATGATTGTGTAAGCTTCTGTAACCATATATGAGTTTTAAAATGAAGTTTAAGGATAAAAATGCTTATGTGGAGTCAAACACAGTCATGTAAGTGGAGGGCATGACTGGGTCTATCGATCGTGTAAACCACTAAAACCATGTATCTCCACGATGTCGCGGTGTTAAGTGACATATTCAGCACATATGGTTGTATAAAAGGTTGTATATGATTTAAAAATCTTACATTCTCAAATTTAAAAGATTGGATAAGAGACAAAAGTTGCATTAGACATAAACACATGATGATAGAAGAGTTTTAGAGTCCAAATAACATTGTTCAACTATATTTTTATTGAATTTTGATTTCTAGGATTAGTTGGGGGTTTTATATATCTATATTTGAGAGTTAGAGAGGCTAGAGGTCAAAGAAAGCTAGCTAAAGAGATAAAATGTAGTTGTCCTATGAGATGTTCTTGAGTGAGATAACTCAAAACTTCAAAACATTTATATCCTACTATTTTGATTTAGTGGAGTTTATATTTTTCCCATAGTTTTTACCTCTGCATTAGAGGATTTTTCACGTTAAAATCATGTGTTCAATTTATCTTTCAATCATCTTAATCGTTTGAGTAGTTTGTATTGGATGATTGATCTTATCGATCTTGTGGGTGTTATTGTTTGGAGTCCTAACAACTATTATCAGAGCCTTAGGTATGGAGAGTGATAATAGCTCTATGGTGAATTTGACGTCGGTCGACTACTCTATAGGAGATATATGATGGAAAATCTCTTGTATTGCAAAGATCTCTATGATCCAATCAATATGGACAAAAGTATAAAAGACAATGTCTCGTCTAAGCCAAAAATAATTATTGATAAAGGGTGGGAAAAGATGAAGCAAAAATTTTTAGAAACTATTAGAGAGTGAATTAATATAAGCATATTCAACCAAGTATCCTAAGAGACGAATCCTTTATAGTTGTAGAAGAAATTAGAGGGTCTTTATAAGAGGAAGGCTGCTTACAACAAGGTCTCCTTGATTAAAAGGCTTGTGAACTTGAAGTTGAAGGCTAGGAAGTCGGTGTCGAAACATCTCGACGATTTTTAGGATATCATCAACAAGCTGAATAAAATGAAGATCATTCTTGATGATGAGTGACAAGTCATGCTCCTATTGAATATATTACCAGATAATTGGGAAACTTTTGGGTTGTGACTATCAACAACGCTACTCTGGATGGTGTGCTTTATTTAAATGTGATTAAAAAGAGTAAGTTCAATAAAGAGATTAGGAGGAGGGAGATCGGTGTTAATAACATACAAGCTTTTATAGCAGAAAATAAAGGAAGAAGCAAGAGTAAAGGCTCCAAAGGGCAAGATAAGTCAAAAAATAGGAACAAATCTATGGTAAGGAGACCATAACTTGTTACTATTGCACTATACCTAGTCATATAAAGAAATTCTACTAGAAGTGGAAGAGAGATTAGAAGAAACATGACAACTAGAAAGATAAAGATTATAATAACACTACAGCAACAATCTCAAGCATAGATGATAAGGTATTGTTAATTTGTGCGACCAGTGAGTGTCTCCATAGTCACTCAGATTCTAAGTAGCTTATTAATACAGGGGTTTCCTATAATTGTGTTCTGAAAAGGGAATACTTCACCAATCATAGGACTAGTGATTTTGGAAGTGTGAAGATGGAAAATCGTAGCTCTATTATCATCGTTGGGATGAGTGAGATTCGAGCTCAGATCATCGTTGGGTTCTTGTTAACCTTAAGAGGTGTACGACATCATTTTCACTTATACCTTAATTTGTTGTCGATAAATGTGTTTAACCAAAAAGGATAATGGCATACATTTAAGGATGTTAAGTGGAAGCTGTCTAAAGGAGTATTAATTGTTTCTCGTGATGGATTATGTTTCACCCTATAAAGACACACTCAAAAGTATGTGCTGGATAACTACATACTATTGAAGGGAATAATTCTCCAAATTTGTGGCACTAGAAATTGGGACATGTTGCTACCAAATCATTTATCCCTACAAAAAGTATTGTTTCTCTCAACCCATATGATCATTGCATGGCTAGAAAGCAATATCAAGTTTCATTTCATAAAAGATTTGCTAGAAGGAAGGCTCTGATGTGTGTGGTTCCATGGAGGTGAAGTCCTTGAGTGGTAATAAATACTTTATTATTTTTATCGATGATACTACACGTAAGAATTGGGTCTTTATGTTGAAAATTAAAAAAAAAGTGTTTGAGACCTTGAGGAGATTTCGTTCCATAGTGAAAAGAAGATGGAGAGAAAGCTCTAAGTGTCTTTGAACTGACAATGGAGGTGAGTGCAACTTTCATGATTTTAAGGAGTATTATGTAAGACATGACATAAGACATAAGAAAGCAGAAACTAGTACCCCACAGCACAATGGTGCTACCATGAGGATGAACATAACTATTATAGAGAAAGTTCAGTGAATGCTCCAGATGTCTAACCTACTAAAGTCCTTTTAAGGTGAGGCAGTCTGAACTATAGTTTATGTGATCAACAGAACTCCTTCGCTACCATTAGATCGTGATATTCGAAGACTACTCCTTATATATTTGTTATATATGGAGACAAGAAGTTTGCATATAGACTCTACGACCCAAAAAAAATATAAAGTTATCAGGAGTAGGGACATAATCTTCTATAAGCATGAGATGGGTGCAGATATCATAAAAAAAGACAAGACTACATCCAACAGTTTATCTTTCGATACTACAGACACTTCTCCCATTTCTACCTCCATTGATTATCCTACAAGTGAAGAAGGTGACAGAACTAAGCTAGCATAAGATGATAATCAAAGGCAATCTAATGGAATGAGTCGTATGAGCCACATCCTGTGAATGATGTAGAAGATGTTCATAAGCATCATGAACAAGGGGAGTAACTTGCGCGAGTGTTGGAAGATGTCCAACCTCCAAGGTCAACTAGAGTGAATAAGCCTTCGACTAGATACCTAAGTTTAGAATATCTCCTAGTCACTATTAAGGGGAAGCTAGAGAATTTCCAAGAAGTGCAATCACTCAAAGGCAAAGAAGTTTAGCTGAAGTTAATGCAAGATGAGATGGATTCTTTGGACAAAAATGGTGCCAACATGTTGACAAAGGTGGTTCTCGGAAGCAAACTTGAGCTTTGTAGTAAGCTCGTCGAGATGACAAGTGATTGATGAGGTAGTAGATTTTTCTTCCGAAATGGGCTAAAAAGGGAGATTGTTATGGGTCTAACCCCATTTTGAAGATGTTCGCTATATTAGTTTTTCTAAATTTGGGCTCTAGAAGTGTTAGTTGTCTTCATGGATCAAAAGGAACGAACATAAGGAAATTCAAGGTAGAAATTGATGAGTTGAAGTTGTTTCTGAAGCACATATATATTCGTGCAAATGTTGAAAAGGCGTGCGAATGAATATGTAAGCTTTTGTAACTGAGTACAAGTTGAAAGATGTGTTTAAGGATAGACACGCCTGTGTAGAGTCAAACACTATTATGTTGGTAGAGGACAAGACCATGTCTCCTGACCGTGCAAGTCACTAGGACCGTTTTATACTTAATCCTTAAAGTTTTTGGAGTTGAAGAGACTAGAGGTCAAAGAGAACTAGCTAAAGGGAGAGCTAGAGAGATAAGTCGTAGTGATCTTATGAGGTATTCTTGGGCGAGATACCTCAAAAACTTGAATGCTTGTATCCTGCTATTTTGATTTGGTGAAATTTATTGTTGATTTGTTTCGTGATTTTTTACCTCTACATTGGAATGTTTTCCACGTTAAAATCATGTGTCAAATTTATCTTTCACTCATCTTTATTGTTTGAATAGTTTGTTATTAGTATAGTCATCTTATCAATCTTATAGATGTTACTGCTTAGAGTCTCAACAATTCTAGCCCTAACAACTCGTATTTCTACAAGTGGTTGGAAGGAACCAGAGCAAGAAATAATAGTAAGTAATCTTGAATGGGGACTGATTATATGATTATTATTAAATAAGAAATTTTTTATTCTATAAAAAATAATATTTTTATTATTTATAATATTGTCCACACAAATTTGTATTCCAAAAATTCATTGTTGTTATTTGTTATTGACTCATCTTCTAATTCTACTCTTCTAGTACTCTGCTTGATGATGGCATGTAATATACATCTTAATTGATTAATATGGATCCTTAAGATGGTATCTTAAACTTTGCAAATTGGATAATTTACGTATTAGTTTCTACAGTTTCATTACTACGAGTTAATATAAAATTTTTCGAACCCTACATAATTCACCAAAAAAAAAAATTATTGGTTTAAAGAACCAGGTATTTCTCTGAGAATATGATGAAGTCGATGTGTTGTCATTGTAGATGGTGTTTGCTCGATAAATAATGGCCCAGTAGTGGTGAAACTTCTACTGTTAGCTGGCTTGATCTCAAGTTTATTGCAAGGACTTGCAACTCTGAACCCATTATTGAACCACATTGACCTACACAACAGTAATTAGTCATCCCTTTCTCTCCAAATTCTATGCGAACTTCAAGTGTTTAACTACTTGGGCCATAATTGCATTGAACACAATCATATCATTTTCAGTCTATAAACCGGTTTTGTGTAATGTATAGTGTAATGTCATATTTATTGAGCAAAATTGTCACTCTTTCGGCATATGCAACAGGCACACCAAGCTAGGAATAAGTTCCTCAGTAAAGAATAAGGAATTCAAGAATTGGTATCTAATTCCTAGGATTTCACTAGCTTCTGTAACAACAAAAGATGCCAGGAAAGAATAGCGTTGGAAAGAATTGCAGGTGCAGATTACCATAGCAGACACTAATCTGAAGTGACCTCAAACTCCGCACCAATTGGTAGATGGTCACTCGGATGGTAGTAGTTTGGTAATCCACCAAGAACATCAGGTGAATTTTCTTCAGGAAGTTGAAGGATGCTCACTGGTTTTATTCGATCAGTAGGGGAAAAGAATATATAATCTAGCGTATTTGTGAAGTCGGGAGTGCAGTTTGTGAAAGGTGGCTCGTTGCCTCTTACATGAGCATATACGCTGCATAAGGGAATGGAAAGCTCATCCGAGCAGTCCACTAGTGCAACTGAATTGTTCCCTGAAACAAGGTACTGGTAAACCTGAAACAATGAATCGAGGAATGTAAGAACTAAGGGTGTAGCAGTATCCAAGTGTTCCCTATAGCTAGAGATAGAAATGTAACAATATTTTCTCAACTATTATAAGATTAGGAATTCATGTGGTAACAAAGAAAAGAGAAGGCAAAGGTATAATCACGGACCTTGTCCCCTGGAACTGAATTGAAGTCTCCAGTTAAAATTACTGAAGGTGCACATTTATACTGGTCGGATACTACTTTCCTGAATTGATCTAAGCGCGATAAAAGATATTTAGCTTGGGCAAGCTTGACATCAGCCCATTCAGGATCCCTGGAACAAATGGGACCCAATATGGTCACCTAAGATTGTCAAGCATTGATGTTTCTATAAAAGCACTACTAATTCTTCCAACAAAATCAGGAAGATTGGCTGTTCCAAGAAGACTGGTTGCATGACAATAAAATACCAGAGTGCATCTTTCAATTTGAACAGATTAACAATATTCACTTACCAGTAAAGGTGCGTGTTTGCAACTATAATGACATGACAAAAAGGTTCATTGAGTTTAAAGGCTGCCATAATTCCAACACAGTCACGTTTTAATCGTACACGAGGATCATCAGGATCTCCACGATCCTCAGAAGTACCTTTTACTATTGAATCTGAAGGCAGATCATTGAAGGAGTAAGTTAACAGCTTGGTATTTACTATGCACTGTCATTTGTCTTTGCAAGAAACATAGTCAAAATTTTCCTCACGAATATAATGGAACAAGTACAATGTTGCATGCCACTTGATGAAAAATTCAAATAATTATATGGAAAATATAGATACATAACTATAAACTTGCATCTAAAAATTCGTCAACATTAACAAGAATAACCAAGAAAAAGAAGGCATGCAAATGAAAACAAAAACCATACAGCAAATGTGAGCATAACCAAGAAAAAGAAGGCATGCAAATGAAAACAAAAAACATACAGCAAAGGTGAGCACTATTTCTTGGTTTACCTTTTTTATATTCCTTGTCCAGTGTATAATTATCTTTCTCAACACATGAAACAGGATCATCTTGTATTGTGTTCACAAGATCATTGTATTCTATCCTTTCCTCTACAAGTAACTCTGCACTAAAACCATGTCATATGAAAGTTTTACATAATTAGAAAGTAGAAACACGTAAGATAGTTTAATTCTAATGCTTTACTCATCATGGAGAGCATGAAGAAAAATATTTGAAGAACCAAAGGCGTTCATGTTAGAAATAGAAAAACCTACAGCCGTTAAGTCATAAGCAAATGCTATTTGGAATGATAAAATTAGGCGTAACTCCAATCCAAATGGTACCTCAAGGAGAAGAGGATTGCCTAAACCTTACAAGACTTATTAGGCTCTTACTCCCAGTCGATATAAGATATTTATCATACCTAACACACACACCTTATGCAGATGTGAATATCTGATGGCAAAATTTAGAATACTGAACCTCTGTGGGCAGCTCATAGGACTGAACATTTGTGAAAGACCTATCATCAAACTAAGATTGGCTCTAATGCCATGATAAAACTAGCCTAACTCCATTGCAAAAGGCACTTTAAGGGGAGGATTGGCCAAGCCTTTTAAGGCTTCTTAGGCTCTTACTCCTAGTCGATGTGAGATATTTATCATACTTAGTAAGTAGTGTCCCTTTGGACATCTTCAATGCCTTTATACCTGTAAGAAATATTGTTATCCTGGAGTTCAAGGAAAAGACAACCTCAAAGGTATTTCCTTGTTATGCTAATCATGATTTTATTTATAAGCCATTTCAGTCTTATAAACATTCAAAAGAAACTAAATTTCCAACTTCTGAAACCATACAAGTTTCAGAAATATGTAGGCAAAAATTTTTGGCATATCAGCCTATTTCCTCAACATGATTTGGAATAGATAAATGGTGAAAAGATGCAGAAATCTAGTTTACATGACATTATTTGCCATTTCTGTTCACTGACAATTACTTGCTGATACAGCGTACTTTTCGAATGGTGCTACATGAAAACTAATGTGGTCAACTAAGTTTCACAGGTTGAAATGATGTTAAATTTTATAAATTAGAACACAATAGTCAATGCATGAGTGAATATTAAAACAAAGATGTAGCTTGAGAAGGAAAGCTGCTCTACCTAATTGATTCCTATTTTATTCTCCACCCAAATTCACCCAAACCATTTGTAATTTAATGTAAAAAAACTAAAAAAAATAGGTAAAGCATACCTGTCTTGTCTATAAAAAATTCCACAGCCGTCACGCTTCTGTCCACTTCTCTGAATATATATGCTCGAGTAGCCATGACTCTCGATATTTGGCTTGTAAAAGCTATCATACTCATCCACTTCCTGGTGTTTACAACATGAAATTCCAAATGAAATCAAAAAATAAACATAAACTTGTTGATGCAAGAAAATATACATCATAATTTGAGAAGAAATTCAAATTACAATAAAAAGCAACAATATGAGCCAACCATATAGATTACAGATGGTGAGATTCAAATGATTGTAGTTATTAGTACAGGAAAGTCATATATCACCTGTAGACAAAGAAAGTCAGCACCAAGGTCCTTAAGAACAGTTAGAATTGACTGTGATCGAGCCTTCCACCTATGTTGACCACGAGTAACAAATAAAAAAAAAGTGTAATCAGTTCATTAGAATCTAACAAAGTAGACATAAAACAACAGTGGACAATAAGTGATATTCATGTCTTAAATATTTTTATGGTACTCGTCATATTAATCTTAGATGATTTGTTCAGGGATTAACAATAATTCTCTTAAACATGGTATCACATTCTAAATTCTATTAGAATAAAATAGATAAAAGAGTGCACACATAACTAAAACTGACCAACCAACATCATTGAATGATATGTCATCTCAGAATTTGCATGATGGTATTGGCAACAAAAGATAATAAAACACAACCAATGATAACGTTTAGAATTGTGAAGCAATAATGCAATTGGAATGATAATGACATAGATGATGGGGGTTGTGTACTGTATACCAAATAATGATACAAATTTTAGATAGTGGACCTACTTCAGGGAAGGAGATGGCGAGTGGGGGAAGAACGAACTCTTCACATAAGCCTACAAACAAAAGAACCTTTAAGCACATAACTAGGAGGAGCATCTATACATAATGTGTACAATTTGCCAATGGAAGAGAACCAAAGAAATAAACATTGCTCTTCTCAGTAGAAGAACAAGGGTACAACTCCCATTGTGCTTAAAAGTCAGAAAAAACCAACTTGCGATATGCGTACTTTTTTCGTAACCTACATTAGTGGCGCAAAAACGACACTTAGAAACAAAATAGAATTTTATCATGTAAGCCAATTGCATATCTATTCATGCAAGTGGTAGTAAAAATATCATTTGTTTTACAACTTAGACCCACCCTTATAACTTAACAATGGGTGAATAAGTGAATGAAATAGGAATCCGATGAAAGTTTGGGGGAGCTAAGTTGTTTAACAACTCAAATAGTAGAAGTTTTTCATACCTGAGCCAAAATGTTAAAGGACACTAGACGGAATCTGATACCTGCAACACCACGAAATACTTTGCTTCATAACAATGGAACAGCAAAGCTGTTAGCATTGTAATTTCTCAATAGTTCCAGCAAGTTCTAGAGTTACTTGAAATATGTCTAAATAATTTTAAAAGAATAAAAAATAGTGGTTTTCTTGGGGTACCAAATATATTCTCATTTAAACACATCAAGAATACAGTTAGCAGAGTATTTGAGATTATTATCTATGTTTTCAATGATCATACCTTTGCTAGATTAATCTGTGTAGAATGCCAGGTTATGGTCACATCAGATTGGCAGTAACAGCCTTGCTTGTACTTTACAACAGGTAATGTAATTTAAACCAATCGATAACATGCAATTGTGGGATGTTGCAATAACATAAATCATACAGTCTAAGTTCAACGTAAAGCTAACTACAAAATGGCATCAAGAAAGTGACATAAGCGAAAGAAAAGGTGTTGGTAAATGCATAGAAAGATGTAATGACATACTTCCAACTTTTCCATATGGAAGAACAACTAGCAATAGGTACACAAAACATATTAAACGAAGGAAAAGAAGTGAACTGTGCATACCATCGGGTTTACTTCTTGAATGAATGTCACCTCCTTCAACGGAAACAAACTTTGGGCATATTGGTGATGGCGTTGTGCTCATTTTGCTCAAGCAAGTTCTGTACGATAAACAATCAACGTAACAGTTCTATACGATTTCCATGCCCAATCCAAATATGGTAACAAACAGTACAAGCGTTGGTCCCATAGTAAAGAGAGTAAGGGAAGCCACTTTGTCTATGCAGGTAAATTGGTTGCCAAATACAAATTTTGCGCAATAACAATATTTTTGTTAGATTATTGAAATTAATTAAAATCAAATAAGAACTTATGTTAGATCCACAAGAGATTCAGAACTCTAAGCGACAAAAGATTCGAAGTTTATACACCTGCTATATTATTCATGAGATGAAAATTATGAAGTTATGACAAATTTCCCTTCAACGATTGGTTTTCAACTTTCTTTCTTTGCAAACTACGGAAACTGAATAAAGGGTAATCAAGAATTACTGAAGCACCTAGAAGCGGATTTTTTTTTAGCGATCTTAAATTTCTAATACACTATGGAAGCAAGCAGTTATGCCCAAAAAAGACATTTTCTTTAATTATATCTTACTCGGTTCATTATGTTGTCTGGGAAAAAAGGGACTCCATGTTCCTTTTTTCTCTACTGAAGACCAAAGATGTAACAAAAAAGAAGGGAGGAGAAACGAGGGGGGCAAAGTAGAAAGCTCAAAACTTTTCCATGAATTTTCTGGCACCAGCAACAGCAACGACAAAATTAAGAAATTGGGTGTTAAAAAATGTGATACAAAGCTGAAAGACAAGCAAAACTAGAAAACTATAGTTGAGAAGAACCCTGCAGGACTCAGGTGAAGGCAAGAAACACAAGTACAGATTCTGAACATTCTCATCTAGTAACCAGAGTTGACGTTGGGAAGCTCAGTTACAAAGTAAGCGAGAGCTATGTACCTGTAAATGGAGGGAACGGGTCGGCGGACGAATGAAGAGAAGGTGATGACGAGCATTATAAGTTACACATTCGGAGCCATACACAAGATTCCACCCCCGAGCTCGAGTGTACAAGGCATTATTTATATTAAAAAAACATTAAAAAAAACGTTGTGTGTTTTCTAGTCAACCTGACTCGAGTATATAGTATATACAGGCCAAATTAGGTTCTAAAAAAAAAAAAGAAAAGAAAGAAAGCTTGACCTCTAGGATTTAGAGGTATGCTAGTTTTCAATACAAGAGAAGCCGACGTACAAAGGGTTAAACCGGGGTAAAAGTCGAAATTGGGGCTTAACTTTTTTAAATTTGATCAATTTGAGACTTAAACTTAAAACCTGCTTGGTTAAAATTTCACGAGTCTGCTTAATTAAAAACTTTTTTTGGGATGAAAATTAAGACATATTTACATGCATTGTTACAATATATAGCGGGGCACCGTTTTTATTGTTTAAATGCCACATTAAAAAGAGTACAAACTTGCATGGTGTTTTAAGTTTTAACCTTAGATGTTAGTGAATTTGGTAAAGTAAAAAGAGAAACTCATTCTACAAAAGTTACAGAAAACCCTAAAATTTTCACTGTCTTCCCTCTTGGACACATCTTCACCGTCGGCGAATTTGCGCTCCAGTCTTCTTGAAAGGGTTGTCAAGAATCAAAATCGTCACCCGATTCGCGCTTCTTCCTTCGTTGAACTAATGTCTTGCCTGGTTGATGCATCTTCAACGTCACTCGATCCGCCCTCCAGTCTTCATTAAAGGGATTGGCTTGCCAGGGTTGACGCATCATCTCTTGAAACTAAGGTAAGTCTTAGAATTAAATATTAGCCATTAGACTTAAGAGCAGTAAAATATTTGATTATGAGAAGTCTGAAGTTAGAGCGGTAAAAAGAAGAAAGTGCAAAGGTTAGAGTAGTCTTAAGAAGATAGTATGAATGAGATGAGCAGAAGTAAATTGGTATTAGTTTCATCTTCTACCGAAAATGGTCAAGAGCATTCACCATGAACCACTGTCAAATCCTAGCTGCCACCTATTTTGTAACCTTAGATGCTAAAGAAAATAATAGGAAACTTCAAGTACGAAATATTTTAAAGAAGTTGCATATTAATATACCCATCATATATATTGAGTAAGTTTGAAGAAGATTATCTCTAAAATAATAAACTTGAGGATTGAGCAACTTGCATGACCAATTACCTGTAAAGATAAAGGATCTTGGAAGTTTTATGATTCCATGCCATTTGAATGCTTCTAATGTTATTAATTGTTTATGTTTGCTAGTGTTAATCTAATAACTTTATCTCTTTTTAAGTAGCTTAGAATAGGTGAACTGAAGCCTACTATAGTGTCACTCTAACTTGTATTGGTTTATAAAATACCTAAGTAGGGTAATGGAAGATGTACTTGCTAAAGTAGAAAATTCATCTTTCTTACCAATCAAAACATAATAGAAAAGCAGTTGGTCCTACAAAATCTTAATTTGATGCTTTTAATTCCGTTGCCCTCCTACATCCTTTTTTCTTTAAATGTTAAGTTGTTGTTCTATTAAAGGAAAAGTTAACATGTGAAACTTGCAACTGTAGTTTGATTACTAAAAATTAAAAATAAAATATTCATTTTAAAGAAACAAAATGTTATCTTTTTAGGGGTGACTTATTGATTAATTTCTAGCATTATTGGTGCATAAGTCTAACTTGTAGTCCTTTATTTAAATTAAGGGTTTTATTAAGGGAAGAAACATTGTTAGGGAAAAAGAAAAAACAAAACATCAAGTAAGAAGGAAATGAAATGTGATCATAGAGAGAAATAATCCTTTTTAGAGTTACTCTTACATCCTTGTGTATATGTACAAACCATATGGATGTACAGTCATTGCCTGTGATCCAAATAGAATTAAGGTCTAAAACATTTTGTATAAGGATTAAATTATTCATCTCTCAATAAACTTGCTTCAAGAGAGGACTAAGTTTTTTTCCTACTTCTTTTATAAGTCCAATTAAAAATAAAATTGGAGGAATTAAAAAAATTGGAAATTGGAACATAAGAAAAAATGTATATGGGTTTTGGCCACTGATGACTGATCGGATGAATTTCTACAAAGCAAAACAATCCTTAGTAGCCATCTATTCTTAGATCGCATCCATAATAGTCTGACATCCTCCTTCTTTGTAGATTGTAGTTATCCGTCCATCAAGGTAAGTTGTCTAACTAATGTCTCTAATATGTTTTGCTTTACTAGTGGGAGTATTTATGGTAAGAGGGTGTATTTTTTAATTGCAAATGATTTATTGTTTTTATGTTGTTGTTTGCAATACCCTGACTATCATTGATGATAACATAAAGTTCTGATTTAACATTATAATAGTAACTTAAATATGAAAGACTCTAATTACTAGTAACTTCAAGTTGATGTAACAATTGAATTGACTAAGGATTGCATTTAATATGGATATTTTTAAAACATTGAGGCATAATAAACCATTAGGTAGGTATATAGGCTGGAAACCAGTGATGTAGCTCTCATGAGGCTTATAGGTGAAAAATTCCATGAGCCTAGGAGTCCCAGCGAGAACTTGTTTCTCGATTCATAGGTGTAAATAATGCCACGTACCTTAGACTTTCTTACTTTCGAACTTTGTCAACAAACTTCAATCATATAGACTCTAGTTACTAGTAACTTAAAGTTGATGTAACAATTGAATTGAATAAGGATTGCATTTAATATGGATATTTTTGAAACATTGAGGCATAACAAACCATTAGGTAGGTATATAGGCTGGAAATCAGTTATGCAACTCCCATAAGGCTTATAGGTGAAAAATTTCACGAGCCTAGGAGCCATAGCGAGAAAATGTTTCTCGATTCATAGGTGTAAACAACGCCATGTATCTTAGACTTTCTTACTTTCAAACTTTGTCAACAAACTTCAATCATATAGACTCTAATTACTAGTAACCTAAAGTTGATGTAACAATTGAATTGAATAAGGATTACATTTAATATGGATATTTTTGAAACATTTAGGCATAATAAACCATTAGGTAGGTATATAGGTTGGAAACCAGTGATGTAGCTCTCATTAGGCTTATAGGTGAAAATTTTCACGAGCCTAGGAGCCACAGTGAGAACATGTTTCTCGATTTACAGGTGTAAACAACGCCATGATCCTTAGACTTTCGAACTTTGTCAACAAAATTCAATCCTATTGACTCTAATTACTAGTAACTTAAAGTTGATGTAACAATTGAATTGAATAATGATTGCATTTAATATGGATATTTTTGAAACATTGAGGCATAATAAACCACTAAGTAGTTATATAGGTTGAAAACCAGTGATGTAGCTCCCATGAGGCTTATAGGTGAAAAATTCCACGAGCCTAGGAGTTACAACGAGAACATGTTTCTCGATTCACAGGCGTACCTTAGACTTTCTTACTTTCGAACTTTGTCAACAAACTTCAATGCTATAGACTGTAATTACTAGTAACTTGAAGTTGATGTAACAATTGAAATAAATAAGGATTGCATTTAATATGGATATTTTTTAAATAATCAGGCATAATAAACCTTTAGGTAGGTATATAGGCTGGAAACTAGTGATGCAGCTCCCATAAGGCTTATAAGTGAAAATTCCATGAGCCTGGGAGCCACAGCGAGAACATGTTTCTCGATTCACAGGTGTGAACAACGCCACGTACCTTAATTAATGGAACTTAGTAAGTTATTAGAAGATATATATATACACATGAAAGTATATGTGTGTTTGTGTGTGTGACGTTAGTAAGAAATGCCACTAACTTTCGTGTGCTTTTTGTGACCTTTCACCATTCTGAATTAGTTGGTTGATGGAATTGTTATGAATATATTAAGCATCATGTGTTGTGCTAGCCTTGAATTTCTCACTTTCACCTTAGTGTTTCCTTTCAACATTCTAACTGAATCTCTTCGTTTTCTTGGAGTTGGTTTTTTTGGTTTAGCATAATGACATTTGACAAAGTAACTCTCAGGTTTCAACATGCGGGATGTTTGTTAATGTGGGTGATAATGTTATGTATGAAGGCGGTTTTATGGATGAAATTGAATTTGATCCTGACTTACTGAGCTATTTTGAACTGGTTGGTGTATATAAGAGAAGTGGGTATAACAATATGAAAAAGATATTTTATCTTATGCTTGATTTTGAACTACGTAATGGCTTAAGGGTTGTATAAGATGATGCTAGTATGTTAGATATGGTTAATCAGGTGATGGGTGCGGGTGGTATTGATATTTATATTGAACATAGTGTGGATACCCCTGTTGAAGTGATTGAGGATAAATGTAATGAGGTTAATTAGGGTTAAGGTAGTTGAAGATAATGGTGAGGATGTTAATAATGAAGGTTTTAGAGGTACTGTAGGTAATTTAGACAATGTGTCAAATGTGGAGGATGAAAATGATGCAGATATGGAGAATGAAGATGATACAAATATAGAGGTTACAGAGGATGAAGACAATTTATAGCAAGGAGATGAAGGTAATGGTCCGGATGAAGATGTTGAAGAGGATTTAGAGCAAGGAGATGAAGGTAATGGTCTGGATGAAGATGTTGAAGAAGATTTAGAGTAAGGAGATGAAGGTAATGGTCCTGATGAAGATGTTGAAGAGGATTTAAAGCAAGGAGATGAAGTCAATGGTCCTGATGAAGATAATGGACCATATGAAGCTGATGCAGGTGATGTTGATGACGAAGATAAGGTAGTTTTGTCTTAATATTATGACAGTGATGAATATGGAGAACTTGTTAGTGATGTAGATGATATGGTAGATGATGTTACTAGGAGAAAAATGAAATACATTGTTTATAATGAAAATGCAGCTGAGCCTTACATTGAAGTAGAGATGATTTTTCCTATTCATTTGTAATTTAAGTGTACAGTGAGTTTGTTATCCATCAAAACAATGAGAGTTGTCATATTTACTAAAAATAAGCCCACCTTTGTCCAAGGTAAATGTAGGACAGAGAACTGCCCTTGGCATATATATGGAGCATTTGATAGGAAGTTGTAGCCATTTCAAGTTAGGAAATTCAGGAACAATCATGACTGTAATAGGGTATATACAAATCCTAGGATGAACACCAGCATCTTATCTGACTTGTTGAAGGATAAGTTTAAAAGGGAGTCATTTTTGAAGAATGATGATATCAAATTTTACGTTAAGGATTGTTTAGGTGTTGAATGTCCATGAGTATGGTGAGAAGAGCAAAGAAAAAAAATAAACAGTGTTGTGATCAACATTGAAGAGGAGTTTGGGAAGCTTGGGTCTTATACTGAAGTTCTTAGGCAGACCAACCTAGGAAGCACTGTTACATTAATAGTGTCTCGGCCAATTCCAACATCTCCACCTATATTTGAAAGAATGTACATATACTTAGAAGTTATTAAACGTAGGCTTAGGCATGGATGCAGGCATTTTCTTGGCCTAGATGGATGTTAACTGAGAACCAAAATTAAAGGTGAACTTCTATGTGATGTGGGAAGAGATGGAAACAATCAAATGTTTCCTGTTGCTTGGGCTATAGTTGAAGTTGAGTCGACAGCCACATGGAAGTGGTTCATTGAAAGGTTGAAAGAAGATTTGCCTCACTCGGGCTCCGAAATTGGTTGGATTATAATGACTGACCAACAAAAGGTAAAAGTTTCACATCAATCTTGTTTTTACTTTCATTGAGAGTGTAACTGTTATGAAATATGTAGAGTTGCATCCATACTCCTAGTTAAATGGTTATGTTTTCCCTTGCAGGGACTTGATAGAGCCATTGTCGATTTGTGTCCAGATGCTGAGCTCAGGTTTTATACTAGACATGTTTATGTGAATTGGCATGGAAGATGACATAAAGGTGAAGAGATAAAGGAGAATTTTTGGAAAATTGCAAAATCCTTCACAGTAAGGGAATACGAAGAACATTTGGATAAGCTTAGAGCCAAGAAGCAAAGGGTAGTAGAAGATATTGAGAATTATGCACCAGTTCAACAATGGTGTTGGGCTTTCTAGAGGGAAGATTTTATGATTGAGTTGATTGACAATAACTTATGTGAGGCCTTCAATAAGACTCTGGTTGATACAAGGAAAATGTCAATTTTAGGGTTGTTTGAGCATATTAGAAGAGAATTGACGAAAAGAATTGTGAGAAAAAGGAAAGAGGCTTTAGGGCCAAGAATATGGGAAGCAATTGAGAAGAGTGTCATGATTGCTCAACATTGTTCAGTGCATCATAATGGAGAAGGAGGCTATAAGATTGATCATAGACTGAACAGATATATGGCGAGGCTTCAAAACAAAATATGTTCTTGTAGGAGATATACCCTCTCTGCATTCCTTGTGCACATGTCATATATGCTATTAGAGACAGTAGGGTTAATATTGGATAGTACACTTCTAATTGGTTATGGAAGACTGAATATGTCAAAGCATACGGGAAGGCAATTCAACCGATGCCTGGTATGAAGATTGGCCCATTAGTAATGAAGATATTATTAGGACACCAGAATTCAAAGAAGGGCCTGGTAGGCTCAAAACAGCTAGAAAAAAGGGCATTGATGAGCCTCAAAAGAATACAAAAGTAAACAAAAACAAAAATGTTAACCACGTGTCTAGGAGGGGCATGATCATTAGATGTAGCCATTGTCATACAGAAGGACACAACAAAAGATGTTATCCTTGGAAAGGTCAATAAGTAATTTCTAAGTTGTTTTGTCTTTTTATGGTACAACTAAGATTCTTTTCCATGGTAGTGGTAATCTTCTAGGTATTTTTGTTCTGGTATCACTACTATCAATGACAGGTTCCAGCCCAATTTCAAAATTCGAACTTAGACCAGTCAACTAATTTCCATATGGAGCAAAACACAACGAACTCACAGTCAACCCCCGAAAATATATCCACAGTTGAAACCAACACTGGCAACCCAGTAAGTGCCTCTAAATTTGCATCCAACACTGAAAGGGGAAAGAAAGGTAAAAGAAGACCAAAAGTCTCTACTTCTGCCTCTGCCTCTGCCTCTGTTACTGTGTCTGTATCTGTTGGTGCCACAACTGCTTCAGGTACTGTCAACACCTTAAGTATCACTCATGTATGTGGAAGTGCAAATGCAACAACCTTAGTTATTCTCCCAACACCTAGAGGTGCTTCAGAAATAACAAATATATATAACTCTTCAAAGGCCACCACCAAGAACCAAACCAAAGGGAGAAAAGGGCCTGGTTATGGTCTTGCAAATGATGGAAGTAGATTGAGAATGTTTGGTGTTAACAGATGTAGTCCAAATTTTCAAGCAAAAATTATGGGAAAAAGGCATGTCACATACTCTTCTCTTCAACAAGAAGCAAATAGGAAGATTAAGAAATAGGTGGAACGGATGGGGGCATACACAAATGAAACCACAAGGTTGCAGATGCTAAATGTAAGTGTTAAATATTTACATTCTTACTAAACATTAATTAATTCATGCAGCTCAACAAACATTTGCATTTTATCTATAGCTTGGAAGGAGAAGTTAGAGACCACTAAACCTTAGACAGAAATCAATAAAGAGGAAGGAAGCTATTACTGCGCATGAGAATCCAAGCCAACAAAGTCAAATTGCATCTTCAAAGGGAAAGGAAAAAATGTAAACTTAACATTTAATTGTTAGTGAATTAAATAATTTTGTGATATTTGTGAACTGAACAATAATATATTGTAAGGATCATGTTAGGATTAATGTTATTAAGCAATGAAAGCAATGACTACCAATTTCAGTTTGAATTGCATTTTTTAAATGTTTTTTCCTTTTTGTTGAAGTACATGAATGGGTTATCGAGAGTGATGGAAGCTTGGTTGGAATTATCAAATTCTCTACAATGTTTTGTATTTTTCAGGGAAAGCTTAAACTTTGTGGATGGAAAGAGATGATAAGCATTTTGTAGCAAAGTGTTGGTTTCCTTTATTTTCCAATCAGTGTGAATTACATTTCTTTTAAGTTTTTTCATTTTCGTTGAAAGTTCATGAATGGTAGAACATGTACATTGTTAATACAAAGAATTAGAATTATAGGTCTATTAAACATCTTTGTCTCCTCATCAATAATTTGATGACCTATAAAACAACTTAACAGTTGTGTTAATCATTGGAGGTAAAGTACGGATGACATTTTTTAGAGTAGTCAATTGTTACCTCTTGTAACTCCTTTTGACTACTAACTAATAGTCCATCTCCATTGATTAAAGATCTTATTTTGTCACTAATGTTCCTTACTGGTTCTGCCAGATTCTGCTGGATCGGGTTGTCGTTGTTCTGATCCATGATCCTGCGTAATCCTGACTATCAGATACCTGCAAAACAGACAAAGGCACGCCGGGGGGTTGATTCCCGAGAGGCCCCTCCGACGCTCAAGT
>JANKOD010000001.1:14673095-14692996 GCA_026284645.1 Erythroxylum acuminatum
TTTATCAAATCTTGCCTAAATAAAAAGTCAACCAGTCACTCCCAAAAAGTCAAACTTTCTGAATTTCTTCAAATTTTTACACTTTTTCTTTTTAACTCTTGATATTAAATTTCCTTTCAATCAACTCATCCACTTTCCTCTCATAATCCATATACATGTACTCAAATATCAAAGTCCTCAGATCTTTTCTCATCAATTCTTCTTAAATTCATCAAATTTTCTTAAATTCATCATTTATCTCACCAATTTCTTTCTCATTAAACTCATTTTAATAATTCTAATTTTCACCAAAAGTTCGGGGTCCAACAATTTGTGTCAAGGGATGTAGTATTCTATGAAAGTATTTTTTCCTTTTACTGAACAGGTTACAAACCCTTCACAAGAATTAGAATCTCTATTCACAAGTTCCCTAACCAACACAAACACGGAATATCCTATGCAAATGCCTACCTTGACAACCACACAACCAAGTGACTTATGTGACAACAATTCTGATCAAAACACACCTGAAAATGACTCACCACACAGCTAACCAAAACACACCACATTAACCACAGCTCCTACACAGAGGAAGAGCAACAGAACTCACATACCTCCCAAATACCTGCAAGATTATGTCCTCCAGACCTCAGCAAATCCATCCATTTACTGCCTTGAGGATAATGTAGCATTACAAGTTTGTTGTCCTGTAGGAACAAATGAAGACAGTTTGAGAGAATTGCACATCAAACACAGCAATGCCTACAGTAATTTCATGGGTAATGTTTCTGGAATTTTTGAGCCTCTATCCTATGAATCTGCAAGTAAGGATGGAAAATGGGTGGAATCCTAACAGATCTACCTAAAGGAAAGAAGGCTATAGCCTCGAAGTGGGTGTACAAGGTCAAGCACAATCCAGATGGAACCCTAGACAAGCTGAAATCTAGAGTTGTGGCAAAGGGTTTCAGCCAAAGAGAAGGTGCTGATTATTCTGAGGTTTTCTCTCCTATGGAAAAGGTTGTGACCATAAGAATGTTCTTAGCCATTGCTGCCTCTAAACAATGGCCAATACATCAATGCGACATTAATGATGCCTTTTTACATGGCTACCTAGAAGAAGAACTATATATGTTGCCCCCTCAAGGTTACACAAAGGCTAAGGAAGGGCAGGTATGTCGACTAATCAAGTCTATTTAAGGCTTAAAACAGGCGGGTAGGCAGTGGAATAAAGAATTATCTACAAAACTGTATTCAATTGGCTTCACTAAATCTGAAGCTGATCATTGCCTATACACTAAGGGGACAGAAGAAGATTTTCTAGCAGTGATCATCTATGTCGGTGATATTTTAATTACAGGAGCTAATGAAGAACATATGGAATCGGTAAAGAAAACTTTGAATGCATAATTTTCAATAAAGGATCTAGGATATGCAAAATTCTTCCTAGGTATAGAAATTGCAAGGGCAGAGGACGGGATGCTACTTACCCAGAGCAAGTACATCAGGGATATTCTCCAAGAAACCAATTTGTCGGATTGTACTCCTTGCACAACACCCATCGTTCCTGGAACAAAATTGACCATTGAAGAAGGAGAGTTACTGAAGACGCCAGAAACATACAAACGTATAGTAAGAAGATTACAGTATTTAGGGTTTACCAGGCCAGATATCACATACGTAACCCAACAGCTGAGTCAATTTATGAGCAACCCTAATGTACCCCACTGGGAAGCAGCCAAACAAGTACTCAAATACCTCAAAGGAACCCAAAATTTGGGGATTTTTTACGCAGCAAACACAAGCCCTCACCTTGTTGCCTTTTCGGATTCAGATTGGGGGAGCTGTACTTTCTCCAGACTCTCTTTAACCGACTTTTGCATCTTCCTCGGTGGGTCACCGATCTCCTGGAAAACGAAAAAGCAGACTACGGTCAGTCGATCCTCAGCTGAATCGGAGTACCGAAGCTTAGCTTCGACGACCTGCGAATTGAAATGGGTTATACAACTTCTTCAAGCTTTTAGGGTTAGTGTTCGAGAACCCATACCTCTGTATTGCGATAATCAGGCAGCCATTTACATCTCGAAGAACCCTGTTTTCCATGAGAGAACGAAGCACCTTGAGATTGATTTACATCTGGTTCGTGATTGTGTGAATCTAGGGTTAATCGACTTGCGCCACGTGAACACCAAGGAACAGATCGCGGATCTATTTACAAAAGCGTTGCCCACACGCTTATTTTCTGGTCTACTTGGCAAGTTCGGAGTGATTCACGCATCCTCCGACTTGAGGGGCGGATGATAGAAGACCAAATAATAACATTGGGTTGGACTGTGTTATGTGGCCGGCCCAGTCGCAAGTCTCATTAGTCTCATTTGTCTTATTTTCTATTGTCCTTTTCTTCTCTGTCCTTTCTCCTCTTCATTCTGTAGTGTGTACAGCTAGCATATTCACATTTCCGTAGGCTGTTAGAATATTTTCCTTGATTCTAAGGATTTCAACCAATAGTCTTTTAGATGAAGCTGTATAAATAATGTCCTGTACATACCTTGCAAAGTGAATACAACTATTTCCTCGAAATTCCCTACATACTACCCTTCCTCTGCTTCTGTTTTTCAGAATCTATGGTCTAAAGAAGTCCAGAGGTTAGTGGTAGATTAAGTTTCATAATTTTAGTATGATTGATGAAGACCATTAAGTATATATTAAAAGATTTAATGATAAACATGTAATTTCTTGTGTAATTTGTCTTTTGCAGATTAGAGAAGTAAGGCCAAAGGTGACGCTTGTGGCTAGAAAGGCAGCGTCGGTCGCCAATTATGACTATATTGTAGATTGGGAGCTCCAAGCAGACGGACTAATCAGGATTAAGGTAAGTGATTATACTGCTTAAGAATTGGAAGTTCCAAACAGGTGGACTAATCAGGATTGAGTTAGGTGATTTTACTGTTTAAGAATCTTTTCTGGAGGCCCCAATAATCACGTTTGAAAATTTATCATGGTACATATATGTGCAGGTGGGACTTAGTGGAATCTTGACGGTGAAGGGCAAATCAATATGTATTTAAATTGAAAATATTAAATATTACTATATTTGCATGTTAACGTATATGATACAAAAAACTTAAAGTTACTCTTTTAAAATAGTTTTTTTTATAAGACTTTTAAAATAGTTATGTTTGATAGAAATTAATTCTCTGTTGTAATATCTTCATGATCAAAGTCAATCTCCAGCCATATAAATTCCAATTAGTGCTATAATTACGGGTTACTTCACCTAAACAATACGCCAAAACTTTTGGGAATCCTTTAATATTATGACGTCATCAAAAATCCAATACATATAACTCTACATATCTCAAGTTGTTACAAGGGCTTAACTCACCCCCAAAAGCTAATTCAAGAGTGAGAAGTTTGCACATTATTATAAATTTTTGAATGTTCTCATAGTTGTCTGATGTGGGATTCCTGACACACCTTCCTCAGTCCAGAGCAGGACTGGACATCAAATGGATATATTTGAGCAAAGTGACATAACTGGACATTACCCCAAACCATTGAGACAAACTGTCTCTGATATTATGTTAGAAAAGCCTAACTCACCCCCAAAAGCTAACTCGAGGGTAGGAGATTTGTACACTATTATAAATTCTTGAATGATCTCATAGTTATCCGATGTGAAATTCCTAACCTACTATGTCCATCAGATGTCCAGCCCTGCTCTGGACTGAGGGGGGTGTGTCAAGAATCTCACATTGAACAAATATGAGAGCATTCAAGAATTTATAATAGTGTACAAACCTCCCCCTCTCGCGTTAGCTTTTAGAGATAAATTAGGTCTTTCTAACAAAAGTATTGAATTGGATAAACTACTTTTTGTCTTGATAGTATTATATTTTTCATAAATAATTATACAATTAATTAAAATTTTATTGTTTAGATATTACTATGCATACAATTAGTTAAGAATATATTTTATATGATATGTAAAAACTTGTTACTTGTGATTTAAGACGTGAACAATTACGTGAATTGTATCACTCGAAAAGAATTTATTGATTTATATTTATAATTAATTTCGTGAATTAAATATTAAAATTAAAATTTAGTTATTTGAATTATTGAAAATTTTATTTTTGACCTTTTGTAAACTTTTAATTTGGAGGATATCTTTTTATAAGCAAGAAAGTGGCTTTTTTATTTTCAAAAGCATTTCAACTTTTAATGAATGCAGGCCTCAATCTCAGTTCATAATGAATGCAAGTGTTTTGAATGCTTAAGAAATTATCTTAAATATGTACTTGTATAAAAAATGACAAAGATGTTTAGCAACAAATACAAGTATTTAAGACAAAAATGGAGAGTAATAAGTTCCTTCTCTCTTTTTTCCCATGATTTTCTCAAGATGATTCTCTACTTCCTTCTTTTTGTGTCTTTATGTTTTCCACATTTAAACTTACTTGGATTCTTTTAGGATGATTCTTTACTTCCTTCTTTTTGTGTCTTTATGTTTTCCACATTTAAACTTACTTGGATTCTTTAATTTGGTTTCATCTGGTTGGTGGTTTCTTCTTATCACCATTTTTCTTTGTTGATCTTCAAGTTCTCCTTCTTCTCTCTCTCTCTTTGCTTTGCTTTTACGTATACGCCTTGTGGCTCTTACGCCCCTCAATCTTAGTTTTGTCTTAGTTGAACCATTATCTTCTCTCATCCTTTATCCTTGGTCTCCGTTTTTGCTTTAAGTTCTACTGCTTTAGTGTTTCCTACCTTTCCTTATATAGCAAAAACTTTTTAAAATTTCTTAACTTTATTGTTTTTCTTTTTCTTGCATCATGTCCAACACCTTAGTGTTTCCTACCTTTCCTTATATGGCAACAACTTTTTAAAATTTCTTAACCTTATTGTTCTTTTTCTTTTTCTTGCATCATGTCCAACACCTCATTACCCTTTAACCAAACCAGCCTAGATTCTTCCAACTTTCCCCCAACTCCACCTACCAACACTTAAACTCCTACTTTACCAAGTAAAGCCTTTCCTATTTTGTGTCCTCCACGTCCCTCTATCATTATTTTTAGTCCCTAATGGCACCTAAGGGAGGTGAATTCGGTGTTTTCAATAGTCAACAATTTTTGTAGCTAATATACTCAATTAATAATAATCAATATATAAGCACGAGGAAATTGCTTAATATAAATTAATCAAATATTTAAGCAATAATTTAAACAGGATAGGGAGAAGATAATACAAACTGATTTATAATGGTTCAGTAAACAATCCTTGGTTCCTTTCACTCCCAAGACTCTTTTTGAAATTCTACTATAATTCTTTTTTAAGGCGAAGAATAACCTTTGTACAATCTTTCTCGGTAACCTTTGTACAATCTTTCTCGGTAAAGAGGAACACTTCTTACAATCTTCTTCTAAAGTAAAAAGGAACCTCAATATCATTTATATCGGCCTCAAATACAATAATATCATGCCATATCCAAATATTTTAACTTGAAGTAATATATTTTATCACTTGATAACTCCAAAATGGCTTACTCATACAAATATGACACAATGATGAATGATTGAAAAACTCTTTGAAATGTGTATATACAACACCTAAAACTTCTTAATGCTAAATCCTATGAGAAAAAACCTATTTATAATGTTTTGTGAAATGATTATGATTAATGAGCCTTTTAGATCATCAAATTAATAAAGTAAACTTACAGATAATAATACAAAATAAGAAATGACTTTGATGAGCCTTGATCTTCTTTTATTAAGTTTTGATCAAGACAGTGATTAGCTCCCCCTTAATTCATGCATTAAACATAATTCAATATGAAGAGCATAATTCAATATCAAGAATATCAGAGATATTCAACTTCAAAGAGATATAGATACATTTAGGTATCATAAATTTACTCAAACATATCATATAAAGTGCAAAAAATACAAAAATGACAAAACACTTACTCCTACTAAATTGTATCCCTCCCCATTAATGTTATTACTTCCCCTAAATCTAATATCACCGATCTTGCTCCCTCATTTTGAGATCATCAAAGAGAAATCATTAACTAAAAATGTAAAATGTAAAGTTTCATGCTTCAAACTAACTTGGTAGAAATAATCAAAATGTATTTTATTAAGAATGATAAACTTTCTCATTAAAGAATATTATTGAATATTTAAGGATTCAAAATAAAAAGTCAATTTTAATATAGATGTCCTTAATTGCAATATCCAAAAATCAATTTCATAAAAGAATATATAATTTTGAATGCCTAAATTTTTTTAAAATAGAAACATGAAAAGTACTCAAAATATGAATATTGAACAAAATTAAAGATATGTCGGTATAATTGTAAGGGAAATAACCTCCACTCCTTTTGCAATTTAAATATAAAGGCATCAATTTGAAAAGATGACTTTTAATTAAGAAAATATTGAAAAACCCAATTTTGAGACCCAAAAATAACAAATTTTCAATGCAATTAATGAGGTTTTTTATGAAATAGGGGATGATGTAAGTGAATTGTTTAGGATATTGAAAATATAAACATACAAGATGCAAAAAAAAAAAACAAATAAGGGGATAGACCTTAGATAATGATTGTTTAACCACAAGGCTATACCAATCGACCATAGTTTGTCTTAAATAGGATAGATGGAGCAGTTTGAATAGAAGAGGAGAAAGCTAAAATTTTGCCTTGAACTTGCGTTATTAGTTGATCATAAAGCTATATTGGTCGATCAATGACTGATGTGGTCGATTAGTACATGAATCCATTCTATTTACAAATTGACTAAATATGGGGATATTGGTCATCCACCCTAACACATTGGCCAACTAGTATGAGTAATTGGATGACCAAAATTTTGACCAGAACACCATACAAACTCACTAAAATTATGAAAATTCTTAGAAAAGGGAAAATTGGTCGAATACTCTAAGACATTGGTCAACCAAAGTGGTTAACTTGACTAATAAACCTTTAACCAAACAATGAACAAAATTACTGGAAAGGTAAAAAACAAGAATTATGATTTCACTGGTTGACCATATTAGGACATCATTCAACTAATGTGTTCTAAAAAGCTAAAAAATAACTTTAAAACCCAAATTCATACATTAAAACACTTAAAAGGTCATAGTAATATCAATCAATAATTATCACAAACATTAAAAGAGACTTCAAACACACAACGTCAATCAAGAAAATGAAGGGGGATCTTTATCTTATAAAATTTACATCAAACTTTCCTAATTCTTTGCTAATTAACAATTATCCTTATTTAAAATTTTAGTGGAATAATTAACTAATTAAGCAAATTCTAACTTAATGTCCTCATTTTGTACAATGAACTCTAAGTTTAGGTACTACAGTTAACACTTTAAAAATAATTATTAAAACTTTATTCATAAGTCAAACACAAACAATCATCACCAAGGGTTTATACTCAAATTCACATATAAATGCAAGTTATCACATATTTCTAAATTATGAGTTAATAATTACCTTATGTTAAATATTGCTTATGATAAATTTGAATGAAAAATCTTCTCAAGTTTACAATCTATTAAAGGCTTCTCATCCTTCTGATTTCTCACGCTTAGTTCAACAATTGTCTCTTTTTTGTTTCTTTTAGTAGATGAATTCTTCATATCCTACAAAAACATCTTCAAGAGTTTCTTGAAGGTGACAAGGTTAGATTCATTAAGATAAAATGCACGAACTCATCCATAATACTCAATTCAATAATTACTATCTTTACCACATACCATTTGCTTTTTTTTCCTAATAGCCTTACAAATTAAATTAATCAATGTGTTTTAGGAACCTAAATAAACTTTGTTCCTTAATTGTAGGGTCCTTCTTCTTTTCAACCCACACTTTTAAGGGCTTGTTTGCCATCCTTTGTTTGATAAAGAAAAACCTATCAACGTGTCTAGATCTACCATAAAAATGACATACCATATTATATGAGTAATGATGATGTATAAATTCATCGGTTGGAATTCTATGTGTGTATGCATAATAGGGAAGTTTTCTTTGGACATTAAATGTGTTGAACGGTTTCCTAAGATGGTGAAAATTCCTACCATAATTATATGTATAATGCATGCTTCTATAAGGGTAAAAGTGGGTTTGCATTTTATCATAAAAATTATGCCTATTCTTTCCTTGAGAATATTGAACTTTATACCTAGGTTGTGAGCCATCTATGAAAGCATGATGTTTTCTTTTTAATTGAGCCCTAGTGAATGTGTCATTTGCATATGTTTGTTTGGATGTGGATGGTCCATGGTCATTCATCATTCTAGGAAATGGTTCTTCACAACGCAAATGTTTTCCTTTAACAAAAGTAGTTTTAGTGTCGGAGACACTTTATATTTATATCCAATTCTATGCCTATCATTGGAAGTCCTTTGAGCTTCTAACATGTTTTCTAGGTTTTTACTACCTTTAGTGAATTTGGATAAAGAATCCTTGAGAGCACTAATTTCCTTTTTCAATGTTTCATTCTTATGCCATAATGCTTCTAAGTCATGATTTTCATCAATAATTACATTTTGAATGCTTTCATGCTACGCAATTCACTTTTTTTTCATTCTCACTTATGCATGCATCTAGCTGTTTTTTTTTAATCTTCCTTAAGTTTTAAGGACAATTTCTTCTTTTTCTTACTCATGATTTATAGACTTTCAACTAATTCATCATATATCATATCATCATCAATGTTACAATAATTAGGGTTGGATGTTAACTCATCATTGTCCATAGTGGTAAAGCATATATGAGATATCTCTTCTTCCAAATGCTCTCTTTTAGATTCACTTATGTCATCCCAAGTTGATGCTTTAAATGCTTTCTTCTTGTCTTTCTTCTTCTTCTTAAATTTTCTCTTATATTTCTTATTATCTTTAAGATGAGAACAATGTGACTTTATATGGCCCAATTTTATACATTCAAAGCAAATAATATTAGAGGATTTATGTTTTAAATCACTTTTACCTTCCTTGAAGTCCTATCTTTTAGAGATTTTTTTCTACAAGAATTTCTTGAATTTTCTAGTAAGTAAGCCAATTTCTTCTTCTTCGCTTTCACTAGTTAATATCTTTTCCTCTTTAACGAATCTTCTTTCGAGGTTTTAAATGCTAAATTCTTTTTTTTGGAAGCATTATATCCTTTTATGTCTTTTAGACCATCATTTCGTATGTGAGGAGAAATCCAATAATTTTCTCCAATGATAGCATTTTTGGATCCTTGGCTTCTTATATGACCATCACATTAGCTTCTTACATCTTTGGAAGTACATAAGCATCTTTCTTACCATTTCAACATTAGTATAGGTCTTTCCAAGACCTTTAAGAGCATTAATATTATCAATAAATCAGTATACATGCTAGAAATGCTTTCGTCGCGCTTCATTTGAAACAAATCATATTAATTTGTTAGCATGCTTACTTTGCTCTCTTTTACTTGATTTGCTCCTTCATGTGTACCATCTAAAGTATGTCAAATGTCGAGAGTCATTTCACACATAGAGATTTTATTAAATTCATTCTTCCTAATGCATAAAATAGGATATGTGGCTTCTATTCAAGGAAACTTTTCTCTTATCTTGAGGTTACCATTCTTTCTTTAATTTGGGTACTTTTTTGCTATCTATAATTTTAGTAGGGATAAAGACCATTTGACATTCCAAAGGTCCATACTTTCAAATATTAAGAAAAATCTCATCCTAGTTTTCCAATAAAGGTAATCATTGTCATTAAAGAAAGGTGGTCTATTAATGCTTTATCCCTTTTGGTTAGATGATGATGATGCTCCCAAATAAGCCATTATGATCTTTAATATAAGATTTCATTAGAAATACTAGCCTAATAAACTAGCTCTGATACCACTTATTAGTCCTTAATAGCACCCAAAGGTGGTGAACTGAGTGTTTACAAAATTCAATAATTTCTATAACTAATATACTCAATTAAAAATAATTATTATAAATAAGCATGAGGAAATTGCTTAATATAAATTTATCAAACAGTTAAACAATAATTTAAAAAGGATAGGGAAAGGATAATGCAAACTGATTTATAGTGGTTTGGCAAAATCTCTTACCTATTATCCACTCCCAAGACTCCTCTTGGAAGTCCATTATAATTCTTCTTTCAAGGTGAAAAAAAACCTTTATACAATCTTTCTCGGTTAAGAGGAACCCTTATTATAATTTTATTCTAAGTTGAAAAGGAACCTCAATCTCAATTATATTACCCCAAATATAGTAATACATTGCCCTAAGCAAATATTACAACTTAAAGTACCTTACTTTATTATTTGCTAACTCCAAAATAGCTCACTCACACAAATATGACACAATAGTGCTTAAATGATTAAGAAACTTTTTAAAATGTGTATATATAACATATAAAACCTTCTTAATGCTAACTAATAAAAGGTTAGCAATCTCCAAAAATAGGAGCTTTTCTACGAGATCCTCAACTCAAATATGGCCTGAGCAGACATGAAATAACCGATTAAAGGAAGTTTAAGCAAGGAAAGAAACATCCACAGAGAATTTCTCACCTATGGCTTGATGGTTACAAGAAGTGACTTCCATTGGCTCTAAAGATTCCAACCCTAATCGGGGAAGATTTTAATCATCGATCTACAGAGAAGTGGGTGTTTTTACTCATTTTACCATCTAGAACCTTCTTAGGCTCTTGATATGTTGTCCACTCTTTATGTAGTTGCTCCTGATACGTTGTCGTCCAATGTTTGTTAATTATCTCTTTGTTTAACAATTGCATTTGGTTTGTTTGCCATTTACGTTGCCATTTTGTCATTGGAGAGTATGCTTACTCTCCTTAATTTGTATTGCACTTAACTCTCTCCACTGTTTTTAATATATTCAATTTAATTTTTTTAAAAAAGATAACACCTAGCTATAGTGTTTTTGGGACCCAAAATAGCTGAGCTAAGAGCTACCTATTATAACGACTATATTTGACACATTATACGAGTCTATTGGTATGCATTTACAACACCATATTCACTAAACATTGGACACTAGTCAACTAGTAAAGGATACTATTTGACAAACTATTAATACTTCAAATTCAACAACTTTAACCTATACTGGTTGACCATTAACCTATATAGATCGAACAATCACTCTAAAAACATGATTTTAGCACTTAAAATAATCAAAACCAATTTGTTTAATCCAATTAGGATTAAAACCCTTCTCAAAATATTCTCCAAAGATTATTTGAAAGATAAGTAGCCTTTTATATTAAAATTAAAAGCTTCGATGCCTCTTGATAAATGTAAAGACTCATGCAATAAAGTAAGATGAAATGATTATGTATAGTGTGCTTTTTAGATCATCATATTAACAAAGTGAGCTTATAAATAATTAAAAAAATGTGAAATAACCTTGATAAGCCTTGATCTTCTTTTGTTCTTATTTTGGTTTTCATTTCATCAAATGCAAACTTCAACTTTTCTTTATGAACTTCATACACGATCTTTTCAGTTTATGGATTTATTTTGTTCAATATTTCTTTTCATCAAAATAGTAAACAAATTAGTTGTAATTATGTTTTGTTATCATTAAAACACCGATTGGAACCTTCCTTAGTGTAACAATTATCAACTCACTTACAACCATTGTTGAAGACTCACCTAGTTATACTTCTTTGGAATCCTCATCCCTCAAGCTTTCATGATGACATGTTTTGGGAGATGTTTATCCCTTCTAGGACCTTCACTATTGTTCTCTTTCCTTGTTAGTGGATATCTCTATCGTTGCTTTACATTAGATGTCCTTATAAAAGGATCTTCTAAATAAAGATATACTCTAGTTGATTTTTTCTTAGATAATCATCTAACTTCTCATCTAATGGACTCTTGAGATCTTTTTCATTGGAAGAAATTAAGTTTGAAGGAGATTTAGTGAATGATGAGAATCTATTCTTCTTCAAATTTGACACTGAATCAAGTGCACAAAATATCATTTATAATGGTTGCTAACATATTAATGGTAAGCCCTTTTTTCTTTAGAAATAGAGACCAGATATACATCTTGAAAAATTGAAGCAGAAGTAAGTCCTTATATGGATTAACATTCACCACATCCTATTGGAATACTAAAGTACTAAAGATCTCAGTCAATTGACAAGCTTTATTGAAAAACCAATAAACATAGTTGAAGCTACTACTCATATGATGCATGTAAGTTATATAACAATTTGTACCATTGTTAATATACGCTAAAACTTGCTAGATCAGATTCCTATCTTGAGACTTAAGGATATTGACAAGGTAATTCAAGACTAAATCTTTTGCACTAAGGTGGGAAATGGATTCCAACTAGCGAGATATTTACTAGAGGTGATTATTAGAAGCTAATAAATTTTAAAGCCCCACCAAAAGAGAATAAACACAATAGAAAATATGAGCTTAATATAACAATTAATGCTGAAACTTCATAGGCCTCAAATGCCTCAAGGATGGGCAATTAAGTTACTACAATTCCAAAATATGAGAAACACCTCTTGGTGATGAAAGTTTGAAATCCCTAACCTCACTTGATAATAAACAAAATGAGCCTTCATTATCATTAAGGGAACAAACCATCTTACTTAGTTCCCCCTCTTATAAAGTCTTCTCCCCCTCTTACAAAGCTGCTACACCTGATAAAACACCAACTATTGTTTGTGACTCTGGTAAAGAGTTCAAAATGGCTATAAGGGGGAAATCTAAAAGGAAGAACAAGGATAATAACTCTAACTCCTCTACTTCCTCTTAATGTCTATACTTTCTTGGAATGTTAGAGGGCTCAATAGCCTTAAAAGATAACAAAATTTATGAAATTACTTGATTGACATTAAACCTCTCTTAATTAGACTATTAGAAAACAATGATGAAGAAGAATTGTTACAAACAATTAAACTTCCTTCAAAACTACTGGACCATCACAACTAACCATAATGCTCAATATAGTGGTATTATTTTATTAGCTATTGACCTTAATAGAGTTAAAATTCATCATTTTTTTCATTATAGCGATATTGGAATTTTTCCAGTTGTTCAATGGCCCCTTAACCCATAGATCCATTTGTTTGTGAGTCTTTTGAGGGAAAGGATTAGTTTCCATGTAACCTTTTTTTATGCTTTCAGTTTTGTTTTTCAAAGAAGCTCTTTATGGGATAAGGTAGCTAAATATTCAACCTAATATAAATAATCCTTAGTTGATACATAGAAAATTCAATAATGTTATGCATCAATCTAAAGTTAAAGGGAATGCATACATTAGAAATTTATTTGATGATCTTAAGAGACTATATGAGTGTATAATAAGTAACTGATCTTAATATGGAGGGATAATATTACACATAGAATAATAAGAAACAAGGAAGGTAGTTCCTCGTAAAAAAGCTTGCCATAGCACCTAAAAGCCAATGGCTTATCACTTTCTAAGAAAACAAAGATGTATTCAACTTTCCTTTATTCTCAAATCACTCTCTCATTGAAGTTAACGATCTAACCTTGAAGTAATAGAAGAAAATTCTCTCTTGTTTTAACAATTACTTGAAAGACGATGAGGGATTTGAAGTACTGTTAGAAATGGATGGAGACTTGACTTTCAAGGATTCAAGTCATTTATTTGTATGAGAAAACTTGATATAGTCAATAAGGAGCCGAAGAAACTTAATTTTAAGAGATATGGTAACACTAATCAAGTTGCATCTACTACTAAGGCTACCTTACTGAAGGCATAACATTCCTTCTATGAAGAACCCATAGATTCATCAAAATAAGGAGCTAAGAACTTTAGAACAATTTATTATTGAATACTATCTACATGATTATTGCCAAGCTCCTAGCTATACGATTCAAAGTTGTACTTAGTACTCTCATTAATCTATCTTAAGATGCATTCAACAAAGGAAGACAAATTGGAGACAATATTTTATTAGCTCAAAAACTCTTCAAGAACTACACCAAGAGAAGTTCATTTAAGAGTTATGCAATTAAGGTGAACTTGCATAATGCCTTTGATTCCATCAATTAGGAGTTTATCTTTAACACTCTAGAGATATTTGGTTTCCCCAAACAATTCCTTAATTATATAGAAGAATGTATCAATTCTATCTCTTATTGCATTTTTGTAAATGAAGAACTTACAAATCTTATCAAAGTTACAAAAGACTTGAGGCATGGGGGGATTTAATTTCTCCATACTTATTCACCCTATGTATTGAGGTTCTTTATAGACTAATTCGTAGAATCATTACTTAAGAAATAAACTTTAAGTACCACAATAAATGAAAAAAGTTCAAGATTCATAATTTGTCTTTTACTAATGATCTGCTACTCCTTTTAAGAGTTTATCTTAATTCCATCAGTATACTAATGATAGCATTTAGAACTTTCAAGAAACTGTTTAGCCTCTCTATAAACATAGACAAGAGTTATGTAATAGTTTTCATTGGGTTCAACACATCTTGCTAGCTAGATCTCTCAATTGATAGGGCTTAAAATAAATAAGCTCCCTTTTACCTAATTGGGGATCCCCATGTCTCGCAAAAGACCAACTTACAAAGACTTTATTCATTTGATATAGAAGAAACAAGGAAGGGTTAACATCTAGTGTAATAAAACCCTCTCCTTTATATATGGACTAGACCTCTCACATATTTCTACCTAAAAGCTTAACTAAATCTATTAAAAAAAGATGATCAAATCCTTTCCATGGTTTGGTGATGCTATAAGAAATCATTTGCTAAAGTTAATTGGAATGAGGTTTGTTTTATCAAAGAAGAACATGGTTTGAGAATTTGTCTAATAAATTTCACAAATAAAGTTCTTATAATTATCAAAATTTGGAGAACATTAATTAATAAAGAAGCATTCTAGGTACAATGGGTACATATTGTAAAAGATTATGAAATGTATACTTTAATGACTAAGCTACATATTCTAAGACTAAGGGAAAAAATGAGGTTGAAATTCAAACACAAGCTTAGAGATGAAGCTATTACTAGATTCTGTTACGATAATTGAAGTAACAATGGTACTCTATATAACAATGAATTCTCAGTGCTCAGAAGTACAATTTAGAATTAAGCTATAGTCAAGGAAGTCCTAAGAGACAATAATCATAACTCAATCAATCTACTTTGTCTACCTATTAGCTTTAGCCCCAAGCTTTAATCCTAACTTTAATAGTGTAGATTCAATTCATTGGCTAAAGCACTTATCTGCTATTTTCTCTAATAAATCATATAAACAGTTACTTAGGCCCAATATTCCAAAAAATGCTCTTATATAGCTTGGTGTGGTTTAAGCAAGCTATCCTAAAGATATCCTCCATCTTATGGCTTGCCATTAAAGGGAGCTTTCCACTTTATATAAACTTTGCAAATAAGAATCTAAATCTATTTCCCATTTGCTTTTCCACTGCAATTTCTTATCATAGTAATAAAAGGAGATATAAAAGGTCAGTAACATTTATTATATGTATCTTGATTGGCCTAATATCATATCCTAAGTAAGTAGTGGACAAAGGAAATACAAAGCAATCTATCTCATTTCCAAAATATAATTTAGGAGTTTGTTTTATACCATTTGGAAGACAAGAAGCATAAGAATTTTCAAAGGAAATGACTGCCAATCTCAACAAGAACTGCATAAGCTAAAAGGTATGATAAGAGAACACTTGATGACTTATCAACTTCATCTCCAATGTAGTAGCAGCATTAGGAGTAATTGGAGCTTTAGAGCTACATACTAACAGCATTAGAGCATTTTATCAATGAACTCATTCTAGTCTTTTTTGAAGTGATGAAAGTAAATAGGCTGTGAAATCTTCTCATTAAATGTAGTAACTACACGGATAGAGGACAAATTTCTTTCTTTGTTTCCGTTAATCTTTTAATTCTCAAGATTGTATTCTTGTTAGGAGCTTCGTATTTTTTAATATATTTCATTATTTTCTAAAATTAAACTTGATATGATTGGTAGTTACAAAAGGATTCCAACAACAAAATCCGGGATTAGGAATTGAATTTGGTAATTTAAAAAAGATTGATAGAATGATTTTTAGTATAGTGGTAATAAAGATAATGCAATGGTTGTTGCTAAAAAATAATTATATAAAGAAACAGAATATAAAGTAAAGACAAAGTGAAGATTTAAAAGCAACATCATTACCGTTCGTGTATGTCAGATAATGTTCCAAAAAGTTTACAAGTACTTTTCTTTTTGAATTTCAAGCTTGTTAGATATCCCATACATATCAGGAGCAAATCCAAATTTGCAAAGAGGGAGAGGCTTACAAAAGAATGAAATTATTTTACACATAAATATCGTATAATTAATTATTGTGCAAATAAAGGTAATTATATGAAGATAGATAATTTATAATAGAGAGTAAAATATATAAGGGGTGCTTGGTTAAGGGGTAGGAGAATAAATGAATGGGAAAGGAATGAATGATAATGGTTGGTTATTTATTATGATTAATTAAATAGTTTTTTTATTCCCAAGTTTTAAGTTGTAATAGTCAATGCCTTCCATGTGTGGAAGGAATGATTTTGATTCCTACCGACACTAATATTTTTAAATTTTTAAATTAAATATAATTAAAACGTAATTAATTAAAATATATTTAATTAAAATATAAAACATAATAAATTAATTAAGATAAAATTTATTTAATTAATTAAAATATAACTAATTAAAATAATTAATCAAGATAAAATCTAATGAATTAATTAAAATGTAATTAATTGATTAAAATATAATTAATTAATTAGTTAATGTAATTAATTAAAATATTATTCATTAATTACTTAAAATATAACATCATTTGCATTATCAGAGGAATGTAGATTGTATTAAACTATGCTACTTGATTTTACTGTAGCAATGAAATGGTGGATATTATGGTTGTATCGATGAATTACACAATATTTTAGATGTTCAAATTTTATTTTGAAGATATTATGTAATTAATGATATGTTGACGTAAGAAAATATTGGAGTATTTTTTTTCTAAGAGCTATTGAAAAGGAAAAACCGCAATATACTTGATTTTAAACATTCCGTCATTATAAATGAGGTGTAAATTAAAAATAATCGATTAAAATATATTTAAATTTTGATATAAAACAAAAATTAACAAATTTTTATTTTTCAACATTTTTAACAAACTAACGGTCATCAATGATAATGATAATCAATAATTCATCTTAACCAACTATTACAATTATAATGATTATATTCATTCTCATTTTTATATTTATTCTCATATTAATTTTCATTACCTATGTGAACTAGAAGTCCCTAATTTTTCTTAAAAATTTTGACATTCTTTGTATATGTTTAACATTATGATGGAGAATTGCTATAGAAGTCTGGCAACTGTTAAGACTTTTGACGTTCCATTGGGCTGGAAATGTCGGTCACTTAATCTATTTCAACCTATTTTTATCTCAACGTCATTTTACGTACAAATGGCAAAAAAATCTGAACCCACGACTTGCGACTCTGACGCGTATAGTGGGTGACAACTTGCGACTCTGTCGCGTATTGTACAAGTGGGTGGCCCTGGCAACTAGCGATTCTGACGCGTAAGTGTCTTGGAATTTCCAATGAAAGGTTAAAAGTCTTTCAGTTGTCAGACTTTTCGAATTTCCCATCTCCACTGGAATCCGGGACGTATTCCTCTGTCCCTAAGTGCCTGTACTCTCTGTACCCCTCTCATCCAAGCCATCCATTATCAGGCCCAACTTGGGAACAGAGGATCTCATGGCCTGGAATCCAAGGCAGCTCTCACCGCCACCAACCAAACATTATTTTTTTCATCTATAACAAAAGATTCGATTTTTCTCTACATATCAGTGCGAGCATCAAACCCCAAGTCCCAGACTTGAATATAAGTTAGTAAAGCCAATGACTTTATTGTCAAAATTGTTAATAGAGCTAGAGACTTCGATGGTTTGCAAGTGAGTGGAGGCTGAGGGATAGGGAGATGAGCTCCTAGAATTCATGGGTATGGGAGGTTTGGTAAGTAAAGTGAAGGGTAGATCTCGATTCACCTACCGATCCCTCCCATGCCGATGGCTTCTAGCTGTTCCTTCCTGTCCCTTCTCTCCTATCTTATGAATTCGACTTGCAATGAGGTCTGTGATCTGTTGATGCAATTTGGCGTGCTATTTTTCCTATAGTTTCTTGTTATAATTATGTATCTGCTGTTTTTCTCTTGGATTCGTGGTGCTGTATGTTTATGGTTAGTTGTCTGCTAGGTTAAAGTGAAAAATATGTGGTAAATTCCCAGATTAAGATTAGGGGAAATCATTGTAGCCTGGTGTTGCTGCTTCCATGTACCTTATGAAACTTTTTCTCCATACGGCTTTTGAGATGTATATAAAGGCGCAAAGACGTGAATTTTAAGCCGGGGGGAGGTCATTCTTCATTTTTTTCACAAAATCCTACACTTATTGCTCTGTAATATGTTGGGAATTTTCGTACTTATGGCAGGGAAACAGTACACCATGGAAGATGGCTTACAAATCTGGAGCCACATGACACATCGTTTCTACACTTGGCGTGTATGAGGTAAGATAAACGGTACATATAGAAAGTTTAGAATGTAAAATGAAGACTTGACTATTACAAGTTTTGATTATTTTCACGCTTTAACCACTTGTTGCGTTTGGTAATCGGGGTGATTCAGCTGCAAACATGATTTTATGATGTGTGTAGATTGCCTTCCATAAGTTGGGAGTACGATTTGATGAGATGAGAGACGGTGACGGGAATCGCATGCTTTTCATACTGAAAGTATAATTTGGTTGAAATTCTCTATACTAAATTTTTATACCAAATTAATAATTTTTAACTCAAATTTTTACATCAAATTTTATTTAATTTATTTATTTATAAAAATTAAATTAAAATTATTATTTTAATTAATATATATTATTTTAATATTATTTAACAAATATAATTAATATTATTGCAACACCAAATTAATAACATACACAAATATAATATTTTTATTTTAGTCTAATTTTAAATATTTTTGTTAAGTTTTAAATTTTTAAATCAATATTATGGTTTAAATTTATGTACCTTTTATTTTAAATTTACTTTTTATTCTTAACATATTTTAATAATAAATTTATAACACTTATAAATAAGAATTATAAATAAATATTATAAATAAATTTAATATTATATTCAATATTAATGTCATTTTAAATGTCTAATATATTTTAAATTTAATTACTTAGTAAATAGAAGGACATAAAGAAATATGTTAAAAATAAAATGAACAAAATTGTCTTTTTACAATTTTTTGTGCATGAATATTAACGCACTAAATTTAGTGTATTACTATTTATTACATCGGTGTTGAATTTTGGTGTCTTTTTGGAGTAAATTTATTGCAAAAAAATCAAATTTAATGTTTTGGTGTCTTCGTTAGAGATGGCCTATCACATATCTTTAAGCCATCTCTAAGGAGGTATCAAAACACCAAATTTGATGTTTTTGTGCAATAAATTTACTTCAAGAAAGACACCAAAATTTAACACTAAAATGGTGTAATGAATAGTAATATACCAAATTTGATGTGTTATTATGTACAAAAAGTTGTAAAATGACAACTTTGTTCATTTTCTTTTTAACATATTCCTTTTATGTTTTTCTTCACAATTTGATTTATTTACATAATTTATTAAGTAATTAAATTTAAAATATGTATTATTTTACACGAAATATATCATTACAAATATCTCATTAAACATTTAAAAATGACACTAATATTAAATTTATTTTAAATATTTATTTATAATTCTTATTTATAAGTGTTATAAATTCATTAATATAATATACTAAGAATAAAAAGTAAATT
>JANKOD010000001.1:14713770-14724187 GCA_026284645.1 Erythroxylum acuminatum
ACTACTGATCTTTGCTTAATGTATGAGAAAGGTAAAGATTTCAGGTTGACTGGATATTGCGATGCGGACTATGCCGGTGATAGGATTGACAGGAAGAGCACGAGTGGAGGCTGTCATTTTCTTGGACCAAATTTAGTTTCATGGTCAAGCAAGAGGCAAAGCTCAATCGCGCTATCAACTGCCGAGGCTGAGTACATGTCTGCCGCAAGCTGCTGTTCACAGATATTGTGGATCAAGTATCAACTGGAGGACTACTCAATACAAGAAGAGGAGATCCCAATACATTGCGACAACACCAGCGCCATCAGTCTGTCAAAGAATCCAATTCAACATTCGAGGGTGAAGCATATCGAAGTCAGACATCATTTCTTAAGGGACTACGTTCAACGAAGGATTGTGAGTCTTCAGTTCGTAGAAACGAAGTATCAGTGGGCAGACATCTTCACTAAACCACTAAGTGAAGACCGGTTTAAGGAAATCAGACGAAACCTCAACATGGTGATGTTAGGTGACCAACCGTCTGATATATCATAAGTCAAGTTAGAAGGACGTAAATATTAACGGCGTAAGTAACAGTAAGTTACAGATGGTAACTTCCTTCACAAGGGTGTTTTGGAGGGAAAAGCTGTCATAACTTTGAGAACCACACCGATTCTAGAGTTCACCTTATAATCCCTAATACCGACCCTTGGAGTCTTTACCAAACAGAAACCCTTCATCTATCAAGCTCTCTCGATTTTCTGTAACCGTTCATTACTCGCTCGGAAGAACAAATCAGCAGAGTCAGTTCATTATTTCAGAAGAAGAAATGGAGCCAACATTGAATTTCGGAAGACATGTGAATTTCGAATCACTAAAAGAGGACAACATGAACATTGAGCCAGAAATAATCGCGGCTGGATGGAGAAATTTCTTTCAGATTCAAGAAGAAGCCTACTACCAAGATGGAGAAGCTATGGTCCTTTGTAGTTCTAGCTGTATATCATCTGGAAGGGATGATATAAAAGTGTAACGCAGGTTAACATCATTCCATCCATTGAAGTGATAATACCTTTCTGTCATGTGTTTATAATGCTTTTGAATATCATGCTTATCAAGAGAACAACATTTCATTGCAAAATACTCCTGACGGATCTGCTTGTCAATCAACTGGAAGTTACCAATAAATTCCTTATGAATTAAGCCAAGTAGTACTCCAGCAGTTGCTACTTGTATATACTAAAGACGTTGATACTCACTAACACTTTGCCACCATTCTCGCAAAGTACCAGTAAATCTGGATGTAAATTCAGACAAAATATCAGGAAGAGGATGATTAGGTCTGGTCATTTGTAGATCAATCCATGCACCAAACTCATGAAATCTATCTCGCTATTTATTTGGAGGTAGATCATCAAAAGTAAACCAAAGTCCTCAAGTAGGCTTGGTTGTCGGCTGTGCAGCTATCGTAGCTGATGTTTCTTGAGGTGCAGGTTCAGGTTTGAAGGGTTCAGTACCTGTGGATTCAGCTTCACTGATTTCTGGTTCTTCAGTATACTGAGGCATTGTCATCAGGATATTAGATAATTCTAAGAGATCAGCAAAGTTAGCTGAGTCATCAGTCGATGGTGAGGAGACTGGTTCATAAGATGCCTCTGAAGTGTGTTCTGATAGACCAGAAGATTGTTCATTTGAACACTTTAACTCAAATAAGTTATCAGATGGTGTTGTAGCAACTTCAGATGTATTGCTTTCTGCTTTAGTTTTCTCTAAAAGAGAACTGGAATTATCTGCAAGAGGTTTAGAAGTCAGAGTAGCAACATACTCTGTCTGCTTGGCTTTATCCTTCCCATATAAAGAGGAGAAAGGTTGAACTGGTGGTGGAGATTCTGGAGGAGTACGAATCCTTAACGGCTTTCTCCACTGCTCTTCTGGTTCAAAAGGTGTATAAGAAGATGATGCTTCTGAAACCTTTGAAGACTGCTCAAAAACTTGAGACTTAGGCATACGATTAGATGTTGACTTTGGCTTTGATCGTCGAGACTTTTCATGAGTTGTCTGAGGATGTACATACTGTCTAATCAAAGGGTAATTGAATTTGAATACCTTTGAATAGTCAGCTTCTTCTAGATACCGTTGATACGAAGGAGATGGATATGATGGCTGAAGAGTTGAGAACTCTGAAGAAGATGAGCCATATACTTGTCGAGATTGAGAAGCATGCATGTTTGCTTCCATTTGTTGTACAGTCCTTTGTATCTCTTGTATATTTCGAACTTTCCAGTTGAATTCTGGCCTTATGTATTGGGCTGAGATGTATTGACGAAGTTCAGCATCAAGGTGCTGAATCTGGGCTTTTTAAGATCGATAAATCTTTTGTATCTGTTCCGAAACAGAATCGACTTTTCTATGAGTTGCAATATTTTGTTGACTAATTCCATCCAGCTTAGAATCAATCCTTCTCAGAACTTTGTTATGTGCTACTGCATTATGTGTCTACTAGTTAAGAACTTCATCAGTTGGATTTGATGCAAGTGTACCTTGTGAAGTAATTCCTGACACTCTGATATAAGGGTTTGAGATAACCCTCTATGATTCATCAGTACCCCTAGATAATTGAGGAAAGTTATCCTCGTCTGGCCTTGCCTTCATATAGGGCATAGGAGTAGGAGGTTGAACAAGAATTGCTGGCATAGATCTGCTATATCCTTCAGTAGATCTGTAAGTTTTAGACAACCTGAGCTTCTCCCTTAGAGACTTTGGTCTGGATCTTTCTATCATTAGTAGACCATGTGGATCGTCTTGATCTGAATCCTCACCAAGAGGAGGATACTATTGTTGAGAAGGTAAGCACCTAGATTTGGGCTTAGATTTCTTCTTCCTTCTCCTTTGATATCTTGGATCATCATCATTTGAGTCTGACTCAGGGTTGAGACAGATCTCACAGTCTGGTTCTCACATGGATGGGTCGACATCCCATACAAATTGTCCACGATGATGACTTACATAGACTGGATCTCCATTAGATTTGAAATAATGGATAGGAAAGCGGTCTTTACCTTACGTATGAGAAAATACGGGCTGAATCTTAAGGCTTGTTGCCCCAAATGATAGATCTGGTAGATCTGACTGTTCAATGGGCTGGATCATCAGGATTGACCCTGATGTTGATGGACCGGGCGTGACATCGCTAGGCCTGGTGTAGATGGATCTGACTGAGCCATCTCTCAGAGTCTGCAGAATCGGAGGAGTTGTTGTATGAAAAGAGTGTCGATGAGGCGCGTGGAATACCTTCTGGTAGTTGGTAATCCATTCTGTTGGCATCAACTTTTCAAGCTCCTCTGAAGGCAACTGCTTCGAGATCTGAATGATATTGGTCTAATCAGTAGCTCGATTAGCAACCATGTAGAGTGCATCCGAAGTAGAGTTTGGGAAGTTTAAGTCCAAAGCATGATTCTGCAGACGATAGATCATCTGGTGGTGAAAAATAGCCATGATGGATTTAGCATCTTGATCTGCTCCAGTGATTTGGATCTGGACATATGGTCGTTGTACTAGAGTACGATCTATCTTCATACATGTCTGCTATAACATGTAGATGTGTATGGTTCTGCTCTCTTCATAAGTCGATCAGCTCTTTAGGGATTTCCAACTTTACATATTGTTCTGCAATTGTAGAAATGAGACCATACTAGTACATTTGGAACTTTGGATGATTTCTTTCACACAAGGTCTAGTAGTAGATAACACACTATGAATACTTCTCGTCCAAGGACGGTCACAAGAATATATACTATATGAATTTAACAAAAGTAAAGAAGACTCACTCACACGATTTTCTATAGGCACATAAGTAATTTCTATAAGATTTTTTATTTTGTTTGTTAAAACACGCTTCACATTATTAGACAAACTCAAACTTGACGATAAATGAACTGGATCTTAAGAAGTTTTCATGATTCTTATGCAACTCTCTTCTTACTCACTTCCTTACCTAAAATCAATGAAACCAATTAGTGTAAAATTTTAGTGTTAATAGTTGGAGATGACATTAAACTTGACTGTACCAAGTTATGTGAAGAGCTTTTAGGGGCTGCGGTGCGCCATCTCAAGAATCAAGATATGATTGTTGGAAATTACCAAAAAAAAAAATGATTGGTGGGAACCGTGTCTCACTTAAACGCCTAATTTCTGAAATTCTGAAGCCTATAACAGGATGCATATGATACGAAATTACAATAGCACCTCACTGGATTTGCAACTGGGCAGTTGATTCGGTTGCTCTGTTCTCATTTCTCGGGATGTTGTTAGCAAATTTGTCAGCTTACTGTTAAAACTGAAAGTCGTATGTGGGGAGCTGTTATGCCCGTTTCCTTATCGTAGAGTGGCATCAGCCTGATAGGCTCGTCAGACTACTGGTTTTCCCTCACCACCTTTGAAGAATGACTAATTTTATGGATTTCAAAGCAAAATAACTATCCATTACAAGCTCGACTTAAAAAGTTGAATCAATCCAAATCAATAATTTAGTAATATCAAGTGTTTAGTCGTGCATCCATTCCGATAATAAATGAAAGAGATAATACTGGAGACAAATAGGGATGGAAATTGGTCAAGTTGGATTTAAGTCTTGAAGGTGCAAATTCTTTTTTACAGGCCTAACACCAAATTCAGTTCCAAACTCCAGTTACACTTCAGTTTTTCACGCCAAAATTTAAGGTTTCAGACTAATTTGCGTAAGTTCAAGTTAGATTTGGATCAAATTCCAAGACTTTCTGTTAATATTTTTAGAATATTGGATTATAAAAGTGCTCTAGTTCTTGATTGTCTGTTTAATTCAGGCCAAAATTTAAGGTTCCAGACTAATTTGCGTAAGTTGAAGTTAGATTTGGATCAATTTCTAAAGACTTTCTGTCAGTGCTCTAGTTGAATTTAAGGCTTCAGACTTATTTGCGTAAGTTCCAAGTTAGATTTGGATCATATTCTAAAGACCTTCTGTAGTCAAAGTTTCAATCAAAGAATTAGAGCACTTTTATATTCCAACATTGAAAAAATATTAACAGTCTTAAAGACTTCTTATCTGGACACATTATTTCAAACTTCAACATAACCATCATATTCAAGTCTTTTGGCCGTTCGACAAGTTTCCAAGTGTTTCTACAAGTGGCAGAGATGTTATGAGGCATGAAATAATTTCAATGTGCAAGCAATTCAATTGATGTCTCGGTTCAGTGACTAGGCGACCCCATTTGAGTTGAACTTGAGATGGTGGTGGCCCCAGGATCTTGCCATGATTATTTATGAATAAGAAGTAACCAAAAAAAAGGGCTCTCACTTTTGATGAGCATTTCAATTGGCCTTCCTTACCAATTTTTCTCATTTTGTCTTATGCAGATAAAATCTACAAGTCTACTTTGTGACAAAGCCGAGTTGATATCGGATATCATCCTCGTCAAGGGCAACTCATCGGATGGAGCATACTGCCCTCTGGATGGGTAAAATTAAACACAGATGGAGTGTGCAATCGTTCCCAACTCTCGGCTACAGCAGGTGGCCTCATACGAGATAGTGCAGGCAATTGGCTTGGCGGATTCACTCAGAATTTAGGATGGTGCACTTCGTTGTTGGCAGAATTCTAGAGAGTATTTACAGGGCTCTCGATCACATGAAACCTGGGATTTCGCTGGATAAAACTGGAAGTGGATTCTCTCGCAGTGCACCATATCCTCTCTTCTTCGGACAATCACTCATCGGTCCTTAACCCCATTGTCATGGATATTCAAGAACTGTTTACCCGAAACTGGACTGTTGTTTATCGACATATATACCGAGAGACCAACAGATGTATAGACTGGCTAGCTAACGATTCACAACATTCTGACGTCGGTGTCACTTATTTTGATAACACACATATCAGGTGCCAACATCTCCTTTTAGAGGATAGGTCGGGGATCCATTTCTCCAGACTTGTTTTGTAATCTGTTTTCGTTAGTTTCCTTTTAATAAAAAAAATTAAACCTGTTAGCTGCTAAGAAGAGATTAAAAATAAAGATAAAATTTGAGGATCCACTGATTATTATTCACTTTATACTTTCTAGAGTTTGAAACTAGCAATCATCTATTTTTTCAATAAAGTTATAATTGTACAATTTGGACCAAAATGTAACACAACATGAATCTGATTTGTCCATCTGATTCTTATTTGGGCTGAGAACCAGTATAAAGTATTGGGGAAAGGTCAAACTTATCTGCATAAACTATTATGTATACTCCATCTGACATCAAAGGAACCACAGATTGTTCCGATATTATAAAATAAAGAAATATGCTCTTGTTCATAAAATTTGCTGCTGGATTAAAGAGATACTATTAGCTAACAATAACAGATAGAATGAGCAATTCACTGAAAAGAAGATGGAGCTTGGAATGACCAATGCCATCACGTGAACTAGCTGACTTGATCATTGGATGTAAGATCATATTTGTAGCAACTTGGCATTTTGTACGGCCTTGTAATGAATTATTGTACAGTATTGAATAGCTCTTCATTGGGCTATGTAATGAATTATTTGTCTAACTATCTTTGTTCTTATTTATAACGGTACAACCACAACCTGCAGTTATTGGTAGGTGTACTGTGAAATATTTAAGTCTACGTGATATTTAATAAATTATTTTTTAAATTTTTTAAATGAGTTAATAATTTGAAATTAATTAATTAATTAATACCAATAAATTTAGCCTGCTTCCACTTTCAAATACAACATTTAAAAGAATTATGGGTTAAGTCCCGACCTCGGGACTCGACCTTTCCAATCCCTAAGTCCAGCCTGGAAGGCTCTGTATACCCAACTTGGATCGAAGGCATGATGAACTCTACAGGTGGGAGACGACAGTTTTTTGTCGCCACCTACTGAGGGCAACCCATGTTGCTATCACTTCGTCTACTTCCCACAGTTGTGCTGCCATATATTAAAGATTATCCCATGTCACTTTCGTTAGATGAGATAAACAATAGGCTAGGCAGCTTCATATATATCACCTTTAATGCTACAAAAACGATTGAGTGTGACTATTTGGAGTCCGACAGCAATCAAGCGGCAATTCTTTGATTTGGCAATCGTACGTTACAGGTAATTCTGAAAAGGATGTTTAAAGCAATTGGTGAATTGCTTATTAATGTTGCCTGCTGGCCAACTGCAATAAGTACAAGCCTAGTTAACCATAGGTTAGCAAAACTTAAGGATGAGGGAATGAAAATTTCCAGTTGATCAAGGATTAATTGTCAATGTCAAAGGAAGCTTTGATTATTCATGTTTCTTGTCATTGCCAAAGTTAACGTTATTACATAAGATTTTGATAAGCCGGCCGAAGAACCTTTTTCTTCTTCTTCTTCTTCTTTTTTCCTCATCTATGGAGACCCCTTAAACTATATAACAACTTGTTCACATCACATTAACTAGAAGGTTTTGGATCGAAGTTCATCGCAGAAGCGTATAGCCAATGCTACAAAAGTTGCGTGAAAGATGAGGTGAAGGATGCGTTAGGTTTCTTCTGTCAATTGGTTAACTGGGACCCTGAAAATGAAAGATAAAGAAAGTTGTGCCAGACACGGGCGACTGCTTGATTGTTGCCTGTGCATACTTATCGTCTTTGGGAACTTCTGGCTATCGTGTTTACTATTGGCATCTTCTTATCGCCCCATGATGTCTCTGTCCTTTTTTAAAGACGGCAATTTCCTCTAGACCCTCCTCTTAGCCCTATGTGGTCCTGTTCGATGCCTAAAAGAGTCCTGGCCCGGAAGTGTTATTCTGTAAGTGTTTCTTTATATACTGAACGTGACAGATATAAATAAGGCAAGGAGATTCACACGCCTGACTTTACCTTTTACTCTATTTATATAAGAGTTAATCAAGGCAACGCCTTATTCATATGATGTGATCACGTGGTAAGGACATAACCATAGGTTGTAATGGATCTCTTGATGTCGGTATCAGTCCACATGTGCCTAGCTACTTGTCGCTAAACTCTTCCTATCTGGGCAGGCCTTATTTAACTGATGTATACTAAATGTCTTTGTCTAGATTTCGTGGAGTTGTCTCATTCATATGATGGCAAGAGTTCGAAGATTTTAAGTTAATGAGAGGTTATATTTATGTTCATATGTATGATCATTAAGCTCTATAGTTAAAGCATATGATATTGATTTATCACCTAAAAATCTATTTATTGAATGTTAAAATGTTGGTGCATACTCCTTGAATTATGATTAGGAACAGAATCCTGCACAGTATAATGTTTTACAACTACAAAACTTCAAGGCATGCCGTGCGACAATATTAAGATTTACGTGAGCTGGCTTTTGCATATCCTGTGAAACCATACTAATTAGAAAGTGAAATAATAGGGTGAGAAGCGGTCACCTGCCCATGCAAAAGTTAGTTATCGCGGTTAAGGCTAATCCAGATCCAGTGATTGGCTTGGTTAGTTGCCGCCAAAGTTCGGTAGTTTGCTTACTACGTAACATGTCCATCCGTTGTCATCCTACCCCGTACGTACGTACAAAGTTATCAAGAATCACACAAAATTATGTTCCTACGAATTGTTGGCCAATCAAACCGCGTACCGTATAGAAGAAAGTCCCTGCAAGAAGGAAAGAAGAAAACATCTCTTTTACGTTTTGATCCATTTCTAAAATTTCTTACAATTTAATATTTTTAAAAAATTCTTATACTTAATTTAATTCTGTTTATTAACTTTCTGTTAAATTCTTTTACAGAAATGACATTAGCATAATCTTGAGCAAGCCATACGTTAGATTCGTTTATTAAAAGGGTAATGAGCTCTTAAGGGGTGTGGCTCGATGGTTGAAGGCGGGGCTTGGCTTCGGTTAGGTTAATTCCAAGGTCGATTTCATGCTAGCTACTCTTGTATAAGCCTGGGACAGCCAGGGTTTTACCTGTAGATGGAGAACTAGTTGGGCTCTCGATGATGAGATGCGCCTACTTGATCCGCCTGTGAGGTGGTGCGCCAATTGAACCTTCGGAGAGGTGTGCCCGCTTGGCCCGCCTACGGGTTTCTCCGAATAAAAAAAAAAGGTAATGAAAATACGGATACCTTTTTTATTATATAAGAATAATAAATTATAAAAAACTAATAATTAATTGCACGTAGACTATTTCTAAATGACTTACATTAGAAAGAGAAATAAAAAATCAAAAAAGATTAATTGCACATGCTTGTATTTATCCAAAGGGAAAAAGACACAAATCATATGTTAGGGAAGGTCATGACCCAACATGCTGATAATTTAGCTGAAAACAAGTGTAGTTTTGTAGAGGGTGGTCTAACCAAGTAAATCAACAGTATACCATATTTCAATTACGATTCTCTCTCTCTCTTTGCTCCCTTTTCAAGTTAGCTTATTTGATATCAAAATAGAAAGTGATAATCGATTTTAAAGTATTGGAATTTTTTATTTTTTAATTTATTGTAAAATTGTTAAAACTTTATAATTAAGTAATTAATCTTTTACAGCCCTAACAACTTAATTCAAAACGTTATTTCGTTAATATTTTGCTGATTTGATTAATGGAACTACTTTTGACAATAATCACTACAACAAAAACAACATTTAGCTAGAAAAAAATTTGTCGCTAAAAGTTCCAAAATCATCGCTAATAATATATATTCATTGTAAAAAATGTCACTAAATCCCCGTAGTTGAAAGCTACAGGCAACACTTTTCTGTAATCGTCACTAATAGTTTTTTCATAGTTTTTTCCTACACTTTACTTTTGTAGTGAAAAACTATTAGCGATGTTTTGAAAAATTGTCGCCAATAAATTTTGGTTATTCTTTGATTTCGCAACTAAAGATTATTAGCTACGTTTTTCGGAAACGTATATATATAAAAGTTTTTAGCTATGTTTAACGTAGCTAAAAAGTTTTAGCTATGTTTTTTAAAATGTAGCAAAATGTTTTTAGATCCTTTTTTTAAATTGTAATCAAATTTTTAATATACATTTTAAATAAATGTATACAATGTTAATTATAATTATTCGTGACATTTTAATCCATATTATTGTATATAATATTTAGATTTTTTGTTAATTTATTATACAAAAATGTAATACAAAAATAATTGATAATTTAAAACATTGTATATAAAAAATAAAATATTATAAAATTTGATCGTATACAAGATTTTAATTACAACTTCAAAAATACTTATATACAAAATAAAAAAATACAAAGATTAATTTATAAGGTATAATACAAATCACTCAGCCTCGTTTTTATCATCCCTGCTTCATAATCCGGGCCAAGTATTTTTGTTAGGTCCCAATTTTGGAAACCCAACTCTTAACAAAATACTATTATACTTGAGCGTGGTTCTTTGTAATCTATTCTTGCTCTGATATCACTAATGTTAGGC
>JANKOD010000001.1:14784138-14801295 GCA_026284645.1 Erythroxylum acuminatum
ATGCAGCAAGCTCCTGGGCCAACTGTAGCCCTCCCATGTTGGAGATGTTCCCGCAGCGAAGGGATTAGTCACTGATTTTGTCGGTGGATACCCTAGGTGTACCAAAAAACTCCTTTAGAAAAGAGACCTAAATAATTAAAGTAGAAATACAAGTTTATGATAACGCTTGGCTTTAAAAATGTGAAAATATTGGAGATATTCGTGCATTATAGGAATCATCCTATAATATTCTTCTTTCATATTATAGAAACTCTCTTATACCAAATATGTATGCGGAAATTAGTTTTTTTCGTTTGGATCTATGAGTTGGTCTCTTCATGTTCAAGAAGCTCGTTAGCTCTTTCACACAACTAATTAAGATTAAAATTTAACTGCAAAAAAACCTAATATTAACTTGAAAGACCTTAATAAAAAATATTTGATACCATAAACAAAATAATAAAAGTCCAAAACTAAGTCGAGGCTGAAGAACAAATCAAATAATTGTAACAAAGAGTAGAAAATAATAATTATATGTTGAGTCGTAGCAAAAGGACAAAGTGCCACCATTATTTTCATAGGGAGCTGGTAGCTTCATTGAGACCAATTCCTTATAAAATAGGTTTGATTAGTGGAATCTTATGATGGTATTTGTAGTTTGTCCTCCACATGCACTAAGAGGCAGTATGCTCAAAAGAAGACTCTAGCACAAAAGGCACTCTCTTTTGGCCGAATATGATGACTTTTCGCCGAACTTTATATTCCTTCTTTCCACAGTTTCTCCTATCAGGTATATTAAGTTCTTACCAAACCTAGTTACTACCGTAAGTGGTCTCGATGTTATTGCCTCAACAACACCACATAGCCGTTATTGTGAGGTTTTTATAGGCATATTTACTATAATACTAGTAGGCTAAAAGTTTACTTTAAAATTTAGCATTTACATCATAATATAAGTTGAACCCTAATATTTTGAGGTGTTCAATTTGAACCATAATATTTCGAGCGGTTCAATTTGAACTCCAAAATTTATAAAAACATTCTAAACAAACCTTATAAAGATGAAAAATCTAATAGAAATTAACCCTCCATTAGTTAAAAGTCACAGGACGTGACTATTTTTTAATATTTTACACAACAATAGGACCCAAATTTTTTGACATGACTTTCTATAATTAAAATGAAAGTGGTCCTAAGTTTTCAAACTCACTTATTCTCCTTTGTTCAAAATCCCAAAATTCTTAACTCCCACTTTGTTCAAACATTTGCAAAAATCCTAAATCCTTAATACCCATTTCGTTCAAATGTTTGTAAAAATCCTACACGCTCTTCTGCAAGTTCAATCGTAGTAGTAGCAAGCTCAAACATAACAATATGTTTTTTCACCTCTTGCACACCTTTGTTGGATTTCTAGGAAGCGTCATAAGGACAATACATTGTGGTAGGTCCATTCTTTTGACTGACTTTTAGTTTATATTTATTATATGTTGTGTTCCCTATTCTTTATTGATTTGACGATTCTTTTCTTTAGTATTTTGTTCATGTTTATTGTATGTTATGGTCCCTTATTTTTGACCTAAGTCCGAAATGCTTGTTGAGTTGATCCATGTATGTTGTGGTCCCTAATTCCATGATTTTGTTGCAAGGATTTCTTGTTGGCAGTGAATGTATTGCTAAAGATAAAAGTAGCAGAGTTATACAAAATTGAATTTCCTTTGATCATTAAATTAAAAACAAACTAAGCAAATATTAATAAAAAATTTCCAAAGTTAATTATGTCTGTATTACATTAAATATTCTATTGCATATTGGATGCCTTACAATAATTACATAGGATTCAAGATTTTGCTACACAACGAGAAATCAATTTATTACTCTCTCTTAAATACTTTTTTGGTGTTGATCTTCATCTAATCAAATCATACCTCAATTTGGGACCTGTTTTGGACTCAGTTCATTAATGCTTTGTTGGCACTCCTTTAAATGATTTGATGATTCTTCTCATTTTGTATGAATAACAGTAAATATTTACCCTAAAAAGTAGTACAATTTAGAGGTTGAACCACCTAAGCAAGTTTATCCCTTAACTATAAAATGAGTATTCTTTTTCTTTATTGGATTGATGAAGATCTCCTTTCAAGATTAACCAAAATTGCTGGATATTATTATAGAACTTGAAATGACGAAGAGGCCGGTTTAGATATTGGCCATCAAAACCAAAGCAACTTATTGTTTTTTTCAGTTAATTATAAATTTACAAATTAAGTTACAAATCCTTTAGTCTGCATGAATTAAAATATGTAAACAATTAGTTATATATATATATATTCAAGAATTAATTGTACATAGATAATATATCAAAAAAATCAACTTTAGAACTTTAGTATGCAAAATTTTGTTAATAACACCATCTTAATATGTGTAGAATATTTGAATGCCTAAATTATCTGATTAATTAAATTAGTTGTTCATGCATATCAATTACATAACAAAAAATTCAGACAGTCATTTTCAACAGTAAAATTGGGTTAAAATATTGCTTTCCACTACACATGAGCATGACATGTTGATTGTGGTGGCATTTCTTAAAGTGTATATGGTCAATCATTAGTCAAACACATATGTGAATTGAACCTGCCTATCTCATGAATTTAATCTTTGATGAGAGGTTTAATTATGAGTATTTTGTCTAATATCTCATGAATAAATGGTTCAATTATGAGTTTTTTAACCTATTGAAAATAATGAGAAGTTTATTTAATTATTAAATATGAATGTGATTAGTGCATTTGTATATAACTTAACATGTTTGTGTTTGAGTGTAATTTTAGATGCATGAATTAGAAAAGGATGACGATAGATAATTAATCTACTTTCTTTTAAGTTTAATCTATGTTGTTAATGATTTGGCTATATTCAAGTGCATTTTCTTTTTGATTTGGCTATAATTATTTCCCCTTACTTATGAACATGTGTGTGATGAGCCAATTTAGTAGTATAAGGTTGTTTTATGGTAGAAAGTTTACAGTAGAACCAGATTTGAAATATGTTGATGGGCAAACAAGTGTTTTCGATTAGAAGTATATAAAATTATATTTATGCATATCATCAACAACTATATTTATTCATTTATTTATACTTCTTTATCTCTTTTGTGTAGTTCAAAAGAGTGTACAATTGCTTTGATGTCATAAAAAAAAGGATGGAAGCATTTAAGGCCAATTTTTTGTATTGATCACTACTTTCTAAAGACAAAATTCAAAGGCCAGCTATTGAGTGCAGTTGGGAAGGATGGTGATGGAGGAATATATCTATTGTCTTGGGCTGTATAGAGGTACAAAATATGAATTCTTAGACATGGTTTATGAATCTGTTGGCTTATGATTTGGAATTGGACAGTGGTGAAGGGCTTACAATTATATCAGATATACAAAAGGTATTTTATTCTTCATATATTTATAGTTTATTATTATACAAATTTCATATTAACTTAATCTTTTCTATTGTTATAGGGATTGATTAAGGCTATGGAAAAGACATTACCATATGCCATTTATCAGATATGTGGTAGTCACATATACCATAATTGGTATATGAATTAGAAGGGAAAGAATTTACAGAAGTGGTTTTGGAATTGTGCATGGTCAGATTACGTCAAAGATTTCAATAAGTACCTGAAAAGATTGGATAAAATAAAACCTGAATGTGCATCAGTACTACTTGAATAACCTAAGGAGAGGTGGCTAAGATGTTACCAATCTTTTGGATCGAAATGCCCAATTGGCGACAACAATATGAGTGAAAATTTTAATGGGTGGATCTTACCAGCAAGAGATAGGCCATTATTAGCATGCTTGAAACCATTATAATTATGGTGATAAAGAAACATGCATATAGGAGAGAATTTGTGCAAACTTGGAAGTCAAATGTTGTACTGATGATTATGAAGAAATTTGAGAAGAATAAGAAAGATTTAACGCAATGGAAAATTGTAACACCCTCTGTACGGAACCTACAAACATCTATAGACATAGCAACCAAATTCTTGTACACGCATTCAACGTATACAATTCTATTCAATGCTATACATATACACATTATGAAACTCCTTAATGCTTAACATTATCATTTAACAGTAGTAATACATCTTTACATTTACATGGTAATCTAAAAGAAAACATAAAATTTCCTTTCTTCATTACATATGCAATCATCTATAACTAAAAATACATTCCAAAATTACTTTTTCTTTTATTTGTTGGCCTTGGTCCCTACAGATGTACTCTGTACTCACTCCTATAATTTGGACCTACACAGATTAATACCTGTGCTAACCTTAAAAGCTTAGCGAGGAAAACACTTAGTTTAGATGACCACTCATAACATTTATCCGCTAAGTACACATATTCAACAAAAATATTGGACCAAAAATTAGTATCAGAGCCATCTAACTCATCAAATATAACTTTAGTAAAATCATGGAAAATATAGAACAAAATATTAAAGATTAATTGGAAAAAATTACCCAATTAGTACATAAAATTACATTAAATAACAAAAACAATTCTCTAAACTATGAACTTATAAAACCTATTACTGATCAAGATGAAATAATTTATGGTTATGAATCTGATCAACAAGAGATATATATGGATCAACCAAAATCTGAAGGTTCAAAACTATAAGAACAACCTAAAACAAGTCAAAGTGGAGAAAAACGAAAAGGGAAAATAAATCTAGTTATAACTGGAATTATAAACTTATAAAACAAGAAGAATTAAATCGTTTTGGATGTTACAAAAAAGACAATAAGATATGAAAATTTCCTACAGAATATATACCAAAACATATAACATTAGGACTAGATGGAATTCTTAATTTAGACTGTGTTTTATCTCTAGAAAAATTATTACTTGAATGGTCTAACAGATTAGCATTAGTCATTCAATTAGAAAAACCTATTGAAGGCTTAACAAATATTATTACTTTATGGAATTTTATTACTTATAAAACTACTGGTATACTATTAGATTTTTTGTTAGACAATGAAATACGAATAAAAAAATACCATTGAATTTCTTAATGCTATTGAACCAATAAAAGCTTTTCATGTATTTACCAACGAAATTTATAAAGAATTTATTGGAAAATATATAACTTCATATAAACAAGAAATTGAAAATGAAGAAAGAAAAAATGCCCTATGGCATCTAAATAATATAAGAATATGTGATATCTGTTATTTGGAAGAATACATTTGTGAAGTTAAAAAATATTATTATAAATTAACTCATACAAAACAAGAAATGTATATACAAATATTTATTCAAAAATTACCTTATCCAATAAATAAAATAGTAGAAGAATTATTCTTAATAAAACAACATGATAATATAGTAGCTTATAATCTAGAAGGTGCTATTTCAATAGTAAAAGAAGTATTATCACAAAAATGCTTAGAAACAAAATTACATAAATCATTAAGACATAAAGATATTCAACTATTTGTTCTAAATATTCAAAAGTACTTTCAACAATATGGATGTGACTCTTTTACCTATCAAAAACAAAGAAAACATAAATATAACAAATATAAATGGCAAAAATATCCTTAAAACAAGGATAAGAAATTCCCATTTAAACCTTTAGTAAATCCACATAAATACTTAGAATATGTCTAAATATGAAATTCGACAGGTAATAAATCAACTTTCCATTTTCTTAATGTTTTAGTACATGCCAGTGTTTCCTTTTCATGGATAGGATATTTCCTTTCAGTGGGATTAAAAGTCCCATTGATGCAAATATGCTTCAACATATTATCCATATACCTAAAATGCACATTTATAAGCTAAATATTGATATCCAACGCTCATTGATACTAATTATCAATATAATTGCACATTATTACAATTTATCATTACAAACAATACAAATGCTCATCAATACCAATTATTCATGTTGTCATGTTGCATTTCTTATTTATGACTGTTATGCTCCCTTTCTGTGTTATGCCTGCACTTTTTCTGTGGGTGTGGATAACGGATGCTGTGGATATTCGAAGATATCAAACTATAGATACTCGAAGGTATCGAACTATAGACACGGATAATGTTACACTGTGGCAATTGCACTGCAACCCTATAGGCATGCCTATCTATCCACAACCAAGAAAATAGATCAGGCACTATAACATTTCCTTTAACCATTTGTAAATTTCACAATTCATATACAATTCAGATGATATACATTTCAAGTCATAAAATTTATATTTGCATTCATACATAAAATTCATGGCTTACCACCATTAGAAGGGTATCAAAATCACACTTGTATAATCATATTATACACATATGAGTAATGGATATACACACAAATCATTTATGTACATATAAATTTTCTTTGGAATGCATTATGCTTAAACTTATATTCCAATGTTCAGTCTCTCAATTCACATATGAGAACTCCTATTTCATTTATTTCTAGGTATTTGAAAAGTTTCATATATATTCAAAAAGGTTCGGATAAGATGCGGTAGAAATCGGAAACAAGAATAATGTCACGGTCGTAACAGACACCCTCTCCATTCAATACCACAACTTGTTCCTTAATATGCATATAGAAAAAGTCAGAATTAGGTTTCTAGGACTTCTAGACATTTTTTTCCTCTACGCCTATAGTTTCTATAGCACTAACAACCATATCATTTGGACTTCTAAATCATGAGATATAGGTAAAATATCACAAGCTGCTCCAAAACAGGGACAACATCAGTTCATTTTTTAAATCTCAATTTTCAAGGTCATAAAGCCATAATTAAGTCAGAGTCTTTTCTATAGATATTTAGCTCTATTTCTTAGGTTTCATATGCAACTGAAATCACACAATTTGGAGGTCTTTAGGCTAATTTATGACTCAAACAATGTGACTAGTTCAAACAAACCCTAGACAAAATTCCACTATACGATAATCTCTTGTCATATTCAACCATCTCTATGTAAGATAACATTAAAATAACATTAAAGCATCATCCCAGCAACCATTCCACATCCAAATGAATCTTTCTACACATTAAAATATACACAAATACAGAAATGAACTAAGTGAAGTCCCAAACCTCAAAATTGACAAAGTAGGTCTTCTATTGCCTTTCCTTCCCTTCCTCTTTGGCTTTGTTTGACTCGTCAACTAGAAACACCAAAAATATACCTCCCAATCCCACTTCCAACCTTATAATTTCATTCCTTCATAAGCAAAATAAGAAGAGATAAGGGTGAAGAGAAAATTCCTAACTTTTTCCTTGATTTTCATCTAAGATTGGCTTAATTTCTTACATGAAAAATGATGGGATGAAGAAGGTGAAATGGAGAGGAGAAAAATCTAAAGTTAAGTCATCAAAGTGTCGTCCATCTCCCCTCTCCATATGCCTTTTTATTAATTTTCTAGTCTTAGGCACATGTTTCAATCCCATTGGACCATATGTCACAATCCTATTAGACCATGTGTTACAATCTCATTGGACCATGTGTTACAATTCTATTGGACCATGTGTTACAATGCTATTGGACCATGTGTTACAGTTCTATTGGACCATGTGTTACAATTTTATTGGACACACATGCTTTAATCTTATTGGTCTATGAGTTGACTTTAGGAAAATTGCATATTGGTCCTTCTTCTTCTTTTACTTCCCACATTGGCCTATAATCTTATCATTTAATTTCATTCCCTTATGTCTTAGTTTTCTAATGTAATAAATTTTATACAATTTGGTTAATTATTCCGTGAGTTATACCTAAAACACTACAGGTTATTCAAAAATAGGGACAACAGTTATAACTCAATTTTAAGCCAGAATTCAAAAATCTTAGAGGCACAAAAAAAGTTCAATTCCTTCACAAAATTTTTGGATCTATGTCTCCAATTTAATCTCCAATTGAAAATATCCAATTTGGAGGTCTATAGGCCAAGATATGGCCAAATTACTGAAATATGTTTAGTGGAACCTATCCATTCAACGAGGTATACATCCCAAATCAACTAACTCCGGTCTTATCATATAAGAGCAACACAAGATACATCCAATTTAACCAAAAGAATTCCATAAGCAAATGGGATACTTCTTCTACCAATTCCCCTCACATCACATTCGTAATGCAAGAAACATATCCAAAATTCCCACATATATTTCACTTCTAAATATGTATGTCTATGTCAAAATGAACAAATTACCCATTAATCCATGTCTTTTACATTAAGTATCATAATGTCTCGTACTAAGATGCACTTAAGACATTATGTTCACTTCTTAATACACCCTAGACATGCTATAGTACTTCCAGGGTATGTTGGGGCGCTACAAAAGTAATTTGAAATGGTGATGGAACATATGAAGTATATAAGGGTGATGGCAAGCATATTGTAAGGATTGGTAGACACCAATCATATAGTTATCGGGCATGGCAGCATTATGGATATCCTTGTAAGTATGATATAAGTGTTGTTCATCATTCAAAGTAACAGGAAAAGACATTTGTGGATGATTACTATAAGAAGTCCAAATTCTTCACTTTGTATAACCATATGTTGCAACCTATTAGGGGTGAAATTTTTTGGCCTATTGTTGACAATAAAGGAATAAACCCACAACCCAAAAATTCATGCTAGGAAGACTTAAACAATTAAAAGGAGAGGAGTAAATGAACCTAATAAGTTAAAAAGTTGAAACAAATTAACTTGAAAGGGTTAAGTATAAAAATGTATTAAATGTGGCAATTCTAGCCACTACGCTAGGAATTGTAAGAATGCAGGCCTAACTCAACCTGCTCAGCAATCTCCACAAGTATAAAACATTCTTTGATTATCAAACGTTATTTTGATTACTATGTATTGCTTCACATATCTAATGATATTTATGACATTCTTTGATTATCAAACTTATAATTCTATTTATGTTATATTTGTTAGGTCATCATTGAGGTCTCTTCATAAGTGTTTCGTTATAATACAGTTTAAAATATTATCGCACCAATTCAACACAACAATATTGTAAGAATATGTGCATTCATCAAAATGTTGATGAATTTCACAAATTAATATTGTTATTGAAATGAGTGTTTACATGTTACTAGTTCTTTGTATTGTAATACATAAAAGTATGAGAAGTTGATCCACATTCATTCAAGTTGTCTTTTAAACCAAGAGGTCAAAGGTTCAAAGGAAAACCTAGCTTCACTTCTCAACAGTTATAAACTCAAGCAATAAGGAGGAAAGCATCATTGAATCAACCATTACATGATTAACCTTCCCAATCAAGTGCAAATGAGGGAAGCATTGTGGTTGATTTGCAGACTATACATTAATGTTGTCTATGTGTTGTTGAAACTTTAGTTATTGAATCCAATCACTTTTGTATATGGATAGATAGATACAATCACTTTTGTATATGGATGGATAGACGTTGTGGTGTAATTATTTACTTATATACTGCTCAGTTGATTTATTATGATATAATCACTTTTATATATACTTGTTGATGATTTATACAACTATTAATTAGGCATCATTAAGGCATCTTCATAAATAACAAAACAATAAAGACAAAACACAATATATTACAATTTAGTTCCAATGAGGTTTTTTCATTCATCGTAATTCAATTTCTTTAAAAAAACTATAATTTAGTTCCACTTCCCACAACAAACCACATTATAACACTCACTATAAGCACAAAAAACCCTATTACGGTGATCACTAAAATAAAATTCAACTCCATTTTCTCTTTTATCAACAAAATAATGTCTTATTTCATTAGCTTTATTTGCTCCTCAATTTCCAACGTTGTACGTGATTTAATTATGGTTCTTTAAGCCTCCTTCTTTAACATACTTTGTTCTTTAATTTATGAGTTAATTTAACAACCCTCTTACTAAATTTGTCATCATACCACTTGAAAAATTACATCTTCTAACTTAAAAGAAAATTAATAATTAATAAGGTAAATATAAACATATATACAAAAAAATTTAACATATTGAAAAATAAACTTATAAGATATTTGGGACATTTATAAATCTCCCTCCTGGGTTATTATCACTTCATGAAGTTCTTAATAGGAATTTTAAACCATAATAACACATTATATAACCATCATTTGAATTTAATGTAGCATTAATTAAAGATATCACATCCACAGTGTTAAGTGGTTGCTGCAAAATTATATTAAGGCAAAGGAATATTACTTCTTGTAAAAGCAAATTCTTTCTACCATACTATCAGATCTTAGAGCCAAGGTCTAAATAAATGTAAAGGTAGAATCTTAACATTAGGGAAAAAAATGGTAACTAATCTAAACCCTTTTGGCTGTAGATACATACACACAATCCTATAAGCATGACCAGAAGCACCCAGAGACAAGTAAAAGAACATAATATCCAATCAAACATATGTACCCTAATATCATTCAAACCTCACATAAAAACCTCATCATCAAAAGTTTGATGTCAAGGAAAAAAGGATACAAAACCATTTAGGTAATAGAGCAGATATAGATAAGATCATATACAAGTCAGGTTAAACAACATTACATGGTTAGTATAATGTATTTTGCTTGCTTACATCATCAAAGAGATGTTGAAAGCCTAAACTAGAAAATTGAAAGGTACACATTTCTCTAACATATCATCCTGATACTCTTAACTATCTTCCTCCATCTTAAAAGACCTATAATTGTTCCATACTTTTCATATCCTCATCTTTGTCTTTTAACAAGTCAGTGTACTGACCATATACCAAAAAAAAAAGATAGAGTTTGATAGAATTTGATCACTAAACAACTAATTCAACATGCTCGGGTAGTAGAATAGAGTACATTGATGAAGAATTCTGAGGTACAGTAGCTCAAATAAACTATAATAGTAATAAGACAACTGCAACAATACATAATATAGTATCCTCAAACCTGGATATTTAAGAGGCCAATACTCTCCCCAACCTATGGCTCAATTCTACAATGATTCTCTTTAATCAATCTTTCATTTTCTCAAGTATTATTATTTCCTATAACCTTTTTTATACCCTACCTACTAATATATGTCACTCTGCCACTATTATAAAATCTTCCATTTTCTCGCATATAACTGACATAAGTTCCCAAAATCAATGGAGGAAGATTACACCTTGAAATTACAAATAACGAGCAAGATACCCGAGAAAGATGAAGTTTTTACTAAGTGTGCAAGAGGAGATGCAATGTGTAATTTAATTAAGAGCGAAAGGAGGGATTTTTCCCTATTTTGTTTTCTAGAAATCCGACAGAAGTGTGTGGGGGGTTGACAGAAATGTGCTGTTATGATTGAGTTTGTTGTTGCTGTGACTAAACTTGTGGAAGAGCGTGGAGGATTTCTACAAAAGCTTGAATGAAATGGGAGTTATAGATTTTGGGAGTTTGTGATTTTTTAATTTTGAACGAAGGAGAAACTGTGAGTTTTGAAAACTGAGGACCCACTTTTATTTTAATTACAAAAAGCTAGGTTAGCAAGTGTTACATCTCACTGTTGCATTAAAAAAACCACATCCTACATGACACGACATTTAACTAAAAAAGGGTAACTCACGTTAGATTTTTTGTCCTTATAGGGTCTATTTTGGAAGTTTTGTAAATGTTGAAGTTCAAATTAAACGCCCCGAAATGTTGAGGTTTAACTTGTATTTTGATGTAAAGTTTAAGGATTAAAATACACTTTTGGTCTAATACTATACAAACTCTAATCCACACTTACCACCTGTATACAAATACCAGTAAAACAAATAATTAGTGGATTAGTTAATGGCAGAGATAATGTTTCATTGTTGACCAATTCAAGTTTTCTTTTTTTCCACTTTCTTATCATGTATTCCACCTTCTTCTTTTTTGCTGCTATTGTTTAGGGATAATATTTTATTTGTTTCACTAGGAAAAGTATGTGCTACGTGGTTCCTATTTATAAGGACCTAATACCTATAAATTTATTATCGTTGTGGTGAAGTTTCCAGTGAGGGTGAATATTGAAAGATGTTTTTATTTCTCCACTCTTCATTCTCTTTTCTCTTTCTACACTTGGTATCAGAGCAAGGTCGTAGTGGTCTATAGGAAAGAAAGATATCGAGAGCGAGAAAAAAAGAGAGAGAGTACGCAAGAGACTGAAAGAGTGTACAACGACCAAGAAATAAATGTAAAGGAAGTGAAATGGTAGCCAACAACATTATCTTGAGTGCTACTAATGTTCCTATTTTCAATGAAATCAGTTATCAATTTGGTTAGTGAAAATGCAAACATTATTCAAGTCATAAGAGTTATGGGATTTGGTGGAAAATGGTTTCGATGAGCCTGTAAATCCAGATCAAATTTTACAATTGACAACAGCCTATGGATGACACTTTGGTCCCAAGAGTGATGGGAACAACCACCTCAAAAGAGGCATAAGATTTGCTTAAAGAACACTATCAAGGGTCAAGCAAAATTGTTACACTAAAATTGCAATCTTTGCGTCCTAATTTTGAGATTTTGTTAACGAAGTCCACAAATTCAATGCAAGATTTCTCTGTCAAAATCTCTACTTTTGAGAATCAAATTTGGTCTTTTGGTAAGGATTTGTCAGAACAAAAGATTGTTGAGAAGGTTTTAAGAAGCCTTCCCCCTAAATATGATCATGTTGTTGCAACTATATAGGAATCCTAGGATTTATCTAATTACTCATTTATTGAACTAATGGGATCTCTTAAACCTCATGAAGCTTGATTGAATAGATCAATCGGGACATCTCTAGAGCAAGCTTTTCAAACTAAGCTTGATGGGAAGTACTTCAATGTCTTAAGAAGAGAAGGAGGATTTGATGGTACTTGAAGAGGTGGGCGAGGACATAGAGGTTCAAGTAATAGCAAAGGTCGTGGTAAATCATATAGCCAAAAAAGAAAATAGGTAATGTTTACTCTCTACGTGCATGATTTCATTGTGGTAAGACTAATCACGTTAAGGAAAATGCTAATACAAAAAGAAATTAGATTATGAAAAAATGAAAATCAGTGTTGTAATTGCAAAAAAAATGGCCATATAGCACGAAATTGTGAAGTCAAAGATCAAGCAAAGTTTCACAAAGAGAAAGATAATTGTTTGGAGAATTTATTTATTGCTTGTTTAGCTGCTAATGTTGCTATATCTTTAGAAGTTTGGTATTTATACAGTGGTTGTAATAATCACATGACAAGAAACAAAAATTATTTTGTGGAGATTGATGATTCAATGACGTCAAGAGTGACCTTGGGAATCAATAGTCAGGTTCAAACGAGTAGTGTCAGCACAGTGTCTACGATTTGCAAAACTGGTACGAAATACATCCACAATGTTATTTATTTTCCTGGCTTAGCTAATAATCTTCTGAGTTTGGGTCAGCTAACGAAGAAAAGTTACTATGCTATTTTTGACAATGAAGAGTGTTTGATTTATGATAAAAAGGAGCAAGTATTTGGTGCATTCAATAAAAATGTATGAAAATCAAATGTTTCCTATCATATTTTTGCAATTGGATCTTAATGCCTTTATAGCCTTGAGTCATGGTTTAGAGCTCTGGCAAGGTTTGCTCATCTCAATTTTAACGCATTGTGAAAGTTACATAACCTAAATATGGTGATGAGATCTCCAACGTTGCAGATCAATGATTCCAATAAATGTGAGCCTTGCATTTTTAGGAAATAACATTGCGAAAAGTTTCTAGTGAATAAGTCTTGGAGGGCAACAAAACCTTTGATGCTTGTTCATACAAATATTGGTTGCTCGATGCAGACACCATCATTAAAAGGAAGTAAATATTTCTTAATCTTTGTGGATGATTTTTCAATAATGATATGGGCATATTTTTTGAAGGAAAAATGAGAGGCCCTAGAATTCTTCAAGAAATTCAAAGCAGTAGTAGAAAAGGAGTCTAAAAATTCTATCATTAATTTACAAACTGATTGTGAGGGTGAATTTACATCCCAAGAATTTGAATCATTTTGCATCCAACTAGGATTTAAAGGCACTTGATAGCAAGCTATACACTATAACAAAATGGTGTAGCGAAGTGAAGTAATAGAACAATCATTGAAGCAACTAAGAGTATGTTGGATGATAAGAACCTTGTTGAATGATAATCACCTTCCAAACTATTTTTGGGTTGAAATGGTGGCTACAACAATTTATGTTTTCAATCAGTCACTAACATGAGCTGTTGAAAGGAAAACTCCTTATGAAGTTTGGTTTGGTAGAAGGCCAAATGTAAACCACTTGAGGATTTTTTTTGATCCATTTTATATACTCATCCAATCAAGTTATGTTGTATTGCTATAAACGTTGATAAAGACATATTGTTCATCTAATCATAATATATTAACAAGCATCCTTTTTTCATTCCTTGTCATTTTCTTTCTTCCTATACCAACTAACCAAGCAACCCCTCAGTTCGAATTCCAGCTTAGGTGTTTCCAACTGCAATCCACCTACTTCTTTCTCAATTGATTATATTTTAGACTCTCCTTCAAGAAGGGTAAAAAAATTTATCTGATATTTATGCTTTTGCTGAATTTGTTTGCAGTGCCATGACACCTACTTGTTATGAAGATGCAGTTGATAAAGAAGAATGAGTTAGAGTAATGAGAGAAGAGTTGATAGCTATTGAAAAGAACCAGACATGTAGTTTGCAAGATTTATCTAATAGGAAAGAAGCAATTAAACTCAAATGGATTTTCAAATCCAAATACAATCTAAATGGTACATTTAAAAGAAACAAAGCACACTTTGTGGTGAAGGGCTATGAGTCCACTTATCTCTAACTTGTGAACTTAGCTAGAGTTTTGACTCTAATGTCGACTGATATGTAGACGGGGACGAATTATAGTAATTTGTCCCAACCTTAGACAAAAGCAAAGACAAGGATAATCTTTCTACACGGGAGCTCTTTAAAAGGTTTACAAAATAAATTCTTTCAACAAAAATGTGAATTAGGAAAGATTGGTCGACTAAATATGTACCGGAGACTAAATCTTGATATACCACATACCAATATTTTTTCGTTACCATTTTCGAAATCCTGGGGAAAACAATTCCATTTGGATTGACTGCATCCAATTTGCAAAAAAAATCCCAATTGTTTCGTCATTTCCAACTCTTGTTCCCCTCTCAAAGGCAAGTTATTATGCATTACTCACCCGTCCGTCACTAGAAACACCACTTCCTGTCTGACTTGTAATCTTTCTGATATCCAAACCTAGGATAATAAGCTCATGAATGTGGTCTTACTTCACAGTCGAGAAACAAAAGAAGACTTCTGTTGACATTCCTCGTTTTGAACAAAAATATCTAGTATAGTTATTCACATATAAAAGAAGAGGTTCTCTATTGATTCAAACGTTGTACCTATGGGATAGGGGGAGAATTTGTTCTGGAAGCAAAAGAACTACTAAAACTGCGAGAAACTCTAAGAGCCATGCAAGATGAAAGTCTCATGCAAAATTTTGAATGAGAGAAAGAATTGAGGAATCCTCTTTTTGACTCTGACTCTCCCACTCCAGTTGAAATTGAACAAAAAAGGAAAATAGAAGGAATTCTTTGACGATATCGAGTTTGAACAACTTGTTTCAAATTGAATTTTAAATTCTACGCAATTTGAAATTATAAATAAATCAAAATTCATTAGACAACATATATCTATTCAAACTTCTTCCAAGTTGTTCAAGAATAGTGGTGTTGAGTTTTTCGATCCTTTGATTAATTCCCCATCAGAGCCATAGCGAAAGTGAGTCTTCATAAGACAATTGTCACTACTTATGGACCCGAACTTGGGTGATCTATCCTATCTTATTCAATTAAATACTATTATTTCAATAATATTATTCAACACAATATTAGGAAACTTGAAATAAAAGTCTTTTCTCTCAAGTTCCAAGTACTGATTTTTTTTAAACTTTCGCTCATGTTACACGTTTAGATAGAGTGAGATTAATACTTGCAGTGGCTTCTCATCATGGTTGGTTTGTTTTTCAATTAGATGTAAATTAACATTTCTTAATGGAGATTTAGGTGAAGATGTGAATGTTAAACAACTTGAAGGTTTTAAAGTAAAATTGTATGAACAAAAGGTGTATAAACTACACAAAGCACTCTATAGGTTTAAACAAGCACCACCAGCGTGGTATAGCAAAATTGACTCTTATTTAACTAAAATAAATTTTTAAGGATTACTAGCGAACCCACTTTGTATGTTAAAAGTTGTGGAAATATTTTTTGGTGGTTTGCCTGTATGTGAATGGTATAATTTATACTAGAAACTCTTTGGGTTAAAAAAAGCTTTCAAAGAGTCCAAGATGGAAACTTTTGATATGATTGATTTAGGATTATTATATTATTTTTGGGGCTTAGAAGTTGCTCAAGATGCAAATAGAATCTCTCTTTGTCAAACAAAATATGCTACAGATCTTTTGAACATGTTTGGTACGTTGAATTGCAAAGCTGTTAAGACTCCCTTTAATGTTAGTGATAAATTGTCTGTTGGTAATGAAGTTGAGAAGGCAAATGAAAAGTATTTCAAAAGCTTGGTGGGTGGCTTGTTGTTTCTCACTCACAATCAACTACATCTCATGTTTCCTATGAGCCTTATCTCACACCTTATACACAATCCAAGTAAACATCACATTAAAGTTGCTAAGAGAATTTTGAGATACATTCAAGGCACATTAAGTTTTAAGATCACGTATGCGAAAAATGAAGGATGTGATCCTGTAGCATTTATTGTTGATGATTGGGCTAGATGTGTAGATGACAAAAAAGGTACCACGGGCTATGTTTTTTGTCTTGGCGGAGGAGTTGTTTTGTAGGTATCAAAGAAGCAACAAGTTAACGCGTTATTAAGCACAAAATCTAAATACATAGTTGCTACAACAACAACTTATCAAGCAGTTTGGCTGAGAAGAATATTACTAGAATTGAAGTAACAACAGTTAAAGCCAACAAGGATTTATTGTGAAAATAAATCTACCATTGATATCTCTAAAAATTCAGTTCATCAAGGAAGAACCAAGCATATTGAGATTTGATACCATTTCATCAGAGAATTTGTTTCTTAACTAGAAATATAATTGAGTTATTGCAACACTGAAAAGCAACCATAA
>JANKOD010000001.1:14811911-14822318 GCA_026284645.1 Erythroxylum acuminatum
TTGTCTTGTCAGTTGACATTTTTCCTAGTTCCAAAATACTCATGATTTCGAAAATTTCCTAAATTTTACCAAAAATTGTAAATCAGTAAGTATACTCTTCCAAACCAATTTTCAACACATAAAAACCCCAATTCTCAATATAATTTAACATCTCGTTCCCATACTAAAGAGGTAGAACCTTATATTTCTATAATTGAGAAATAGCAATAAGAGTTTAGAAAAATTCATTTCATGCTCATGAATAATGTTAGCAAACACACATGTGAATACTGATTTTTTCATACTAAGATGATTGTACATGCATTTATTGGCATTTTCTGGGTATAATTGATATATAAATGTGATTATATTTGGAATTGTAAATTATATGTGTTAAAAAGTGATTTGGAGAGTATATTTATTGACTCCGAATTTTTGGTAAAAATTTGAGAATTTTCTGAAATTAAGGATATTTTTGGATTAGGAAAAATGTTAAGTGGCAGAACAATTGATGAATAGTAGTAGAAATAAGAGTTAAATGGCCATGGAAATTTTTATAAATGATTTTAGGATTTAATGACATATTTCATTGAAAATTGGGAAACAATTGGAGTGGAGATTGGAGACAAATGGACTAGTTAATAAAAGACCAAAAAGAGACCTTGAGAAAGTGACATGTGGCAAGTGACACCACGTGTTTTAAGCCACGAAATTCATTAAGTGAAAGACCATATTTTGGTCTTTCACTTTCCAATTTTGTTAGTTTCTCTTATCTTCATCTTCTTCGTGTTCTTCATTCTTCTCTCCATCTACGACACTTTTTTCTCCAACCTCAAAGTTGAACCTTACTTTCTTCCATCACTAGTCATGCTATTTTCTTCATTTCTTACTAAAGACCTAATCGTACCACCCTTGAATGATGATGCATGTGTGAGAGAAGAAAGCTAGGGTTAAGAGAGATCTTGAAGAGTTTGAAGACATTGAAGCTAAACAAGTAAGTATAAGCATCATTCTTCTTGATTTGATCAATGAAACATGATTTGATGATAGTTAGAAGTAAAATGAAAGTGAAAATGAAGTTGAATGTGTAGTAAGTTGGTGATGAATGCGTATATATGTGTATGTTCTGTTATTAGTGTTCATGATCAATCATAGACAATAATTTGTTTATGGATGATATTGAGTTGAAATGGAGTTAGAATGATGGGACAATGAGGAGAAATTGAATTAGAATAAGGTAGTGAATGTAGTAAGTAAAGAGTTAGAATATGGAAAATTGGAAGATGAGTCTTAATTGTGCTTCTATGAAAGTTCGCCGCGACCAACTCCTAGGTTCACTGCGGTTAACTTGCAAGATTTCCTTTCGGGAAAAGTTTGTTGAGGCCAACTTTCCTGCACAACTTAAACATTCTTTGGTATTTTGACAATATCTTGATCTATAGTTATCCAAATGGGATGATTTTTGATTTGAAGTAAACTAGAGACATAGGTCTACAAAATGTCTAACGAAATCAAATTTAGTTCAGTCTCTAGGAATTTCAATTTCTAGATGGAAGTTGAGTATAGGGCACTATTCTAATATAAGAACAATTCGGAAATGTTTGGCGTATGACTTTCAGACTATTAAACCTAATTGAATGATCTTGGTATCATTAGAAACTTAAGAGTTAGGAGAACAATTTTCTAGAAGAAAGTATTGCCAAATTACTTCATTGGCATTGTCTAAATAATCAAGAACAGTAGAACCGAAAGTCAGGTTTTGGAAAAATCTTAAATTATTCATTGGATTATGAAATTAGATTCAAAGCGTTTATTTGAGGTATAAACCGTACATACAAATGATACTTAAGTGAGTTTTGATATTGGATTGATTTTATGATGAGAATAATGGAAAAATACCTGGGATTGTCATGAACATGCATTGTGCATATTTCATATACATACATGTGCATTAACAAACACTTATAATTGTGCAAAAGTGTGATAGCATGAAATGCGCTTTCTAACTTCTCAATAAACTCTCATGTACAGTATTCTAGGGTTCTAACCCCTAACACAGGATAACGGGATGTTACAGTCTGGTCTTGAGCTTGTAAGATATAGTATTGATCCAATCATTCCTCTATATTTTGTCTTATCCGTAGCTTTGCCTTCTTAGTCTTTATCAAGTTTAGTTCCAGTGTACATTGGAGTACCCATCGGTTTGACATTCTCAAAATGATATTTTGTGATGTGTACCTTTGTGTATTTGTCTTGGCTAATGAAGATTCCTTTTTCTATTTGTCTGATTTGCAATCCCAGAAAGAATGATAATTCTCCCATTATGCTCATTTCAAACTTCCCCTGCATTAATGCTAAGAATTCTTCATTGAAGGATAGATTAGTAGCACCAAATATTATACGGTTATCATCAAAATAGTTAATCATAATCCTTGAGCTAACAATTTGCACATCTTCTCCCTCCACATGCTCATCCATTTATGCACCTTCTCCTCCAAATTCTCTTCTATTTGTGCACCTTCTTCCTCGACATTCTCATCCGTTTTGCACCCTACCCTTCCATATTCTCATCATCATCATCAATAGCATTAATAGGTGTGCCTCTATGATGACCTACGTATATATCAACAATCCCATGTATTTGCATTAAGTTTGCTAGCCTAATATAACTTTCATTTGAGTCAATCACTTTCAATGAGTCCTTAAAGTTTAAACCAGGTTCTCTATAATATGCCTTATCAATTTTATCATACCCTAACTCCATTCTCATCTCATTTATTTGTCTATTACTAACAAATTCAACATCAAGATTGTTAAATGTAGCAATATCCCCACCACCATATGTAAATTCAGGCTCCAACAAAAAATCTCCACCATAAAAAAGCCTTATACTTCCATATTGAGCCATTAAAACCTATAAACATAAGCATACACATAAGTTTAAATGAAAAAAAAAACAATGCATTGATTAAAAAAATAGCATGTTCATTATCATAAATAGTTCATAACTCCATTGATGCACCATAGTTAATCATTGTAGATTTCAATAGTACTATATTTGCTTTAAAAGTTAAAGGGAATCTTAACATGAGGAAATATAAAGCAGGTAACTTATTTGATTGAAAATTCTAAGAGTTTTTCAAGGACTATCATAAAAACAATTCTATCAGAAACTATTCTATGAAGATTGATTTCCACAAAACATGTTACTTATTTGATTGGCAATTCATGTTGCAATATCTATATGATTTTAGATCCCTCTATTCATTTATTAAATTGAGCAATGCATCACTACTCCTACTAGTAGAATTCTCATTAATAGTGAGGTTATACAACTTATTAAAAAAAGCTAAAGGAATCATATAAGGTGATCTCTTTCCTTTTCTTTCAATTTTTGCATTGAAGTTCTTACAAGGCTAATTAATCATAATATAAGGAAAGGGGACAACTTTATGTTTTATAGCATGTTTAACAATTGGGAATTTTTAGTCTTTCCTTTGTTGATGACATGATTATTATGGAACTGACCCTAACTTAGTTTCTTGTCTGACCAACTCTTTTAACTCCTTTTACGAACTCTCAAGTTTGACTATCAACAAAGGTAAAAGCCACCTTATGGTTTCAATAAGTACTGAAAATTTATCACTTTAGACTTATTTAAACTTCTACTATTAAGAATATCTCTTATAATGTATGATGTAGAAGAGAAATGAGCATTAGAGTGATAATTGTGTTTCATTTACTATTAAGGTACAACTTATTATCTCTATTTAGAACAACTTGAATGTTTATTGGTCCTCCTACTTGGTTTTACCTAAGAAAAAAGGCAATAATTTTTTTTTAGAGTTTTATGATATCCCTCCTTCTTATAGTTTCAGTTTCCTAGTTAGTATCAGGTGTAGCATATATGTTTAGTTCTCTTTCTCCATAAGTTATAGATTGTTAGTTACAAAAGCTAGTTAATTAATTATTTTGGATCCTTATCTAGGAGAAGGAACGTGTGCTGACAACAAAACATCCAAAACACAACAACAAACATTACGGGCCCACAATAGGGACCAAAAAGCAGTCAAACAAACATTCGGTACCACACCCAACAATAAACTAACAGTAACAACCATTATCTAACACATACCAACAATGACCACATGTGCAACTCACAAGAAGGAAGCATCCTAAACACACAAAAATACCTAACAGTAACAATAATCAAATCTAGCATACATCAGTTAACTCAACACACTTCAATGCTCACAACTTCTCCCAATGATTGCTGACCATTACGTTTTGCAAATGGTGCTTCTGTTGACCAATTTCACCGACAGTGACCAATAACGATAGAGAACGATGGCTAATTATCAGAAGCTTGTTAAAGAAACAATGAGACGGTTCCAAAGCACTGTCGTATTCATGTGTTTCATTAATTATTAAATTTGTGTTAACTAATCTTCGTTAAGTTAATAATAATTGTTTTATTCAACTAATGACATGATTAAATTTGTTATAAGAAAATAATAAGTAATCTAATCTCTCTAGTTAAGGTTTGTTTAACATTTAATATAAATGGTGGGTCCCAAAATTTAATATTAAAATAAAATTTCTTTAATTTAATTATAATATGGGTTCTACTTGCCACGACATTGCTGACGTGGCAAAGGAGGCCCTATTCCTTTACATAAAATAATATTTGTTAAATGCTAATAGAATAGTTTGAATTTTATGTTAGGGTGGGATTAAACTTTAACGTTTTCTAAATGTTAGGATTATAATTGTTCACTTTAGAATATTAGGATCAAATTTACCAAATGGTGAAAAACTTAGGGTTAAAAGTGACCCTTTTGCCTAAAGGAAAGCATTGAATAGTGCTTCAAAATTAGTAGAACACGATGTAAGTGGACACATTTGTTCTCATCGTTTAAATCATGTTTCCCACTTCTTTTGTATTAGTTATAGCAAGTCTCCACTTTTCTACTTCCCATTTTTTCATTTAATAGCTTATTTTTAACTTTCATCGTGTTAATTGTAAGCCTATATATGGACATGTCATTTTTTTTGTATCAATATTGCAATGAAAAAACTTGTGTGAAAAAGCTGTCCTTTTCTTTTACTGCAACTTCTTTAATACTCTCGTCATAGTTATCCCTTCTTGTCCCATTTTTTGTACTCTCCCCAACACATGTATCATTATGTAAAAATGATATATTCTTATCTCCTATATAAGCTTAAAAAACAAACAAAAAAGAGAAAAACTGCGTCGTGGTATTTCTATCCACCGTATGAGCAGACTACAAATGTATGGATGAAGTTATCGTTATCCACAAGAATTGACACAAGAAGGCGCTTTACTTGAGATGGATGGTCGAACTCCTCTGGTTGCGTATGAGCGTTCCCACTGGATCTGCCTTCTCTGTACTTTGAACGAGAGAGATGAAGGGTCAAGTCTAGCAGCTTGAACAGGGATTTTCTCCAACGAGAACGATAGTATGAAAAGTAGGGACATGAGTGAAACGATGAAGAAGGATTTATGGCAACAGCCCATTTTGACAACAAAACACAAGATAAGAGAAACAAGATCAGCGTCTTATATTATATTGAAACAGGTGATGAAGATACATTTCCTATTTAATTAGATATGGAATTGGAACTGAAGAGATAGCAGACGGGATTATTTATAGATGTGGAAGGAAAAGATTCTTGAAGTAGTTGTTTTCATGGTGACAGTGAAGTCAAAGTATTTGTCTTCCCAAGTAAACTTTCTCATCAGATGCTTTGAACGTGTTTGCATCGACCATGTTCACTTAAGAGAGCAACGTCCCTCGTTTGGCGCCTTGGAAATAATTACTTTGGAGGAAAGTCATCGTACATCAACTCTTACGCGGTTTGTCAGCTTCTAGATTACGACTTGAGTGGATCCGTGTGGACTACCACGTAATACTAAAGCTCGATCACTCAGACTTCATTCATTGAATTAATGCTAAACTTGCATAATTTAATAAAAATAATTCAATATACATAATTCTTTCCTTATTTATAAATGTTCTGAATTCAACCATACAAAATCATACTTATGATCTTTTTATGCCTTCCCGCTTCATCTGCACATTCTAATCTTAAATAACATAATCTTAAAGAATATATAAAATCCAGCCATACTAACTATAAAAACATGTTCACAAATTATAAAAACATGTTCATAATTTAATTTAAAATAACTATATATAGGTGTGCACCAATACTTTAAATTGTAAATTGCATGCCTTTTAGTATCTACATGTTCACAAATCATAAAACACACACATACACATACAATTCCCATAAACTTAACCCTCAAAATTACCAATTTAACAAAAAAATTAATTCTTTTGAATACCTTGAATTAGAGTTTTTCACTAATCTACCTAGAAACAAAAATTAGAAAAGTAGTTAATGAAAAACAAACTAAGCATATTTAATACGAAAATAACAAAAATTAAACTTATAACAACCCAATGGACAAATGCTACCAGTTTTGGTACGAAAAATACTTGTAAATTCATTGCTGTTATAGAGTCATTTGTCCTCTACCTAAATCTCTCCTAAAATCATCTGTATATAGCTTGAAATCCATTCCTTTTGTTTGAAAATCATCCTTATAGCTATTATCCACACTTTTCCCTTGTTTTCTTTCGTTAACCCCTTTTATTTTTGTGAAAAATGTCAACTGAAGTCATTAGAATCTATTTTTAAAAAACAAAGAATCGTAGACATAAGCAAGTTGATGGTTGGCATCTAACTAGTATCTTTGGCTATTATATCCTTTTAAATAACTTTAATTCGATACTCTTATAAAAATTATGATAAAGATATCCATCTTATCATCTTATCCAACATTATTGGCAAAATAAGGACCGAATTGTATATCTAGGAAAATGTAGTCAAGATAAGAATAAGAACAAAATGGAAGAACGAAAATCACGCTCAAAGCTTACATAGGAAATTTGCCATTATCTTTTTTTTAATGGTAAATAATCCATTACAATGTGCTCTCTATCCTTTTTCACCTTTTATCTCCACCATCCTATTTGATATTAGATTATGATCAAACTCCTAATTGATAGGATTTCCTAAACAATAAACATTAACTTGATTTCATTAAATTCTACAAGGCAAAAGAAAAAAAAAAGCACACAGGAGGGTTTTAAGTTTGCAAGATGGGACTAAAGTATAATCAATCCCTATAGCTAAGCAATAAAGAAGCACGGTTCAATAAGAAATGATGAGGGTAGTTGCTTAATTGTATGAACAAAACCATCATTTACAAATATTCAACAAAGAAGCCACAACCATATATCAATGCACAATAATGGGTCAACTTTCAATTAGGTCATGCTGAAGAATTAAAACTCATTCTTAAAAATCTTAAGGAAACCTTAACAATATATATGAACTTTCAATTGTTAAGTAACATTTCTTATAAACCTAAAAATACCCAAGAACTGAGAAAATAAAAAGAATTGATCTTAACAATAGAAAATACACAGTAGATGAAATCTTAACCCAAAAAAGAACTTAAAAAAGAAAGTTTAGAAAGATTTAATGAATTAAAATATAAATATAAATTTACTAATCTCAATAGAAATATTTGATCTCAAAACCCATGTAGAAGATAAAAACAACATAAATGGGTCTTCATGGTCATGAAGCAAGTAAAAGCGATTAAAGATGATTTAAAACCATATAAAACCCACGTAGAAGAGGAGAGTTCGACGGGGAGCTAGTGCGACAAGGAATGCAATAGGGATCAGAAAAGGGAAAAGTCAAGGTTACAAAGAGGAGTCACGAGGAAAAACATCTAATTTTGATGGGTTACTTTAGGTAGTTAGGTTATGAGTTACAGGTTATTCTCTATCCACTCTACGTAGGTTCCCACATAACCATATATAAATTTTTATGTGTATGTTAAATTCTAAATCAAAAAGTGTTCAATTAATTACATCAACAAAAAAGTAATAAAGAAAATATTTTAACTTGAGTTGTATAAGTTTTGAAAAGTTAATCACTAAATTAAAATTTTAGCATTCAATTATAACCACTTTCAGCTATGGCTTTGCTTATCTTCTTCTTTATTTTCTTTAGTTTGTTTTGAAACGATACCACAGGTAACCCTCTATGATATGCCCAACTCTTTTGTAGACTTTTATCTTATATTTATTAATTCAATTTCTCTTTTTTTTAATACTCAATTATAAAGCTAAGAGGATGTCATTCTTTGTCTCCATTTTTATGTACCTATCTTGTCCCATTAGATCCAAACCATCCATTTATGTGAGTTCCACATAAATAAATGACTTGTATCTAATGAGATAAGATAGGTACACAAAAATAGGAACAGACGATTTCAGGCGAAGTCGAACTGCATCGTATCTTTTTATACTAATAAGCTGCTGAATTTTCTGCATGGTTATCCACAGGTGCATATGGTACAGTCTCCGAATGCGGACAAGTGTTTTCTGGAAGTTGACTATCTAAATCAGACTGCTGTGTTAATTTTTAAGACCTGGTCCAAGCGTGGATCCTGATGGTTTGAACATTGAATTGAAATAGTAGAAATAAAAATATATATTATCCTCATTCTATGTATCACCCAACAATAATCGAAATTTTTTAAAAAATAATTTCTTGGCATGGTAATATAATCTTAATTAACGGCAATATATGAAGTCCAAGCCACTACACTCTGGTTCTAGTAAAATAAATACTTGAAATAGAACATCTAATTGTAGAACGCACGCCGCAACAGTGAGAGAACGATATGCTCAAAAGAAACTGAACGACACCAGACCTTAACTGAAGATGGGTTGATGCTAGTGATAGTGGATGTCTGGATGATCGGACTACTTGAGCATGGAATTACTGCTTCGATTAACCGCATGAAACCTGACAAGAAGGCGCAGGTTTTGAGACGGATCCTATTACAAGTACATGTCTTCTGAATGTCGTTGAACCCTCATGCACTTGGCTTTTGTCTACAACTGCAAGAATAAATAAAATTTTCGTATCAGTAAAAAGAGATTAAAAATCATAACGAGCATACTTCTCTGCTATTATTTCAAGAATTAGGTCAGAGACACTGAACCAGCAACCTATATGGTTGAATAGAGAAGAGGGAGGCTCAGGCCTAGCTGCTCCGACAGATATCATCATCTCCAACGAGAAAGAAAGCATTAGAAGTAAGGGAATAAGAGAAACAATGGTGGAGGTGGAGCTTTTAGAGCATCCCATTTTAACAACAGATTCACAAGCAAGTCGCAACCTTGTTCTCCTATATGTACTTTTAAGACTGTTGTTTACGAATAGCTAGGGCAGCGACCCAAATGTATCACTGAGCTGTTTATATATCTAGTTAAGGGCCGTTGTGATTAAAAAAATATATCAAAGGTTTGGAGGGACGAAGCCTTTTTTTCTTTAATATAAGACAAAAAATTAGGAGAAAGTTCTTCGGTGGCCAAAAACGACTTGATTGAGCGTGTGAACATAAAAAACTTTCTGACGACACGCTTTCGATGCTCTACAAGTTGGTGATTTTATTAAACATTGACATATATACTAGGAAAAAAGAAAAGAATAACAATGAGAATTGGTAATAGGTAAACCTAAAGCAAGGAACAGAGTAGATAATCAAGGAACCATGGTTGTTTAATAATCAAGATAGCTTTTAAACAGTTTCGATCACATGTTAAACGGTTTTTTTGATTTAAATCTTTCAATTAGATAGCTTTTGACTTGGTGCGAATCATGATGATTAATTACACTACAATAGGTGTAAAACTCTAAACTTTTCTTTTCACGTCACTACAAGAAAATGATGTAAATAGGGACGGAATTTCAGGCACGGAAGTAATTCCGTTTGGAATTACCGACAGAAAAAATAATACGTCGGAAAAAGAAGACGAAAAGGAAGCATTTACCGGCGGAGTATATTCCTTCGATGAGTGTCGCCTTTAAGCGTTTAAAAAACTAACCAAAACAACATTGTTTTGAATTTAACCAAAACGACGCCGTTTTGGTTATCGTTTTAAGCCTACAAAACACTCCTCCCCTCCCATTCTCCCGTGCTCCTTCTCCGTCGGTTGGACGTCACCTGTGGCCACTTGTAAATGCCATCACCGCCGTCTGCTCCAGCCATCGTCGTCGAGCCGAAGGTTGCCGGCATCCCCTGCTCCGGTGGTAACATCCGAAGGTATTTAAAGTTTCTTCCTCTCCTGTGCTGACAATCGGTGGAGTTGATTTGAGGTTAATATTATTTTGTTGTTTGATTAAAAATGAGCTTGGTGAGTGTTATTAAATGGGTTTGTGTTTGTCGTAGAGTAAAGGGAAGAATGTGGAAAATTTTGTTGAATTAGGGATGAAAAAATGTGTGCACACCATGTGTTTGACAAAATGCCTATA
>JANKOD010000001.1:14855634-14866474 GCA_026284645.1 Erythroxylum acuminatum
AGAATAGTATTATAATGCTTATGGTTTTACTATCAAGTCACATACTTGATGACATAAGCCTAATACTATTCATGGAATGTAAATCACATTACATGAACGATATACATGCATATATAAAAGAATACCTCATAATATATTATTAATAAGTCATAATATTAGTACAAAAGTCACATATGTCCATTGGCCTAGGGCACACTACTAACATGACTAGCATATGAATTTTTTTTTTGGTTCACTAAATTCCAACAATTGATATGTAAAAAGCTTAGCAAAGTAAGTCAATTGTGAATAATTGATGATTTTGGCATCATTTACACTACAATAAATAGGACTTTTGGCTATATTTTCTTTTGCTATGATTTGAAATTTGTAGTTTAATGTTACTATTTGGCTATAAAATTTCAAAATCATAGCCTATTGAGGCAATATCTCCAAAAATAAAAATTTGGCAAGTTTTTTAAACAATTAGCTAAGTTTAGAATAGGCTACGTTTGATATCCATAGCTAATATCTTTTGGCGAGATTTTTCAACTGTGAACAAAGTTTCGTAGCAAAAATGGTTTTTTGTAACTAAAAACTTTTGATGACGTTTTTTAATTGTGAACTTACTTTTGTAACAAAAATGTTTTAGCTATGAAAAATTGTTCCAAATATCATAGCCATTAGTAACATTTTGAAATTACAAAAAAAATATTATAAGAAAAAAAATAGCTACAAAAATATTTTCATTGTGAAAAAAATGAAGAATCGAAAAATAAAGAAAATGACGTCTTTTTTTTCAGATTGATAACCTAAAAACACTAATCTCCTCTAGTTTTTCATTTTTTGTCTTCGTGTTTCTATTGCTCTAATAATTTCTTCGTCTTTTCTCATCACAGTTTTTGATCTTTTGTGTTCATGTTCTGGCTACTTACTTCTATGTTGGTGCTCCTCCTTTTGTGTCTTCGTGTTTTCTGCTTAAACAACGTTTGTTCTGCCTATTTACAAGTGTTCTTCTTCTTGAATCGAAATTTAGTTCACATGTAATTGTCTTCTTCTTTCACCACCTACATTTGTAATATATAGTTTCTATCATCTATTCCTATAGCACTAATCAAGAATGTAGGAACAACTTCCTCTTTTGTTCTGGATTAAATGTAGTTATGCCAAATAACTTAATCTTGTTTCCTACAATTGTTAATTATGTTTAGGGAAAAGTACAAGGAAATTTAAGTATTTAGAATACCTACATACATTACAAGGAAATTTAAGATGATTTTTGAATGATTAGTTAACTTCTCCTATCCTAAAAAAGACCCAACAAACAAAGACATCATTTGTCCCTAGCCAAAATTACATACTATAATTCCTTTACATAATGGTTGGTATGATGGTATCATAAAGGATGACATAATTTAAAGCTACAATGCATGGTTAGAGTTCTAAAGTTTAAGGTTTTAAGAAGCTCAATAGTGCCAAATTTTGAAAAATAGGGATGTTAATCACCTTAAACTTTTCAATGCTATAACAACATAAATAAGAACATCATTATTTTAAGTATAGGTTCACAATCTCCACCATTCTAGCATAAAGTCCATTCATTTCTTTCAACCTTTGAAGATGGCAAGCAGTTAATGTATAAGGGTGGCTTTGTGTTGGACGTTTCATATTGTAAATTCATATATAATTTTGTTCTTTTATTTGCATGCTTTGTTATGCTTATTTTGACAATTAGTTATCCAAATGATTTTTTTGCATATTATCTAATCATTGAACTGTTGAGAATTTTTAACTTTGAACTTAGGGTGTGAAATATATATTTTCTAAGTATAATTTATGTTTTATCCATTATACAACTGACCTTTCCTTTAAGTATGCTAACCACTCTATCTAGTCCTTTTATATATGTCAATTTAAACAACAAAGATCTTCATTATACGTTAGTGAGATGGTGGTTTCCTTTAGTACCATAAGCTGCTTTCTTGAAAATATTGCTTTTATTTTTCTTACCTTACTATTTTATGTGCAACCGTGTTCTAGGAAGATTGTTTTTTTTTTTCTGGAAAGGTAGCTTCAAGCTCAATTGTTAGTTAGGTGCACATAATACTATTTCAATTTGCTCTATTACTGTTCAAGATTTACATTTCTGTAGTTTATTTTCCATGTGTAAAAGTACAAAAGGAAGATTTTTATGTTTCATATTCCAAAATTCTGTGTTTGTTAAAGTTAACATATTAATTATAGTTGTAATTCTTTTAGTGAAACCTCAGTTGTTGTGAACTTGAGTTATCTACTTGTTGGTCCTCAATTTTGGCATAACTTTGAATGCTTTGAATAGATATTCCAAGTTTTAGCAATTAACATTAAATCAACTTTGTACTTTATCAACTAATAACTATGAGTATGTCTGCGAGCAAATAGCAAACTTTTGTCATTTTTATGTGTGTTGTTAATAAGACAGGCATATATCTCAAAATGCATGTTATATTGAGATGTTTGTGAGCTTTAAAATTCTCATCTAATTTAATATGCATGCAACAAATTGAAAAAGTTGTCATATCAACATTTGAGTGATTTGTGAGTTCTAAAGCGCTTGTCGTGATTGGTGTGTGGGCTGCCCCAACGTCTTCTCGATACTTGAGATGCTTGTAAGCATTAAAGTTCTCATCTTATTCAGTAAGCATGTTACAAATTGGAAAACTTGTGTCATATCAACATTTGAGTTGTTTGTGAGTTTTAAAGTGCTTGTGTTATTTGGTGCACATGTTGTTAATAGGCAACCCTGTTTCTTATTCATCTTTTTTACAAAAGTCTAACATAATATGTACTAGAATTTATAACAACTATATACATAACATAAGCAAACAAGTAACACATAGAAAAGAAATTTCAAAACTTGGTGGGAGAAGAAAAGTAAGTATTAAAAAGGAACAAAAACTAGGCTAGTTTGACATTGACGGCCGAACATTATGACTTAGGCCATAGCCACCAAAACTTCACTGTCTTTTTAAATACGACATAAATAATCCTAATTTAACTAGCCTATTTCCTGTATCTTATTTCAAATACATATTAAATGACGCCATACTCTGTATATTTCATTTAATAGAGTTTCTCACGATATTCTTATTATAATATTATGTAGTCATGCCTTATTACAAGGTTTGTCATAGCCTGCCAACCAATTGTATCCTTTGGTAGAATACAAACTTGGTATGTCATAGTGTCTGCCAACCAATTGCATTCTTCAGTAAAATGTTCTTGTTTTGCTATTGAAAATGGTGCTTGTTTTACTACATTGCCATAAAATAGCAACAATAATATTTTTCCTTCAAGTCATGCACAAAAACTTTATTTAGCCTTAAATAACAATAAAGCTACTGGTGTAGGTTTGTTAATTTTTAATACCTTCAACTAGACTTATGCTAAAATATATATTTATATATTCTAATATTTACATATCATTATTCATTTGTTGTCAGTTTCCAATGCTAGTACTAGAAAAAAATGTAAAGGTAAAACTAGAGGTTACAAATTACAATGATTTTTAACTTATCAATAAAGGTTAATACTCAGCAAGATCATCCTATAAACAAGGTCCAGCATGCCAAAATTGTCAAGTGAGTTAAGAATTATTGCAAGAATAGAACTACCTTATACGGAACATGTTAAAGACTTAAAGGAAGATAACTTGTTTGAAAATGCTTTGGGAAAAAATGTGGTAATTATACAAAATGTTTAACTTTAAGCAATTTTGTTTTAATGATTTTAAAATTAATTACATTTTTACTTATTGTTCACAGTTGAAATTGATTATTGCAGATATTAAGAACCCAAATGTTTCAAATTATGTTACTTCATTATTGAAACAAAGGACTAAGGATAATCATATCAAGTTGTATAACTATTATAAATCTTTTCCTTATGATGCAAAGGCACGAAGTCATGTTCCCGAACAAATGTCTGAACAAAATTGGAATAGTTTGTGACTATTGGTCTACCCAAAAGTTCAGGTTAGTTTTCTTTGCCTTCACATTTTCTTGCATTAATCTTAATTGCTAGATAACTTAACGACAAAATTATGTTTTATCTTAATTTAAGAAAATTGTGAGAAGGTAAGGGTCAATAGATTAAAAATAAAAAAAACACCTCATTATCAAGGTCAAAGTCATTTGTAGTTGTCCAAAATGTATATGTCATATCTATGCTTGCAAGTTATACTTAAATCAATAAACACTACATTATTTATTATGCCTTTTTTCATAAAACAAAGTGAGAAGGATTGCATGGACAACAGTGTGATAAGATCACGCTATAAAGTCACTCACTATAAAGAAGGTAAAAGATGGATGTCAGAAAAAGCAGAAAACAACTATATAAGTATAAAAGTTTGTTCAATATTTTTGTTCATTTATTAATGTAGTAATAAGACGTGGATTGAATATTTGTTATTATTTTTGAATAAGATGCAAGAGTTAGTAGAGAGGTCTAAGTCTGAGCATAATTAGCTCAGTGGAAAAGACACTTGTGATACATACTTTGTACTCGTTTTGGATATAAGAAAGCCCTTGGCTGCGACCTTAAGCCAAAAGTTTGAATCTCAACATATAAAACAATCATTGAACAACTTCAAGAGGAAAACAACAATCTTAAGGTTGCATTACAGGCTGAAGTTTTTTTCTCAAATTATAAAATATATGAAGATGCGACTGATGAGTGATTATGTTATGAATGGTAAAGTTATACGGTGTTTGCTTTACTAAGAACCAAATACTTAGTGTATCAATACTCTCACAATTTTTTTAGTCTTCTTTAATCAACATTTTTGGATGATTACAAGGTTATGGACTTGGACAACACTAGGTAGTTGATCAGGTTTACACTTAAATGTTTTGTAATCTGAGCATCTTTATTAGTATGTCAATCATATTCCAATTTATGAAGTGATCTCTTTATTTATTGTCTTGTCTTTAAAAATTGCTCAACTTGTCATTAATATATTGTATAGGAATAAATGATCATTCTTTAATGTTATGTTCTTTTTGTCAATACAATTTGATGATATTTATATAATTAAAAACTTTATATATACAATGCTCGACATTTTGTATCAATAACATTTCTCTATGATTTAATTTTATAATAATAATCAAATAATTCAAAATGAAAAATATGTTGATACATTATTTACAAAACGTATTGTTCAATATTATGGATTAAAAATGAAACAAATAATATGTTGTTAAATTATTAAAAATTTAACAAATAATACATTGCTACATTATAAAAAATGAAACAAATAATATTTTGCTACGTTATAAAAAATACAGTAAATAACATATCGTTATGTTACAAAAAAAACATAGCTAATACTATATAGCTAAGAAGGATAAAAACATAGCCAAAAATTATTGACTATCTTTTATTTTCATTATCAATGATTTGACGCCAATTTTTTTCATCATCAACGACGAATATTCAATTTTTAGCTATGTTTTTTTAGTACTGAAGCTATGAAGTTTTTTTGCATCTAATATTTTTTGTCTACGATTTTTAGAAACTTGCTTATAATTTTTACCTATGAAAAACAAAAATATAAACGTTATAAATAACTATAGCCGACATTTTTTAACAATTGACTATGTTTTTTTTGTAGCCAGATGTCTAGCTACTTGATTGTAGTGTTAGCCAGATCCTTCTTTTGATCTCATCATTTTAATGTCGCTCTTTTTACTGCAGTTTCTTTGAAAATCCTATATTCTATTCTTCGATTGATAGAGCTTTAAAGTTTCTGTGTGGTTAACAAGTGGCACTTCCTCGCTGTCATGTTTAATTGCTTTTCCTGGAATATTTTCAGTTGCTATATTGTTCTGTATTTGATCATCAACAATGAAAATTTATACTTCCAACTTTTTATTCCTTTTCTATGGCATGTCATATTGCGATTTCTTTGTCTGCTGCGGCTGCTGCTGCTTCTTTTTTTTTGTTTTGGGTTGCTCGAGTACATGTTAATACAATCTCAATAATTAACAATGTCAATTTAGAAGGTAGCGTGGTCGGGACGGCAGAAATCGTCTTTGTCTTGTAGACATCAAAACCTTAACAAAAAGCAAATAGAAGACAAAGACAAACAATGGGTCGGATAAAACGGTATTCTCTCTAGATCTCTCTCTCTGTTTTTATATATAATAATTAGATAGATATTTTTTTCTGAAAAATAATAACTAGATAGATGTTGTTTAATTATGTTGTCTACATTTTCAAACTATTCAGATTTCAGACATCAATAGGTTGTATTGCTTGTGTCTAGTCCATTTCTTTTTGATGTATACTTCTAATTAAACAAATCCGTACGTCTAACGCCAAGTGGTAGTGTGAAACATGTCATTTTCCTAGCTTATCGTGTGTACATGCTGAAGTATAGTAACTTAGCATATGTAATATATACAAAATGAAGTCTCATATGATTATAGTTTAGCGATATATCTTTTGAAATAAGTAATATGAAAATATACCTATTTTGGTACTTATTTAACTTTCAAAATAATGAACAAATTCACAAATTAAGTTTTGAAAATTTGAATATTTGCAATAACTTAAACTAATAACTATTTATATTAAAATTATTGAATCTCCCTATCACAAGATGAATAAGCACTTGAGTACTCATACCAATAGAGTAATATTTTTAAAACTTTAATTCATTTAATTAAATCTTTAATTGCACTATTTTATTTATAATTTAAAAGTTTACTTGATTAATAAATTATCAATAGAAAATTCTAAGATAACTTTCATGTGAATTATTTAAATCATAAAGCATCACTCGATCTCCAAGTTCATTGACATTTGAATATCTAAAATATGCTTCAAATTATTCACTTCAGCTATGACATAGAGCCATGGATTTTTCTCTTTGGCACAGTCCGACCTTCTTTTGTTCCTTCACTTCAAAGCTGGCTCTTTTATCATTTGTTGTTATTTTTTTATTATGTTCTAAACAAAAATCATAACATTTATATCTATCGACAAATTAAGCACAAAAAAAGAAGATCAGTTAAGAGAGTTTAATAAATAAAACAGAAAAATATTTAACTACATAAAAAGGATTTTTTAAAATAACGTAAAAGAAGTTGAATTAAAGTTTAACTTGAGGTATTAATTGCCCATGGTAGTCCAACTGGGTTAGGGCCGGGTTACTTTCACCAAATTAAGTGACAATTTGGACAATTAAGCTGCAATGATTCTTCTCCAGCATACTTTAATTGTCAACAATACAGTTGTAAGCACATTTATGAGAGTTGATTAGTCCGATCGGAAAATAAATTAATGACAAAGAAAGGAAGAGCTAGCTAGTGTTTTTTATTAGCAATATCTATCCTTCGCGACAGAAATCAGAAAACAAATGCGATCGACGACCAAACAGTAGATGAAGCTATCTTATGTGCATAAGAAAAAAGAGTAGAACTCCAAGTAAAAGATACCTTGAAAATGTCTTCAATTAAATATTACTTATCCGTAACTACAAAATTGTTCGTCCAATGATTAATTAATTAGTACTGCACTCTTTTCCTCTGTCTTCTTTGGAACAATTAAAGTAGGCTTCTTCTATTTTGACTCATATATTAGTTCCGTACAAGTATAATAATTAGGTCTGATCACCTTTATACATTAATTCTCAGCTTCTAAATGAAAATGCCAAACTTTGTATTTGGTCACTGTTTTTGGAATGTAAATAATGGAAACAAACATTGCGCAAAATAAGTGATTCTTCCATATTCCCAGTGCTTTTCCCCACTAGATTATGTCTAGCCCAATTTTTTTCCTTTTATTTATAGTTTATTGGAACTATAAATTAAGTTCTTCATTAAATTCCGTTTGCACGTCTTAGTAATATTGAGACCTAATTAGCTAGCCAGTTAGTCATGAATTTGTTATAATTGAACAAACTGCGTATAATCCCCCATTCAACTAAAGAAAAATAAAAAGTTTTATTTTTTCAAATATTAAAGATCATTTTAATTTTAATATATAACATGATTAATTCAAAATAAAATGAAGTATTAAATATAAATTCATATTTCATTGTAAAACTTTTATTGAAAAATTTAATATATTAATAGCCTTATAAGACTAAGGGATATTCAAAGTACAATCTAGCCCAAAATAAATCAAGGCCCCAAAATAATATACTAAGAAACTAGCCAAGCCTCATCAATTAAGGCTTAAGGGGTGCAAGGTAAATGTGTATAAACATATTTAATCTATTATCCTTGCCTCATAAAGTAATGCTTCATTTGCTTTTGTGCGTTTCATGTCTTTATAGTGCTCTAATGATACAATACCTCAGCTGATTAGAATGAAGTTAATCGTCTGCTCTTTGGATCTTTGAAAGAATTATCTCGGCATATTTTCCCTGGTTCTCTCAGTTGCTTTAAAGCACCTGTGGTTCCTCTCATCCCTTATCAAATACTTACAAAAACCTATATAGGTTATGACTGGGACTTTCAGTAGATTGCTTAATCACCCATCTTCTATAATCCAACTTAGTATCGCTTTGTAATCAAATGGCTTGTTATTGATTGATATTGCATCTTGTGCTTTGTCCCATAAACAATTTGTGTGTTCACAATCAAAGAAAAGATGGCCTGATGTTTCCCTTATGTTTTCTACAAAAAAAAACTCAAGTGTCTTGTTTGTTTTGGAAGTTTAGCTTAATCTTGGTAACTATACCATTTTTAATGGTCAACCATAGTAGAAAGGAAATCTTTGGGATCAAATTTCAAAGTAGCATGATCTAATTCTAAAATTTTACTCAATTCAGTGTGGGCATGTAATTGCTCCATATGTTCTTGTACCAATTAACTCTTTCACCTTTCCTCCTGAGAAACACCGTGCATGAGTTATTGGTGAATTTACCTGAAATGTGAGGAGTCCATGTGTAGATGTCTTCAACATTTTCTTGTGAGTTGTTATTTGGCAGTGTTTGTAGTAACATAGGTGGATAGTTGGCCCAATAATTCCCAGTTATTACTTCCTAGAATCTGGAATTTTCTAGAAATTGATTTAAACAGTGTATTCTAAAGTTAGAGTCAAGTATAGGTTCCACCTTTAGCTAATTGTCTAAATAACCTTCCATTTCTAATCCTACATTTGATACCATCGGATATGGCAGCTCTCATCTTTATTACTTGCTACCTAAAGTAAGAGCAATTATTATCTTTATTTAGTTCCTATCCTTCTGATTATATAAAAGTGTATCCACCTTAACTAGAGTGATTCCCTCTCTGTGAGCAATCTCCTAAGCCTTTTTTGCAATTAGGTTTTTATTACTAAGAGTGATTAACTTAATTCCCAATCCTCCTTTCCCAAGAGGTTTAGCCATTACTCTTCCTTCTTTTTTTCCTCCCTATATGAAATATCTCATTTTTTTCAATTGAATTTGTTACACCTTTTTAAAGCAATCTATGGGTTGCCTAACAAATATAGAGTGAGTTTAGCATTGATTTAATAAGATTTAACCTTCCCCTATAAGATAGATCTTTATTGCACCGGTGGTCAAGTCTCTAGTGAGTCTTATCTAATAATGGTAAGATTCCATAACCTCATTCTCTTTATAGAGATTAGTAACCTAAGGTAGTTAAGAGGGTGGCCTTGCTCTCTGAAAACTAGTGATTCTAGTTAGCCAAACTTTATTAATCATTGCACTTAAAAAACATGATTAATTTGTTCTTGTTGTAGCTTCCACTCAATTATGATAACTCCTTCAACATCTTTAAGGTGATGGATATTATATAAATAGATTGGTCATTAGCTTTATAGAAGATTAATCATCTGCAAAGGATAAATCTACTAATCCAACTCTTTTGCATTTGCTATGGTAGCCAAAGTTTGGATTCAAAGATATGTTGAACCTTAGTAGTCTAGTTAGAACTTTCATACCTAAGATGAAATGTAGGAGGAAAAGGGGTCCCCCTACCTTAAACCATTACCTCCTTTAAAGAGTTTAATTGTCTCAACATTTATTAAGATTCTAAATGAGGTTATGGTGATACATTCCAATACCCAGTTTCTATATTTTTTCTAAAAAGCCAAAACCCTAGAGTAGATTTATGATGAAGTTTCAACTAAAATTATCAAAGGCTTTATTAAAGTCAACTTCTAGAGCACAATTCTTAGCAGCTTTCTTTCTTGCATAGTTCCTGAATAGTTCTTGTGCCCAGCAAAATATTATCCCTAATGTTTTTTCCCTTTAAAAAAATTTCTCGCCTCTAATAAGTGATTGAAAAAATTGTTTTAGTCTAATTGCAAGGACTTTTGAAACAAATTTATACGCAAAGTTATAATATGAAATAGGCCTGAAATTTGTTACAAGGTAGGATTTCTAGTTGTAAGAATCAAGCAGATGTAAGTTTTATTTAGCTCTTTTATTAGTCTGCTACTATCTAAAACTTCTTGTATGGTATGGCTATATATCTAATAGAGTTCTAGGTTTTTTCCAAAAACCCTATTGAATCTATCTGGACTAAGGACTTTTTGAGGGCTTATTTCAAACATTTTTTTTAAAGGAAAGGGGCTAGTTTACTGATATGCAAATAGTTTCCTTTGAAGTGAATCACAAGTTAATAAAATGATAACTAAACACACAAGAAGGGGGGTTGAATTGTGTATTCTTTTTATTGTTACCCTCTTTTTGATGATACCCGTTTAATCAGATTTACTAAGGCTATTGTATATTCAAACAATAATGAAAACAAGTATATGAGAGTAAGAGTTAAGAAAGTTTTGAACACAGCAGATTTATCCTGGTTCACCCCAAACCGTGGGCTACGTCCAGTCCTCAGAAACCTTTCTGAGTTTT
>JANKOD010000001.1:14897247-14909860 GCA_026284645.1 Erythroxylum acuminatum
AGATCACTAAAGTCCAGAGTTGGGAGAATGTTATCCTTTATCAATCTCTCAACCTCTCCTTGGAAATGTGGCCAAGACGTTTATGCCACAACATGTACGATGTTTCCTTTATGAATGCTCTCTTTCGAGTAACAGGTTCAACAACATAAGAAGAGGCATATATTTGGTTAGGAGTAAGACACATTCTATATAATTCATAGGATAAGAAGGCAATTCTGATATGTCTTGTGTTGATAGAAATATTTACAACCGAAGTATCAAATACAAAATGATAACCCTCTTTATTCAAAACTGATACAGACATCAAGTTCCATCTAAAAGATGGTATATAAAACGTGTCTCGTAAAACTAATACAAACCTGTTATCGAGGTTCAATTCTACATCTCCTACAAACAAAACACCCACCTCTTCATTTTTGCCGACCATCAGCTTCTCCTCTCCTTTAGTCGGCCTTCTCTTGGATGTAAACTCCTGCATTATGGAACCAACATGATTAGAAGCTCCACTATCTAACCACCAAGAACTTAATGTAGTTATAGCTACATTGGATTCATGAATCATATAGGCCGAGGAGTTACCTGACAGTTCCTACTTAACATTCCACAACTTGTACTTTTCATAATTAGCCTTTCTATGCCCCTTCTTCTTACAAAAGAAGCACCTCATATCCTTTATGTCATGTGGGCCCTTAGCAATGCTGGACTGTCCAGTCTGAATTTGTGGAGAGAGTTTTGGGTTTCTTACCTTTATCCTTAGGCTGTTAAGGCTTAGCCTTCCCCTTACTTTTGGCAGCCGCAAACAGGGCTATATGAGGAGAAATCTTAATTTTCTCCTCAGCTGCAGTACATCAGGAAATCAAGGCATTGATGTCCCAGGCCTCATCCTGATAGATGTAGGAGGTAGCCAACATCTTAAACTCTCGAGGGAGAGTATTTAGTGCTTAATGCACTATGAGTGTGTCAGAAATAGGTACATCTAGTGCCTTTAGCTTACTCTGAAGGTGAACTATCCTAATAATGTACTCTTTAACGCCTCCTTCTCCTGTATACCTCATAGAGAACAACTCTTTAATAAAGTTGCTCTACTCTGCATGAGAAGACACGTTGTACCTCTAGGAAATGTTATCTATAAACTCCTTCACTATGACCGTATCCGACAATCCACTGAGCAAATGATCTGGGATCGATCTCTTGATGGTCTTATAGCACATCATATTTGACCGCTCCCAGATTGCCATTATTGCTTTATCAGCTTCTGAGCTGATATCAGTAAGTGGAGAAGGCCTCTCGATATGCATCGCTATATTGACGTCAGTCATCTCTAGCGCAAACTCAACATCCTTCTTCCACTTCTCGAAATTGAAACCATTTAAGGTCTCAATCGAGACAACATTGTTGTTTACAAAAAATGTGAGTGAAAAATAGAAAAGATAATATAAAGATCAGTATAAATGCAGGATAACAACAATACTTAAAGCATTAAAGCAATATCTATACCGAAAATATGATCACACATATTATGAAATACCTTTGGGCTGAATATATAATATATGCAATTAAACTCCCACATAAAAGCGATCAGAGTACAAACCATCAACTATCATGACACTACCACCTTTGGGTGAATAGATCATTTAAGCAACGACTTTTCTCTATCTAATGCCTTTATGAACATATCAAAACCCTATGTAAGGCCAACACCTTTGAGCATAATAACCAAACATAAGGCCAGAAACATCCCTCAACAAGTGAGCAGAACAATCTAAAATATTGACTTGAAAGGTCACTTTGGTGACTACATCCTTATCAGTACCTTTGAAAGTTCACCAACACAAAGGATACATCTTTATGACATCCTCACATTCTATATGGGCATAATGTATGTAAAAATCAGCTATAAATGCAAAAACCAAATGCACAGTCAAATAATTATATACTAGTACTGAAACATTGTCTTTAAACTTTGTTTGAGACTTTTATTTTAAAAATTCTCAATGAGAGTGACTATCATACTTTTCTAAATACCAAACCTACCACACGAGACATAAAACTTTAAGTATCTCCCTTTTGCAGTTTCGAGCACGAAAATGTACTCAAATCAACTTAACGAAGATTTAAAACCTTTTTCGAAATCCAATTACTAACATAATAAATTCAGAAAAATTGAAAAATCACTTTAAAAATTCCCCCGACCCAGAAACTGACTCAAAAGGACTCGGGGCAACTTTACGGAAATTCTAAAATTTTTTCCTTTTTTAAATTTTGGTGCTAACATCAGCAGCACTGTAGCGTTGACGTCAATAGGAGTCATGCCTGTGCGTGGCAAGGGGCGCGCGTGCAACGATGCTTAGCACGCGGACACGCACTTTCACTTTACGCACGTGCCGCCACGTGTCCAAATCGTTGCTGTTAGCATGTCGGGACAGATGGTGAGTGCGTGCGATGTATGTATCAGCCATTCCGCACTCGTGGGAGAACAGGCCGCCTGAGGCGAGTGCAACACGCATTCGTCACCTCGTGGACCCACGTCGGAGGACGTGATTAGCATGTGCAACACACGCGCCATCCAAACCGCCTAATGGCAGCTACTGTAGCATCGTCAAGTATGTGCAGTGCAATCGCCCTTCGACGGGAAGGGCAATTTTTGGTGATCCTAGGACTGCTTTTTGCACTTTTTTGGCCCATTTTTGACCTAGTTTTTATAGCTAGCCTTATGTATACCACTTTTACGTAATCATATACGCAAAATAATCAAAAAACGAATCAAAAACTGATGAAAATCATCATGGATGAAAACTAAAAAACCTTCATTTTTGGCAACCCAATCACGTAACCGCACTAATACCACATGTAACGTAGCATAGACCTTATTAATTGTCCTAGATCGTTCATGAAAGGGTAAAAACAAAGAAAATGCAGAATACCTGATTTTGGTTCCATCGTGACTTCCAAAGCAGTTTTCGTGTCCAAAACGAGCTCCATTCTCCCGGGACCTTCACGGAAAACGTTCACCAGCATGTGATTAACGTCTTTCTCCAGTTTTCTCAATAAGCAAGTGCTCTTAACGAGTTAGAGGATCCGTATGCTTACGAATGATATGAGCAACTGCAGGAGACCTTAACCTTTATATATAGCTTCCATATCGAACTTCCTCATCACAAGTTTAATATGGGTCTGGTCCACACTAATCGATATCCATTTTATTTCTAGACTTCAACCCATTGATTTAGATCATTTATTGGGTCACTTTATTACCCTTATCTGATTCAAATTACGTAACTTAATTGATAAGTTATTAAAAACTCGAAAAATACAATTAATAGTTATCCAACATAATGAGAAAGGACAAAATTGTCCAACAAGAACTTGTATATGATGATTAATATAAGGATACATTTCAAACGAAGGAATTAATGTAACGTGTCAAACGTACTAATGGGTGACACAACATTTGTTAAGTTTCTCCGAATTTTCGATGAACTAAAATACGTTTGTCAAGTTTCTCTAGATTTTCGTTGAGCTAAAATACCTTTGGAGATGTATGAAAAGCGGGTTTTAAAGGCGAGAAGACAAGCGTTTCTTAAGGTTTGTGTTGATCTTTTCTCTTTTCGATTATTTCTAGTTTATGGCCACCTTGTAGGATTAACAATTTGTTCGAAATGTGTTAGAATTACTGATGGGGCTAAATCTATATAAAATACGTTTTAAAAACCTTCACAAAAAATTCCTTTGCATGGTTGGTAGAAAATTAGCAACCGATTATGTCGCTTTAATCTTAAAAATTTTGAACCATCTAATTTTTATTTGGTCTTTAACTTTTCGATTCAATTTACTTTAATAACTCTTGTTATTGAAAACTAATCAATTTATTAATTAATCGGTTAATTTTTATAAATTAATAAGTTCCTACAAACTAAACTAAATGAATTAATTTTTATTTAATAATTTCTTTTTAATAAAACTTTAAATTATTCAATAATTAAGGACAATTTCTTTTAAACATATTTCAAATTCTTTAATTTTATTTAATCTTTAGCTGATTTCGTGACAGTTTAATCTCAGTTGAACCTTTTAAATCTTAAACATTTTATCTTATTGATTTAATATTTTGTCTTATTTTTAAAAACATTGATTATAACTAATTTCAAGTAAATTAGTATGATTTGCATTTAATTCTGCATTTTTACGGACAAAAGAATTTTGCAACAACAATCCCAAAGCACAATCAGAACTTGCAAAGTTTACTCCGCACGAGTTATCATTAGTTTCTTTCAATAATGTGATTTTGGACTTTTAGTTATCAAGGCGATTGCTTCCTTGAATATGCTAAAGTATATACTTAATGTTTTAAATTTTATGTAGATCTTTTTAGGCTACCCCTCAAAACTAAAACAGAATTAAAAAAAAATTGTACTATGAAAATTTGGAAGAAAAAAAGTCTATATATATTTTTAGTTACTTACTAATACGAAATTACTATTTCATATAATCTAACTAATTATTTTAAGAACTCATGTGGAATTTACGTCTGGATAACCATATTCAGGAAAATCAATTTTGACCCCACCAAAAGTACAATGAAAAATAATTTATATATTTCATTTAAATATATGGCTTATTTTCATAATTTTAAATTTCGTACTTAAAAAAGAAAAAAAATTCTAGAATAAATTGTTGATAATCTTTAGCTAGCTTTATGTTTGTGCAGCCTCATAATGGTTATGGAATTACATCTGACAATTGAATATGTAATGAGGTTGATTAGGAAGAATTGTTTGCATGCCCATATGTCTTGGAAACCATTATTACCTGTTCCATATGAAAAGTAAGAAATGGGTACATTTTCAGGGGCAAGGTTTTATGTAAGGAAGCCTTCTACTACAAAGCACTAAATTGGATTAGAGGTATTATGTTATTAAATGTCAACACCAACCTAGCTAGGCTCTCATGTAATGACATCCAGATGGCGCATTAACTAGAATCAAAGCATGCACTCATAGTAAACAAGATATAGTTGTATAAATTTCTGTTGCTGTTAGCTAATAATTTATCCATGTTGTCAGCATTGTTGATATAGTGTTGGTCAAGCTCTCATATCATTTGTTAACTTGGTTTTTGAGATGGTTTATTAATATAAATATCCCTTGTACCAACCACAACATGAAAAGGAATTCCACTTGTTTAAGGAAATTAGATTGACACAATTATTGAAGGAACATTTATGATAGTAGTTTCATGTGAATTATATTTTTAAGATCATAAATTAAAAATAAAATTTCGATACATAAGATAATTAATTATTTAAAATAGATGGCTCACATTTAGCCACGGGTCTGGTTTAGAATATGTAGGCTACAACAGAATGATTGGATATCAAAGCTTGTTATATACACTCAGGGACGGAGTTACAATGGGGGCAAGTGGGGGCAAAACTTAAAATAATAATTTTTTTGCATGAAATTTGTTGGAGTGCCTCCATTAAAAATAAAATTTTACCCCCACTTAAAAAAATTTCTAGATCCGCCTCTATATACACTAGACTCGGGCCAAATATTAATGCAACAACACTTAGTAATATAGTCCTGTAGAAATATAAAAATGAAGATAAAATAATGCGCAATCTTATCTCTATCAAATAAAGATGCCGGGCAAATTTGAAGGTCATTTTATAAAATGTTGGGTTGGCTTGATGAGTCATAATATTTACAAATAAGAAAAAAGTTTAGAAATTGTTATTTTGATAATTTCTTATCAATATCAAATAAAGAATTACATAAAGATAATTATATTAATACAAAATTTTTATATTGTTTTTCACTAAATGAAATACGAGTGGCTATGATGTCTACTAATTGCACCCAATGAAACAGAAAAACGGACTGACAGACTAAATACTGTCACCAAGCCTATCTTGGATTGGACTGGCAAATTCCTTCCTCGGAAACAATATCCTTGCTGAAGTCCATACGATTTTATAAACATATATATAAACATAACTTCTGTGGCACATGGAAAGGAAGATGAGAAGTGATCTTCATGCTAGGTCTATTAAAACCTCCCCAGGTACCCAGCCAGCTGCAAAGGTCTTCCTCCATGCCTGTGGTCTACTCTTTCCACAAACCAGAGGCTGCTTACGGGACAACGTTAATACATGATAAATAAAAACACAAGTTTGGAGAGAGTAAAACAGAGACACAAAGAAACAGAGAAATAACATGTAAAATCACAACTTATGCTACTTGCACTGACTTTTGACGTCAAATAAATATTTTTGCTCATAATAGACGTGATTGCAAATTAAGAGAAGTTCATAAAACTAAAGCTTGAGGCTTTTACTGCACATGCCTGTTATCTTGGACAAGCTACTTTACAAGATGAGCAGTTGCATAGTTCATCACTTCAATAAGCTACATATGATTCTAAAAAATTTGCTGTTTCTACTTCTTGCATTCATTCACCATGGTATTTAGGCATTCATTCAACATGGTATTTACGCATGCCTATTATGGTCTCAAAGATTCAAGGTTTTCATATCCGAAAATAAATAAGTAAAAAAATGAACTTATTAGCTAGTCCTCCTGGACGGATCCAGTAAGGATTAGTAAATGTTGGATTATGTTCCTACATTCATCACTGGAAGCCAATGCAAAAATTAAAAATAAAAATTCCAAAAGTTCTCTGCAACAATTTTTCCTTATTTCAAAAGAAAAAAACGAGTTGAAGAAAAGGGGAGAACCATAATGCAAGAGTAACGTTCTGACCTCTTATGTGTGGGTTTATTCCTAAGAGATAAGCAAAAAAGATTCTGGTGAGCACCTGATATAACTTCACATATTCCCATTTGGATGTTTGTTCCAAGACAAGTAAGAAGGATCAGCAAGTGGCCTGCATAATCAGAAATATCAATTTCCTACACGACATCACAAACCTTGAGTATTCCTCAGAAAAGCAACTAACTGATATCATATAATGTCTATCTAAATCTACCTCTATGCTCGTATATGTGTATGTGTGTGTATGTGGAAGTGTGCTGACATTAACATTGGAAAAGGAACGGCCAGTCTTTGCTGGAGCAGCAATCGCACATCCATTAGGTTGCCCTAAAGTCGGGTCTATTGATTGTTAAAAAATCTGTTTGATACACATTTTCTGCCTTAATGTAAGTATAGAACACTATTTACAGGATCTTCCTGACCTATATGCAACATAAAGTAAAACATTAGAATGAAGTAAATACTATTGGAAGCCATATCCATAGATGAAACAGAACCGCAGCCTGTAGGAACAAAAACTACTTACTTTCTAGTTTAAGGTTTCCCTTTATGACAGTTTTAAAAAAAGGGGACCACAAAAATAAGCCATGCATCAACAACTAGCTCAGAGAATATAATTTTTTTATAAACATCAGCCAGAAAAACCAGAATAATCATATGGCAAACAGAAAATGATATCATTCAAGAATTGGAATACAAGATTCTTCCAAGGTCAAAGTCATTAACTCACCTTGGCCTCAAGACAAACACAAGTATGAAGAGTATTGCTATAAACAAGCACAAGGACCCGACAGAAAGATATGCTATGCCCAGGAACTGATTTCTCCCACCTATCCAAGTTGTTGTTGAAAGAATCACTGTCTTCTTTCCATTATAGCTGTATGTGTTGTAATTGTTTTGTATGACAAGTTCAATTACATCATTTGCTTGAAGACTTTCTTCAATTCTTCCATAGAGTTTTCTAAAAGTTGGCAGTGCTGCAGTACGCATCCAGACAATGAGATCCTCTTGCTCACTCAACTGTTACATGCAAATCCATCAGACAGATTTTTCAAATGGAAGGAAAAACTGAAACCAAAAGAAAATGCTTATGTTACACGGCCATAAAGATACACACCGGTATGCTTGAATTAAGCTTTGCACCTCCGATCAAACCACCACTCTGGAAATTCTTAGGATAGACATCAGAACCATATTTGTGCTCTCTGTCACTTTTCCATGCTATGTTCTTCTTGCTGACATCTAAAAGCTTATTTCTAACTGAAAATCTGTACGTGTCATTGAACAAACTCCACGCTATGAGGCCACAAGGAACAATTGGCCCATTAGACGATGTCACTTCAGGATCACAGTTTTTGGTTTCAGCTTCACTAGCCCTGCTCCTCAACTGCTCATCATTTCTACTTTTCACATATCTAAGAAAATGTGGGAACGGAAAAGTAGACAGAAAAGAAAAGGTTTCAATAATTTAAGAACAAATATCAATGTCAATTATGTTTCAAATTGTGATCCATGTGAACGTGTTTAACAAAGTAGAATTGATTGAATTCAAGAACCAAACAAACAAGGATCATAAAAGTTTGACGAATGCAATTAACTGAAAGGTTATATATATCTGAAGAGTAAACTTCAATTTAATGAACAGAAAGGTTTTTAAGTTATGGAAACTGCTTCTATTCTGTGATTGAAGATATGAAAGTGCAGATTCAACTATAGGGTATGGAGGATTCCAAAGCATTTATATGGAAGGTTTGCATACCATACTGGATTATATAGAAGCTATCTGAAATAACTTAGCATAGAGCCAATGCCCAAAGAGGCAAATTTCTTCATATTTGAAGGCCCATATTGCCTACTAGCATAAAAGAACACCAAAAGCAAGAAAATATTATTGTCAGCATCTCATTTCTAATTACTACTCTCAAACATACGTCTGATTTTCCAGTAAACCCAGAGGAGAGAAAGAGTATCCATTTTCATTGCAGAACCAACAGTAACCGGGGAATAAAAAGAGTTCACTTCTTTTTTGTGGGTAATTACCGGCGATGGTTTTGATAGAAGTTATCAAGTTGATAATACACGAAAATTGGACTCTTCATCTCCCTCGGAACCTGCAAAGACACTTGGCATTAGTAACTTACTATAAATTCTTGAAGTAGACAGAAGTGAAGAAGAAGAAGAAGAAGAAGGATTGGACCAACAATGAGGCTGCTTGTGCAGGTCTTGTTAGTGATAGTGCTTTGAATGTACTGAAGACCTTGATTGCTGTACGTCTGAGGAAGGCAATGCTGGTCATATCTGTGTTGAATTTCCACCACCTACACGTTTGATTCAAAATCACGCACAAAAAAGATTAAGATTAACACACACAAAAAAAAGGAAAGAAACAAACAGAACACTCTATTTGAGTGAAGAATTCATTACATTGTCTGATGCAAACAAGCAAGCAAGGCCAATTGGAATGAACGCAACTGCTACAAGAATGAAAGAAGAGACCACCTGAATCAGAAAAAAGGAAAGAAAAGAACATTTTAAAGAATAATTGACCCATAGCACCAACAACAACCTAGGTAAAAACAAAAACAATCATAAACTGTTCAATCATAAATAGTACCACAGCTGGTGTCAGAATGGGTTTGCAAGCTGAGAGCTCCTGCTGTGAAAATCTAGAATCTGAAATTAAGATAACCAAAACATGATAAACAGTTTACATCATAATCATAGCAATAATCATATAACAACCAAGAGGGTATTAACACCATTTTCTGCGCAAAATTGAGAAACAAAAATAATAATCTTTTCTCAAAAAGAAAAAGACTGATGATTAGACAACACCTCCAGGCGTGACAAGCGAAACGCCAAATGCAACATAACCATTAACGTGAGAAAATTTTAAAAAAATAATCAAAACCCACGAAAATAAGAGAGGAAATTAAGAAAAGGAAAATGACATTTGGGCCTTTGGTTGATCTTTTTGGGAGGATGATCGATGGAGCCATTCGCTTCGTTCATGTTCATATCAACCGCTACAGGAGTCTCCAGAGTGCGAATTTTGCAAATAAAATTGAAAAATCTGTATATAACGATACTCAAATCTTAAGGTAATCCAGATTCTGGGTGATTTTGTCAAACGAATATTTGTCACTAAATGCAGTTTCCTTTCTCCTATTCCTTTGTTTCTCCATTTTCATTTGTTTCCATTAATTAGTAATTACACTCTAAATTAACGATTTTCTCTAACTATACTTTTTGTGGCCTATTTTCAGTTTTTGGGTAGTGGGGGGTGGGGTTAAATCATAAATGTAACTGTTCAGAGTACAACTTGAGAGTAAGGCTTTGGGCTCACATATTTGAGCTTAGATATTTGGGTTCTGAAAGCCCATAAAGTCCCAAATTATGAATACCAAATTTCGATAGGAATTGAAATCCTCGTGTGATCGTTTACTTCGTGAAGAAATTAAGACTTCAATTATTCGGTATGTCCGTAACAAAATTCATAATGCATACAAAGATTAAGTTAAATATCTGAAAACAAAGGATAATTAAAGTTTGTCCCATAAATATCTATTAATGTCCAAAAAAGAGGGAAATATAAGTATCTTTAGGTTCACATGGTACCAATTAACAAAGTAAGGTTTAGATTTGGATTATTGTATCCTAATAATAGCTCCAAACTGAATTAATTGCCACCTAGCCATTTCTTAAACCTTTTTCCTTGCTTCATTTGTTGAACTTAAAACAATAAAAATGGCGTTCCGGTAGAAATTCTGCCAAGATGGAGTATCAAGGATTCAAGAGAGGTCTAGTAATACGTATTCTTATTTCCAATTATTAGAGAGAATGTTTTTGATAAACCCACATAAAAGAAAGAAAAAGATATTGAAAATGAATTAAAGAGGAAAAGAAAAAGAAAAATAATAACCAAATACATAAATAAATAAACTAAAAGAAAAAAATAAAGATTTCAAATTAAATATAAAATTCAAAATTAAAATAAACATTAAGGTAAGTAAATAAACAGACAAGAAAAGAAAACAAAGCTAAAGGGCAAATGCTACTAACAAAGATATCTAAGGTAATTATAAGACATAAGAAATGAAGACAAAGAAAGCAAAAAGTTCAAAAGGTCTATGAATGTTACCTTAGACTATTTTTCAACCATACAAAACTTGTAAAATTCTAACTTATAATATTTCGCATCCTTCAATAGGCTCTTCTTACAAAGTTTCATCATTCCTTGCTCACTGAGATGATATAGACACAAATGTCATAATGCAATACTATCATCATCTGACTTTACTGCAACAATCTCCCCACCTATAAGTATGCTCCCGATCACTTATTGTAGCACCCCACTCTCGCAATGACCCGAACCCGACATCGAAAGTAATATCCGAGTCCGTGCTCCGCGAGGGTGGTGTGTTAAAACACTCAATCAGTCAGAAATCGTTACACCTTTTTTTTAATCACAAAACACAATTTGCTAAAATGGATACTCAAATTTAGGCCCGCTTACATTCATAAACATTTTCACAAAACACTTGAGTCATTTCATAATACAAATTTATACAAAAGTTTACGGAATATACAATTTAATATAAAAATAGAGAAATGCAATGCAGACGAGAACTGATCCCGACCTCTATCCTTCACTTGAAAGCTGTAGGTATACTCTTGTTGGCCTAACGGGGTGTTACGTCAGTAAACTGCACTTATTTTGAACTTAATTATCATTCATGAGTTGAAATTATTATTCGGAATTGATGGAATTATCTTATAATTGTTTACAGATGATTTTCAACACTTTAGGGACGAAATGGAATCAAAAAGACGCAAAAGAAGGAAGAAAATTCGAAATTCCAAAATTGATAGAAATTCAGTGACTAAGCGTGGGCACGCCTAAGGATGGAATAAATCTGCAGATAAAATTTCAGAAGTCAATTTCAAACAAAACACAATCTTTAAAGATTATCTTGCCATCTTTCAAGGGAGTTACCTGCCGAAAATAGAAGAGTGCCTTATCTGAACAGAATCAAGAGAAAATAACGAAGAGATTAGCATAAAGAAGGAGATTGGGCTGATTTACGCATATACATATATATTAGGTTTTAGAATAGGGTTTTAGACCTTGTTAGGCTGCTGCACTTTTATGTTTCTATTGTTCTTTACGTTTTTGCATAGTTTTAATTGGGTTTTCGTATTTTTCATCAAAGGACCAAGGATGGAGACTTATTACTTTGTTATTTCTTTTGTTTTCAATTCGATTATGAGTAGCTAAATCTTTTGTCTTGGTTAAGGAGATCCATAGTATCTGTTATTATGGTGAGATGTTTCGAATAGATTTTATGTTCTTAATAAACATTGGATATCTTCAGATCTATTCTTTTTAATTGAATTTTTTGGTTTTTAGGTGCGCAACTAGAGATTAATTGAATCAATATCTAGATTACCGGAATATGTCGTTCAGTTTTGATGATCATAAGTAGCAATTAGGATTAACTTCTCTATGTTAGAGTCGAAAATCCTAAGAAGATATTCGCTTGATTGATTGTATGTCGTATGATAAGTCAATTAAATTGCATTTATGTTGGACTTTATTTTGGTTGATTTGTGAAATTTGTGTTCGTAAATTGATGGAATTAATTGTTAAATGTTCACAGGTGGTTGTCAATGCCAAAAAGACGAAAATGGATCAAAACGAGGAAAAATATCACAAGAAATTCGAAAATTCCAGTCTGGCCGAAATTCACAGATTAGGCGTGGGCACGCCTAAGGACAGAATCCCAAATCTGCAAATTTTCCATAATTGGAATCCAATTAGAACACAATCGCCAAGATTT
>JANKOD010000001.1:14909960-14934639 GCA_026284645.1 Erythroxylum acuminatum
ATCTTTTGAGATTTCTTGAATATCTTTACAACTATCAGATGAATACCAAAGATACTTTACTAAAGTTGATAAGTATTAAAATCACAAGTAATTTTATCTACTCATCTAACAACAAGAAAACTAAAGTATAACAGTTAGAGAATAGACGTCGCGATTTTATACTGGTTCACCCCAAACCTTGGGCTACATCCAGTCCTCCAAGTTTTTCTGAGATTTCACTATACTCTTCAACTTTACAAGTTTTCTTGCTGCCCTTCCAGAGCCTCTTCAGGTCTCTTTCATAAAGTATTCTTTCTGCTATCTTAGCCTCTCCAGGCTATAGTCTTTTCTTTCTCTCACTAAGAAAGATATTTTGAGCTTTACGTTATATAATATTCGCTCTCTTATTTCGTACTTTGAATACAAAATTTTTCTAAGTATTGTACAATCAGAATTTTCTCTCTTGTAAGAACGTTATTCTAGTCTTCAACTAGGACTAGTATTTATAGCCAAAGTCTCCAACTGTCTTCTTAAAAACTGCTTCTTGAATCTTTCTAGAAACCTTTATTTAGTTTAGTTCTGTAACTAACTCCAACTAACTAACTGTTTGACGTTCTAGAGTATCTTCCTTTTTGTATCGTCTAATATTGCCTCTTTGTCTAATATTTGTGCTTCGTCTGTTATTTGCACTTTGTCTTTTGTTTGCGCTTCGTCTGTCATTTGTGCTTCATCTATTATTTGTGCTTCGTTTGTTGTTTGTGCTTCGTCTGTCGTTTGCGCTTCGTCTGTCGTTTCCCTTCGTCTGTGATGACGTGTATCGTCTGTTGCTGACGTATCGTCTGGGATGACTAAGGGTTACTTATATTTTTCTGCACACTTAACAAACTTATCAAAACAATTCATACATTTCTAAGATTATTATTATTTGATTGTCACTAAAATTAATATAAGTGAAGTCTTCTTGACTTAACAGTGTGAGGAGCTATATTAGGCTTACATAAATTATAAGGTGTTAAAGTCAAACCTTTATGAAAATTCATATAACCTAATGCATTTTTTAGAGTTTTAATTAGATAGAGTTATCAATTAGTCAACTTGATAATAAGTAATTATGTCTCAAAAGAGAGTACTTTCATAACTTAGAAATTTCAGCTAGTCCAAATTATAAATACTTCCTAAGTTTATTTAATCATGATTGCAAAGATGATGCTAAGGGGAATCCTTTTCTAAACATTTTCTAAAATTGTATAATTGACTATTTTTCTTAATTTTTCTTTTTATTCTAATTCTTTATTTAGATTTTATTTATTTAATTTAATTAATCTATCTATCCATTTTTACTTCTTTAAATATTTAGTAATAGAAGAGTATTTTAAACTATTCTAACTTCTTCATGGATCGATCCTCTATTCATTACTCTATTGCTTATCAATGGAATGTACACTTGCTTTAGGTTGTGAGAAAGGGAAATATTTAGTAATAGAAACCAACATGTGATAATGACATTGTAAATTTTCAAATTCATGTTACTTTTTGTACAACATATGAAAGCTTATACAAGGGATTTCAAGTGTATGAGTAGGAAAATTGAGATGAACACAATGAAAATCCTGACTTCTTTCTTGCATTTTAAATCAAATAAATGAAGAAGGGCCTCTTCATCAATTAAGACAAGTACACCAAAAAAAAGCTATCAAACATTTTAGGAAGGATCAAGCCAAGCCATTGGGAACACCCATAAGTATCATAAGTAAGTTCAACAAGGATGAAGAGGGAAAGCCAATTTATTAAAGTTTTACTAATTTATGATTAGCAATTTAGTTTATCACATCACAAGTAGGCTCAATATTATGTTTAGTGTATGCGTATGTCTTAGATTTCAATCAAGTCCTAAAGAGTCTTATCTTTTAGCCATTAATTGCTTATTAGATATTTGTGTGGTACCATGTCATTAGGAATTTGGCTTCTTGATCGTACATGCTTTGATTTGGTTGACTATTTAGATATGACTTATATTAGTTAGATAGAAAGACCACATATAATACTTGTCAATTCAAAAGCAATTCATTAGTTTCACAATTTAGTAAGAAATAAAATTTGATTGTATTTTTAATCTCGAAGATCGAATATGTGGTGGCTAGTAATTATTGTGCACCAATTATTTAGATTAGGTAACTAAATTTGATTGATATTTCTTTGATCTATTAAATGTTTTAGTATTTTAATATTAGTTTGGATGCTTTTTAAATCAGAATTTATGATTTTAGGTCACACTAGTTGACTAATATATAGGAGTAGCCAAAAAGTTTCTTAAGACAATCATTTGTTATATATACTATTAAGTTAGTAAATGTTTAGTCAATTACATCAGTCTACCTACACATTACATTGGTCGACCAATGCAATTAAAGGCTTGACCAATATAGTCATATTTAAACGCTTTTTCCCCCTCCCCCTCGTCTATCTCATAAAAAACCTATAAGAAAAAACCTTCATTTATGGGTTTGAAAATCACCATGATTCATTATACCATTTTCCATCACTCTAATCTCTCCATTTTGACCTACCACTATCTCCTTTATATTCATTCAACTTTTTAAAATTTAACTATGGGTTAGTATGTGTTGTTGGACCTCTATTTCATAACCTTTTTTCCTTCTTTAACATTTACCGTCTCTAGCAAGTGTTAGTCGGCATATAAAGAATCAATGGACTCTTTTACACCTTTAGAACCATATTCCATTGACACCTATCTGCATTGCATCCAATTCATTATGGGTTAAAACTCTAACCCTTTTATGAATTATAGAATTATAAGCTTTTTCTTAAATAATTAATTCCCATTGTTTTCATTATCTATAAACTAGTTATGCATTCCATTTCATGAAAATCAATATACATTGTATTAAATTGGAAATCCCATTAATGTAGAGTTTGAAATTGAAGATTTCTTGATTCCTTGAAAATTTTCATTGAATTATTCAAATTGATATTCTTTGGTGAAATTGAAAGTTTAATTAAGCTTTTAAGTGCCAATTGCATATGTTAATCTTTAACTTTGAATAAAATTGATATTTAGGCACTTTTATGATTAAATTTTGGGATTTAATTATTTGAAATTATCTATTAACTTTTGTAAATTTGATGTTGTTTAATGCAATTATAAGCATAATGGAAGTATTCTCATACTTATTTTTGTCTAAGTTTGTTCACTCATGTTATAAATTGAAATCTTTAACTTTGGCACACCGATAAAATTGAGGATTTTTTTAATCAATTTACCATATTTAGCAATTGTTTTGTAATAATTAAAGGGTCAATTAAACTCTTTGTTGCCTAAGTTTATTTATTTTGATCATTGCATCTTAAATTAATCCCATTTTAACTTCTTAGACAACTTTGCATGGTTTTTTTGACATTTTAAATTAAAAATTTTCATTAATGAAGTAGATTTTTTAGATTGATGGTGGATTGGAGTTAAGGGCGTAAGTATTTTAAAATTTATTGAGGTGACTTTTCTTGTTGGTTGGTTTTTGATCCTTTATAAATATTGGTACCCAAACTTTATAAACAACATTTCTATCCCAAACTTTGAATGATTATGCACTAATAAATATAACTTTTAAAAGTAACAATAAAATTTACAAATTTTTAATTTGTAGTAAAAACTAACTCACATCTAATCTTACAATTAATAATAATATACTTCCCTTGAGAATGTCGTAGTATGATGTGGCAAATATTTATAAGTTAAAATTATTTTTAAAAGACCAATCTCAACCAAGGATCTTTTGCCATCTGTTCAACTGATTCTTGATGTGCCGTCATTATTAACAGACGAAGATAATTGAAAATGCACAAAGAAGTCGTACGAATAGCCCCATCATCAACCCCACCTTTTAGACATCGACTTATGCGTGATCAACTAATTTTATCCAACAACATATGCATGGAGATCAAGGAACCGTTCCAAGTCAAGCAAACAGGGGCTCGTTCAGTCAAGATAAGACGACCAATCTCATTGAGTCTACTGTAAATCGTCTCTAAGTTACTAACTTCAGGTTGAATACTAGGATCTGGAGGTGGAGCGCTCATAGTCTTATTCTAAACGCTGTGTATAATCTAACGACTATTCCAGATCTTCTACGTTTTGTGCTTATGCTCCTTCATCTTCAACAATCTCCGCAACACAGACTCCATACTACACTCGCGCACAGGTCTTCTAAGGTCGGGATTTACAAACAGAGTGGTATGGCGGCTCCAGTGGTGCCATTTTCTTCTTCTTTATCGTCATTTCTATAACGAGACATCTACAAAAGCAGCCTATATTTTCAGCACAAACCGCCGCGAAACATCTCCGTTCGCGCCTCCTCCTCATCTATTGATTCCGGTTCGTGCTTCTTTCTCTGTCATTTACCATTTTCAATTTAACCTTAGTTTTTGTTCTCTTTCTCTTCATTTATTGTTCACTAATTTATTTTGTAGTTGTCACTTTACTTGACTACGGCGCCGGCAATGTGCGCAGCGTGAGAAATGCAATTCACTATCTGGGTTTCCACATCAAAGTCGTAAGTTTTTGGTTTTCTCTTACCTTTTGTCTCATGGATTATTCATATATCTCTCTATTTGCGATCAGGTGCATTCGTCAACGGATATTTTAAACGCGAGCCGTCTGATTGTCCCTGGTGTCGTAGCTTTTGAAGCTGCTATGAGCAGGTTCATAGAGGATCGGTTGCTTCGCTTTTGGTATGTGTTTCGATCTGTGCATATGTATTGGTTCGTGAATGTGGAGGACATGGTATTTCATATACTCGGGAAAGAAGGATATTCTTTTCTCCGTAAAACTTTTGGCTCCATTTTTGAAACTTGGGTTTCGGAGCTTACAGTTATTTCTTGTATGAAAATGGGGGAATAGTTTAATTGGTGTATTTTTTTTTGGAATTGGTTGGGATTTTTTTTATTAAGTTTATAAAATTTCTATATTCTGTTGATTTTGGGGCTTACGAATTGGTTTCGCTTATAGCATAGTGGAAGTATACGTTACATTGTAGTCTGAACGGATTGTTTTAGTGTGGAAGTTAGAGTTACCATTTTGTGGGAGACACTGAATCTGCTTGATTTGCTGGTGGGCGACGTATTATTGCGGGAATTAGATAGGGTAATGTTGTAGGGATAAATAGGCCCAAGAACTTCTCTGATCCAATGAAGAGTGAGCCACATGGTTCCGCCAGCCAATGGATCCCGCAACAGCAGCATGGATTAGCACCTGTTCTTCCCAATTCAGGGAAAAGTGCATGCAATGTCTCGGTCCAAACAGGGGAGGAATTTTCGTCGGAGTTTCTCCAAGATGGCATTGCCACAAGAGGTACTCCACTGATCCCAATGGCAGCACCAAACTATGAAAAAAGAGTTATGAATATGAATGATCAAAATCTCCTGCTGGGTTATGAGGATCTTGCTCATATTCTTGGCTTAAAGAGAATGGATTCTGGATGTCCGTCTGATGTTTCAGATATTGCATCTGCAAGAGGTTCTTTAAAGGAGAATGAAAATGGGGCTAATGTTGAAAAGTTCAGTAGATATGATGCAGAGGATTGTGAGAATGTACATAGAATTAGGAGAGCTTTTGGTGAGCTAAATTGTAATTTGGGGGAAATTTTGGGCCAAACTGTCTCAGATACATGCATCTCAGAATCCCCTCATGCCAATGTGCTGAATGGAGTAAATGTTGTGGACAAATCCCAGCTTGGAAAGATGAAGTTCATCTGTAGTTCTGGGGGTAAAATTTTGCCTAGGCCAAGTGATGGCAAACTCAGATATGTTGCCGGAGAGACTCGCATTATATCCATTTGTAAAAATCTTACATGGGAAGAACTTTTGAAGAGAACTTCAAGTCTTTGTAGCCAGCCTCATTCCATTAAATACCAGCTTCCTGGCGAAGATCTTGACGCTCTTATATCAGCAGCTTCTGATGAAGATTTTCAGAAAATGACACAGGAATACCATGCACTTGAAAAGCTTGAGGGTTCTCAAAGGCTCCGGTTATTTTTAATTCCTTTGGTTGAATCTGAAGTGTCATCATCTTTGGAGGGTGCTACCATCCAGCCTAGCAACCCTGACTACCAGTATGTTTTTGCTGTCAATAGTATCTTAGATCCTAGTCCAAGGAAAAATTCTGGTGGGCTGGGGTTGCCAAGTGAAGCTAATCAATCTGGAATTCTTTTGGATCACAATCCAAGCTTTTGCGAGCATGCTTCCCCTCCGCCTCCTTTGGAGATTAATGGTGGTGTTAATGCTTTCTATCCTTCTCCAGTATCAAACAATCCCCATAGTGTGATCAGATCGGCCTACCTATCTCCTCCTATTTCGCCACTATCACTGCAGTATTGGGATCCCAAGAGTGCACATCTGCAGATCCATGGAAATAGTTCAGGCATTGAGAGCAGTAATCCCTTTGTTACTTCTCAATTGCCTCCTAAAAACTGCAGCAGCAAGACAGGTATGCAGAAAGAAGCCCTTCAAGGGACTGCAGCATTGACAAATCATCATCATTTTATTAAACAGGTTGATAGTGGACAAGCAGGCCAACATCATGAAATGAAATTGTCAAACCATACTGTTAACAAAAAACTTGACACTGATGCAGTTATTGGAGAACATAAAGACAATTTTGATAGTCTATCTTCTAAGAAACCTATGCTTAAGGAAAGGGCATTCCACTCTGACAAACCGATCACTGCTCCGGAAGATTCGATGTTTCTGCTTTCTGCTTCAATAGATTCCAATGACTCTTGTACAATGCCACATGCCTTTTCTGATTCAAAGCTGCAGGAGCATAAAGGTATTTCATCTTACTGTTCTCAGGAGGGAATAAGCCCATCCTCACCTTTAAACTTTGCCAAGGCACAGTCTCCTGCTCTAGTCTTGGCTGCTTCACAAGGAAAGGCAATGCAACAGCATGAGAATATCAGCATTGTTAATCACCATATACAAGGTAGGTTACTGGAGATTCAGGCTTCTGGGTCACAAAGTGGACTAGCTTTGCCAAATTTACCTCAATTTACAGGAGAAAAAAGAGTTGAGCCTATTCAAAGGGATACCAGCCATACTGTTGAGAGATGCCAGAATCAATCTTCAGAGGGCTTGGAAAGTTATCAATATTCAGATCCTGGTGAACAGCATTATGAGGACAAGTCAGCTGCTGCCAATGCAAAACAGAAGAACAAATTGATTAAGGTTAATGTCAAACATAAAGTGTTTGATTTAAATTTTTTTGTAGGAAATATGCAGGTCTCAGGTGGTACGGTTCCCACATCACCAGCCATCAATTCACAATCATCTCCAAACAGCTTATCAGATAACTTCCTCAACTACCACCTGGATGGCACCTCATCTAATCTTATAGGTGTGGAACAGGGTATCACCAATCTCCTGTTTCCTATAAGTCGAAAAGTGAATGCTGAACAAGTAAGCAACATCCCACTGATCAAGAGTTCTCAAATGAAGGAGCTGCTCCAGAATTTCAGAGAGCAACCTCATGATGAAAATTTGCTGGTTGATCTAATTTCTGGTACATCTGGTGGCCCATCTCATCATGAATCTGAATTTGAATAAACAGTAGGTGTACTAACGAGCTGATGCTAATAAGCTGCCAAATTCGTACATAATACAGGTCATCAAACTATTGCCCCAAGTGCAAATTTGCTTGAGCATGACATTCATGCTTCAGTTCTTAATGTTTCTCAGCAAAATTCTACTGGAAAAAATGTTATTTTCCTTGGTGAGAACTGTGGATGTCATTCTGACCAGAAGGCTGAGAAAATGAGCTTCACGGAAACTACATATGGGAAGTCAAATGTCGAGGAGATCATGTTGGCCAAAAAAATATCCCCAATGATAAGTGGCCATAAAGACCAGCTGGAGCCTCTGGTCAATGTGCAAGATGTGACTGATAATGTGACTCACAGCGCTGTACCATCATGTGCAGTGGTTCCACATGTTACCGATCCAGCCAGTGGTGTTTTTATTTTGCATGCCCCACCTGATTCATTGGATATCATTCCACATGTTTGCCCATATGTTGTCGATCTAACCAGCTGCAACCTTTTATCTCCTTCTGCAACTGAGACTGTCATCCCAGAATCTGAGTTGGTAAATTTGTCCTTGAGCCAGAATTGTTAGGTGTTTCCTCTTTTTCCTTTTCTCAAAATTTTGAGTATGTTTGTCATTTAGGTTGCATCTGTTCTTACTTGTAGGATAGTCATCCTGATGATGGAGGTAAAGATGCATCAAAAAATGATGCAGCACTAGTTGAAATGGAAGCCAACTTCTATGGGTTGCAGGTACTGCAATACCAGCTGAAAAAAATTTGCTCTTCAACTATTCTCAAACTGTGGTATTATAATGCTAAAGCATGTCATTCTTTGGTTTGGTATTGGCAATTGACCATAGCTATGCATTTTAGTGGGTAGAGGAAATAGATTAATGCAAACACAACAATAGTTTTGAAGACAAGAACACTTTATGCATCTAGTTCTTAATGGAAATATAGGCTAACCTCATCATTCACTCTTTCTTAAATTATCTAGTTATGCTCCTTTATTGAGTCGATTGATGAGGGAAAGTTTGGAAAAAGGCATGGTTTTCCTGCTGTGAATTAAGTAGTTAAGCATTATATGTGTCTAACTATGGACGTTAGTGAGTTTGCATTGGTCAAGAAGACAACTTTATTTGATGACAATATGAGACTTACTGTTGTCTTCCTAAATGATTGTTAAATATTTGGTGCAAAATAATTCCATCTTATAATTGACCATTTAAAATCTGGAGAGTAGTTAAATTCCCACTGTTGTTTTAGAGCACAAAGGGGCAGATGTAGTAATGAATTGTTCGGATGGATAATCCGCCAGTTTTTGCTTGCTGGTTGAGACATAATCATGTTGATCTTCTTGCAATACCTGGTTTTCTTGCATGCTTACACTGATTTATGGAGAACTTTTATCCTTTCGTTCTTTTGTAAAAATTGCTAAATCTTTAAACCTGTTCATGTTTTGTAGCTAAAGTTCTTTGATTGATATGTAGATCATAAAGAATGCTGATCTTGAAGAGCTTCGAGAATTGGGATCTGGTACCTATGGCACTGTCTACCATGGAAAATGGAGGGGAACAGATGTTGCAATAAAAAGGATAAAGAAGAGCTGCTTTTCAGGGAGATCATCAGAGCAAGAACGATTGGTGGGTGTTTTATGCATGCTCTTGTCACAACCTTCTTTTCCCTCTTTTCCAAAAGATACGACACAGTAGTGAATCCCCTTTGCATGGTGATTGGTTTTGTAAAGCGTTTTGTTAGGAACCTGTGTTTAGAATGATAGAGTTTTACTATATTATGGAAATATAACTATGGTGTGTATATCCCTACCGTAGAGAAATATAGCTATCTCTCCCTAACCAGAGCAAGATTGCTCCTAACCAGAGCTGAATAAGCTCCTCAGAAGGTGTTAATCCTTCTGTCACTCTTCTTCTTACAATTTTCAACCTACTACTCCCTTCTCTGCCTACCCCTTTATACCCCTTACTACGTACATCTTGTTATGCGTAACTAACTGGCTAGCTGTTCATCTTCTAGAATACTCTCTTCCTCTCTCCCGAAGATCCTAACAGCAGCAGTATAGGGGTGTGCCATAGGTGTGAAGTGAGCCATCTTAGAGAAACGATCAACTACAACAAAGAGGATAGACTTACCCCCAACTTTAGGCAATCTCTCTATGAAATCCATTGAGATAATTGCCGAAATTTGTGTGGGAATGTCTAGGGGTTGCATTAAACCTGTTGGGTGAAGATTTTCCCATTATTTTGTTGACAAATGCTGCAAGTGTGAACAATTCTTTGATGTCTGTCCTCGTGCTGTGCCAAAAGAAATCTTTCTTCACCCGCTATAGTGTCTTCTAGTAGCCTTCATGGGTGGAATTATAGATATTTGAAATAATGGCAGCAATTAGGGGAGAGTGGGGTTGTAGAAAAACTCTCCCCTTGTACAATATTAGGCCTTTTTGGACTGCCCTTGTTGCTCCTATTTTTGCTTGCTGCCGCAACTGCAACAACTCCCCGGGTCCATGAACTTCTTCTCAGATAGCATCAAATAATTGGAGCTGAGGTTGGGAAGTAGCCCACAACTGAATCATCCTCCCTATGGTATAGTGCATCTGTGGCTTGGTTCAGAATGCTAGCCCTGTAATCCACTTTAAAATTTAGGCCCATTAGTTTACTAATACGACCCATAGGAGCCCAAAAATTAGATTCACTTACCATAGACGGAAGACCAATGCCTTAGAGGGGTAGACCTTGTCATATGGGGGGAACAAGGGTGGGTAAAATTGTCATAGGAAGGGAAAGTTAGTTAGTCTGACATGGGAATAAAACAGTACGGGAGTGAGGGGAAAAGGGCATGCAATTGTTATTTGTCATTTTACGTAGAGTGAGCCTAAGGCTGGAGGAGCTAGGTCCTCGAATTCTAGCACACTTATCTTGTTCTTTACTGGTTTTGAAGATCAATCAATATAGACTATTCTTCTGCCATTGTTGTGTTTTGCCATATTCGTGTTTGCTTGTGTGTGCATTCTGCTGTGGAAGAAAACCTTTGTGCAGGGCTTATCATTTGGTATCAGAGCATACAGTCCTGGGCATGGCAACAAAGAAGCAGGATACAAGGCTGGATGTATTGGAAAAAGGAGAAGAAATCAAAGTAGGGTTGCAAATGGAGCGGGAATCGTTGAGGGGGGAAGTTAACCAACAACTCGAAGGAGTTAAGGGGAAGCTGAAGGAAGAAATTAGTAGAAGATTTGATCAGCTGATGCAAGCGATTACCCACCTTCAAGGACGCCCAGAACCGACACAGCCTAACCCAACGAAAATGGTTGAAGGAGAATCTTCGGTGACGGGACTGAGGAGAGGTCGAAAGGAGTTCAAGGAGGACGATTATATGAGGAGGGAGTCGAGTCACGAAGGAAGGGAAGCTGGGTGGGTCGGGTGGGCACCAGAAATTTGCGGGCGACCCGCAGGGCTCCAGTTGCCAGGCGGGTATGACCCGACTAATAAACATTTAGTCGGGGAGCCCTTAGGGCTCGAAAATGAGTCAGCGAGGGTGAGAGGTGCGAGGGAGACGATGAAAAAAAGGATGAGAGGTGCGCCGGTGAAGCTAGGGTCGAACCAGAGGAGAGGAGGTGGTACCAAGAAGGGGACGGGTATCGGCCTGGTGAATGCTAGAGAAGGGGGCACACGGTCGACGATCCCCGACCTCCAGACTGGAGGTGCGACTGCAAGCCCAGGACCAGGAGGATCGAGATGCCTACCTTCACTGGAGAAGACCCAGACACATGGGTCAACAGGGCTGAACGTTTTTTCTCGGCAGGGAGGTATACGGAGGAGGAAAAGGTAGAGTTGGCGACCCTGAGTTTTGACGGTGAAGCCTTAGCATGGTATAGGACGATTGAAACTGCGGGAGTGATTCCGGACTGGAGGAAATTGAGAGGTATGATTTTTCGGCATTTCCGACCCCTCCATGAGGGCAATATATGCCAACAATTTTTATCTATCAAGCAAGAGGGGACGATTCTGGATTATCGGAATAAATTTTGGGCCCTAGCTGCATCCTGTCGGGAGTTAACGTCGGAGGTGATGAAGTGTACCTTCATTAAAGGGCTACAACCTCACACTAGGTATGAGTTGAATATACTTAAGCCCCGAGGGCTGACTGAGATAATTGAGACTACTTTAGGGATAGATGAGAAGTTATAGGAGTAGCAGACATATTAGTTTGAGCAGAATTGAGGAAGCAAAAGGAGGGTACATGGAGAGGGAAGGTTGAAGAGAAGGGGACAAAAATGGGAAGAGTGTTAGGGAAACTGGGTTTAAAAGGCTCTCAGCCTCAAAATGGCAAGAAAAGAGGGACAGGGGGTTGAGTTTCAAATGTGATGAGAAGTTTATTCCTGGGCACCGATGCAAAAATAGGCAGCTGTAGGTTCTCTTAGTGTTAGATGAGGAGGAGGAAACCGAGAGTGAGGAAGAGGAAGAAGGGAGTGCTGAATTGGCAGTGAGTTCGGTAGTGGGATTGACAATGCCTAAAACTATGAAGATGAAGGGGAGAGTGAGTGATTTGGAGGTGATTTGTTTGGTGGATTCGGGTGCCTCCCATAATTTCATTTCCTTGAAACTAGTGGAGCAATTGGGATTAGAATTGGAGGAGACGAAGGGATATGGAGTAGTTATGGGAAATGGGGTCACCATAAAGAGTAAGGGAGTTTGCAATAGTACCACATAAGTGAGGAATACCTTCCTATGACCCTTAGTGGGTGTGATTTGATACTAGGGGTCAAGTGGCTACAAACTTTGGGAGAGGTGGTGATTAATTGGGCTGATTTGACAATGAAGTTTCGGGAGGAGGGAAAATGGGTGAAATTGAAGGGGGATCCTAGCCTAACCCGAGGGTTGATTGGGCTGAAGACCTTGATGAAGCAAACTGAAGAGGGAGATGAATTGTTCATATTACATGTCAGCATTTTGGAGCAGAAGGAAGATAGGGAATTTGGTATGTTAACCGAAGATGTGCAGTCACTGTTGAGTAGATATGAGGATGTTTTTGACATGCCAAGGGGATTGCCACCACCTAGAGAGATAAGATCATGTGATAAACTTAAGGGAGGGAGCAAAACCCGTTAGTGTCAGGCCATACAGGTATCCTCAATGCCAGAAAACGGAGATAAAAGGACTGGTGGAGGAGATGTTGACAGCAGGAGTTATTCAGCCCAGTGTTAGCCCTTACTCAAGCCCAGTTTTGTTAGTGCGGAAGAAAGACAACAGCTGGAGGTTTTGTGTAGACTACAGGGCTTTAAATCGTGTTACGGTGTTGGATAAATTTCCTATCCCCCATGAGCTTTTTGGATCAAAGGTTTTTTCAAAGTTGGATTTAAAATCCGGTTATCATCAAATCAGGGTGAGCCCAAGAGATGTGGAGAAGACAGCCTTTAGGACACACCATGGACATTATGAGTTCTTGGTGATGCCCTTTGGGCTCACTAATGCCCCTGCTACTTTTCAAGCCTTGATGAATAGGGTATTTGGAAAGGTTCTAAGGAAGTTTGTGCTAGTCTTCTTTGATGACATATTAGTCTATAGTAGAACAATGGAGGAGCATGTGGGCCATTTGAAGGTAGTGTTGGAGCTATTGCGGGAGAATAAATTATATGCCAATATGAAGAAGTGTGTCTTTGCCAAGTTGGAATTGAAGTATTTGGGTATTTGGGGCATATGATATCGGAAATGGGAGTTTCAGCTGATCCGAGCAAACTTCAAGCTATGATGGAGTGGCCTAGACCCAAAAATGTCAAGGAATTAAGAGGGTATTTGGGGTTGACCGGTTACTACAGGAGATTCGTGAAGGATTATGGAAAGATAGCAGCTCCTTTGACTCAGCTGTTAAAAAAAGAAGGTTTCCACTGGTCAGAGGAGGCAGAAAGGGCATTCCATCAGCTGAAGACTGCCATGTGTACTCTCCCAGTTTTGGCCTTACCCAATTTCCAGCAAACCTTCATTTTAGAGACTGATGCATCGGGCATTGGGTTGGGAGCAGTGTTGATGCAAAATGGTAGGCCAATCGCCTACTTCAGCCAATCTTTGTGGGAAGTCTGTGTATGAGAGGGAGCTCATTGCCATTGTGCTATTAGTGAAGAAGTGGCGACCCTATCTTTTGGGGCAGCAATTTATCATTAGAACTGACCAACAAAGCCTCAAATATCTACTTGAGCAGAGAATGATTGCGGTGGATCAGCAAAAGTGGGTCTCAAAACTACTGGGGTATGACTTTAAGGTGGAATATAAGCCGGGAAAGAGCAACAAGGTAGCAAATGCTTTATGAAGGAAGGGGAGATGGTAGACTGCCAAGTCATGGGGGTCTCTCAAGGGGTGAACTTAACCGAAATCTTGCAAGAGGTAGAAGAAGATGATCAGCTGAAAGTTTTAAAGGCTGAAATCTCCAAGGAAGCCTCCAGTAAGTTGCCTTTTACTTTGGTACATGGTAGGTTAATGTATGATGGAAGGTTGGTGCTTAACAAATCCTCCAAGTATATTCCCCTACTTTTAAGGGAAGCACATGAATCTCATCTAGCTGGGCACAGGGAAACTTTAAAAACCTATAAAAAGTTAGCTAAAGAGCTCTATTGGGAAGGAATGAAGAGATAGGTAGCTACCTATGTGGCTGAATGTGCTATTTGCCAACAACAGAAGTATGCAGCTTTGACTCCTGCTGGGTTGTTGCAACCATTGCCCATCCCCAATCAGATTTGAGAAGATCTATCTCTTGATTTTGTTGAAGGATTACTGAGGTCGGGAGGCTATGACACTATCTTAATAGTGGTGGACAGATTGAGCAAGTTTGCTCATCTGTTGCCTTTGAAACACCCTTTCACAGCAGGTATTGTAGCAGCGCTCTTCACCAAGGAGGTTGTCCGACTCCATGGTATTCCGAGGTCCCTAGTGTCCGATAGGGATAAGGTCTTCTTGAGCAAAGTGTGGGAGGAGTTATTTAGGTTGGCAGGCACTCGACTGAATCGGAGCACTGCCTACCACCCTCAGTCCGATGGTCAAACCGAAGTCACTAATCGGACCATAGAGGCCTATCTCTGTTGTTTTACTAGAGACAAGCCTCTTCAGTGGTACAAGTGGTTGCATTGGGCTGAATACTTTTATAACACCTCTTTCCATTCCTCCTTGGGGACTTCCCCATTTAAAGTGGTCTATGGTCGGGAACCACCCCCGATCTTGAGATATGGAGCACAGAAGACGGTAGTGGCTAGTGTGGAGCAAATGTTACAAGAGAGGGATGCCATGATAGAGGAGTTGAAGAGCCATTTAGTGACAGTGTAGCAGTACATGAAGACAAGGGCTGATATGCATCGAAGGGATGCTGAATTTACAGTAGGAGATCGCGTGTACTTGAAGTTAGCCCCTTACAGACAACAATCCCTGGCTAAAAGAATTAACGAGAAGTTGTCCCCTAAGTTATATGGGCCATTTCCAATCATCCGGAGGGTGGGGTCAGTAGCATATGAGCTAGCCTTACCATCGGAGTCCAAAATACATCCTATCTTCCACATTTCACAGCTGAAAGCAGCCCGGGGTCAACTCCAGACAGCAAGTTGGCCTAAGGATTTAGGTCTGACGTTGGAGTTATTCATCCAACCTTCAGCGATTTTGGAGGTGAGGAAGGGGCCACATTCTCAAGTCAAGGAGGTTCTAATTTCTGGGCTCATATGGGTCGTATCAGTACCCCCCTATCAGTTTCACCTTGTCCTCAAGGTGGAAAGATAGAAATTGTTGATCAATCAAGTCATAAGGCTCCACCTTGAGGACAAGGTGAAACTGGTAGGGGGGTACTGATACGACCCATATGAGCCCAGAAATTAGATTCACTTACCATAGACGGAAGACCAATGCCTTAGAGGGGTAGACCTTGTCATATGGGGGGAAAAAGGGTGGGTAAAATTGTCATAGGAAGGGAAAGTTAGTCTGACATGGGAATAAAACAGTACGGGAGTGAGGGGAAAAGGGCATGCAATTGTTATTTGTCATTTTACGTAGAGTGAGCCTAAGGCTGGAGGAGCTAGGTCCTCGAATTCTAGCACACTTATCTTGTTCTTTACTGGTTTTGAAGATCAATCAATATAGACTATTCTTCTGCCATTGTTGTGTTTTGCCATATTCGTGTTTGCTTGTGCGTGCATTCTGCTGTGGAAGAAAACCTTTGTGCAGGGCTTATCATTTACATGCCCAATGTTGTTCCACTAGAAGTTATCTCAAGCTAAAATGGCCAATTTTGATGATGAACGGATGGCCCCATAAGTAGGGTCGCCAATGTTGCACAACCTTGGCTAACTCAATCAATTCCCTTTCATAGGTTGGGAGTGTAAAGTGTCTTTTTTGCAATGTGGTAGCTGAAAAAAGCAATTGGGTGGCCTTGTTACAGATTTTGGTTGTGGCGATTCAGTCATTGCCTACACTTTTGAGGGATGCACCGACACACCCGTACCATGGACAATGTGACCTAAGTATGCTACTTGAGTCTCCCCAAAAGCGCACTTGGTTTTCTTCACAGGAAGCTAGTGAGTACGTAATAAGTCTAACAAATTGCGCAAATGTTGCAAATGTTCATTCTAATATATCATCAAAGAATACTAGCACGAACTTACATAAGTGTGGTTGGAAAATCTCATTCATTAGAGCTTGAAATGTTGAGGGGGCATTAGTTAAGGTCAAATGGCATGACCAAAAACTCAAAATGGCTATGATGAGTTCTAAATGATGTTTTTTCCACATCTGCAGGATCCATTTTGGTGATAACCTGATTTCAAATCCAACTTAGAAAAATATTGAGCCCCATGCAATTCATCTAATAGCTCATCAAGTACAGGGATGGGGAAGTTATCTTTTACTGTTTTGGCATTTAGCTCCCGATATTTAATGCAAAAGCGCCAAGATTCATCGTGCTTCTTTACAAGCAACACAGGAGAGGAGAAAGGTGATCGGCTCAGCCTAATGATACCTTGGTGTAACATTTCCTTGCACCGACTCTCAATCTCATCCTTCTATAGGTGGGGATATCTGTATGGCCTTGCCACAATGGGTCCTGAGCTTGGGACCAATGTTATTTTATGATCACAACCCGTGTAGGAGGTAATCCTGAAGGTTCTCCAAAAAGATTTGCAAATTTTGGTAGTACCCTTTCTAATTCCACTGAGTGTGTTGGAGTTCCTTGAATGTGGTGCACTTTTACTCCTTTCTCTAACTTGTGTCCCTGCCTCTTAAACTTGATGTCCTTCCTACAAGGTCAAAACTTATAGTTAGAGAAGCAAAATCCCACACAATTGGCCCTAGGGTCCACAACCATTTAACCCCTAAGACCACATCAAAGCCTTCTAGAGGAATAACATAAACATCAGTAGAGAAAGAGTCTTTATTAACCTTTAATAATTCCTCCTCACATACTCCAGAGTTGGGCACCTTCTCACCATTCTCCATTGATAGAGACTGGACTTCTGAATTATAGGGATGTTGAGTTCCTTAGCAGTTGTAGCACTAATAAAGTTGTGGGTGCTTCTTGAATCCACCAATACCCACATTGGCCTCCCTTCCAATCACACCTTCAGTTGCATTGTGTGAGAATTCCTGATTCCTGTGATGGCGTTTAGTGATATTTTTGGATCCTCGACCTTTCCTATTTCTTCCTCTTCCACTTCATCCGAATCATCCACCTCTAGCCAAAAAAGTTTCTTGCAGTTGTGCTCCCTTGAAAAAGGCACATCCCAATTGAAGCAAAGCCTTTTTGCTCTTCGTTCCGCCATCTTCGCCCTTGTCAATCTCTTGAAGAAAGGGGTGGTTGTGCTCCCAACACTTGAAACTACTACCTAACTTCCCCTAAGCTGCCTTTTCTCGGCTGCCATTTGCCATAGGACCCCCTGCTGTTGATCTCCAAGTGGGCCGCCTAATGGCTGCTGTTTGGTTGTGTTGTGGATGCCTTTGTGGGCCAGCACTATCGCAGACATATGCATAACACCAGAAATATTAGACAGATTTGAGTTGCGGCAGAATTCTATATGAGACAGATTTGAGTTGCGGCAGAGTTCTTAGGATTTAGATTCTTTTATTTCAGTTGTTATCTTTATCCACAAAATAAAGGGATTGGTTTCTGTAACTAATCTCCTTAAGTATTAGTATTTTATTTGTATTAGGATTGCTTTATTAGGAACTTATTTTAGAACTCTGTTACATCGTGTAAGCCTATATAACAGGCTGACAATTACGAAATAAAGAAGACAAAATTTATCCCAATTGTTCTGTGAGGTTAAGACTCTCTCTAACGAGTCTTGAGGTCCAGGGCTCCCTTCGACGAGTCCTTTTCTTCTATCACCATAGGTTCCTCAAGGGGAAGAAATCGTAATAAGGGCAAGGTCACAGGTTCTGAAGGAGATATCGTAGTTCATCGCCCCGTGACTCGATCCTTAACCCACGAATATAACAGGTTGCTTTTTTGTTTCCTATTAAAGGTACGGGCCATGTTCATAGCAGCCCCTATAGTATTTGGCTGCTGCATCTCCACATTTAGTCGAATTTATTCCTGCAACCTAGTAGTAAATAGGTTAATTGTTGTTTTGTTTGGAGTCTCATGGCTCGCACCAAGAGGGACTAAAATTCATTCTGACAATCCTCCATGGTTCCCATTTGCTTCAAATTGGCCAGCTTTCTTAGTGGACTGGGGATCATTGGTGATCCAAAGCTCATATGGCAATGTCCCTTGAAAGCCTCCCAAGTCATATCCGACTCTTCTTTCTCCACTTGGAAATACCACAGTTGGGCTTGCTCTATAAGATGGAAGGTTGCCAACCCTACCTTCTCCTCCTCCTCTGACCTTTGGTTCCCAAAAAATTGTTCACACCTATGAATCCATATCAAGGGATCATTAGTACCATCATATGTGGGAAATTCCAACTTAGAATACTTGGGTACTATATCGGAGCCAGCTACTCCATCTCCCTTTCCTTCCCTCCGTTGGGTCACGGTGCAACTGCTGCTCCCTACATCACTGCTCAAGTTGTGGCGTGGCTCTTTGCCTTGTCCCCTCATCATGGTCAAAAGTTCTTCAAATTGCGCTGCTGTGGCTCATTGCTACTGCTGGATCAGATTATCGCTAGTTTGTTGGCGATTCTGCACATCTATCAGCAGCTGCTCCATGAACTTCATGAAAACATTAATCTTGGCATTCAAAGCTCCTGAGTGTCCCATGACACCTAGCTTTGATACCAAATTAATATGGGTTCAGGCTAAGGATCTAGTCACGGGATGACTGATAGTCGTGCTCCTTATCCTTGTTTAAATTCCTTCCCTTTCTATGGGACCCTATTGGGACAGAATAATGGAAGTCGTCCTTGATAGACTGTCAAGAAAGTGTTTGATAATTTTTTGCATGCCTTATTGCTTAATACGGTGGCCTTTATATAGGCATAAATACATATGATTTTAAGGAATAAAATCAAGAAAGAATTAGCTTATTTTTATACTGAATTTAAAATTCAAACTGATATTTAAATTCGAAATTTGAAACTAAGCCTAACTGACTGAAATGTGGCTGATTTTCTGCTAACTGAAATTCGTGCCATAGGTGGTGATATTGATATTGTAATGTTTGCCTGGGGCTCGAAAAATGTCTAGTACAGAACCAGCACGCGGATGCGTGGGGGGTGACGCTAGTATGGCAGTGTTTGCCCAGGGCTTAAAAAGGTCTAGCGCATAGCCAGCCCTCGGGTGCCTGGGTTGTGAAACGTGATGGAATGTTACGGTTTCATTGTCCCACATCGGTAATAAGAGGGGCTGATGTGGAGTTTATAGGCTTATGGACTCTCTCACCCTTTAAGCTAGCTTTTGGGGTTGACTCATAAGACCTATAACATTGTTCTTGAGTTTACGTGGAGAGTCTGAAATAGTATGGAGACTCTGTTTGATTAGCTAATCAACAACTATCTAGTGGTTATAAGGAGAATGGTGGAGCATGCAGCACTAGAGAGGATTTACTTGCTTCTTTGGTTCCTGATGTTGTTAAAGTTGGCCATTTTGAGCTAAATTACTTAGATACTGAATTTATTTTGTGCACATGTTTAATATCATCATATTTTTTGGGATGAGGGATTTTAATATTCCTAGATTTTCTTTGCATTAGTCAGCAATTTGTTTGTAGATTTTAAAAGTTTTATCTGAAGACCACAGCATTTACGGTTGATGAATGTGGGTGGTTTCTTATTCACTTAATACTGGTGATTTCTAAATGCAACTGTGTTATACAGTTGGTAAATATTGAGATCTAGAGAAGGGTACTTTATCTGAGTTTCAAGCTGCATTTGTCATGTCTGAATGATTATTTTTTAAACTATAATTTTCTTAAGTCAGTAGTTTCATACTCGTGGTTGATTATTTTGCAGGCATTTGGGCAGGAATGCATTCTGTTAGATACTTTGACGGGAAAACATATGAGTGGGTTGGTATAAGTCGCCAGCCAAGTATCATAGGCAAGGTACTTTATGCTATTATGTGGTATTGTTGACTCTGTTTTCCTCAGAGTAAAAGCAGAGTTTAGATGGATTGATATACCTCTTATTGCTGGTACTTAATATGTGTTGGCTATCCCTTGACCCGTAGCATTATTGTAGAATAATAATACCCAAGAGTTCTTTCCTGGATTATATCCAGACATGCCTTCTCATTATTTGCTGATTAGTTAATGAATGCATTATAAGTGTTCCTCCCTATTTGTAAGCTGGTATATTGAAGTTTAGAGTTTTAGATTTTGGACTATTGTTTGGTCCCAGTTACTGTCTTCTTTTTGCTAATATTCTTAATTTTGATTTCAATACTTGCAATCTATTGACTTGGAGATTAGTTCTCAGGTGAAACGAACGCTTGGACAGTTTACACCAGCTCATTGGGATAAAGATGAGTGGCACCCCATGCTTGGTCCCTGGCGATTCATCCAAGTTCTGAGTCTTTGCATCGTCTTTCGGACAGTAGAACTGAACACTTTCTTTCTCAAGTTTTGTCTTTGGGTTCCTCCTAGAAATCCTGTGGTAGTTTATAGGTTGATCTTGTGGTGGTTGATTGCAATACCAACAATTCGCGAGTACAATTCATACCTCCAAGACAGGTACTCTTATCGGTCCCCCCAAATATAAATTACAAGTGATTTCATATTGCAGTACTTCCTGTAATATATGTTTGTTCTTGCTAAAATACCGTCAAATTGTTTTCAGGAAACCGGTGTAAAAAGTAGGGGCTTTTTGATGGCTTTCCCTGGCAATTTGTATTGTTGAACTTCTCATCTGTATCAAGTTTGGACATGGTATGCTGTATATTTTGTATGATGTTTATGTTAAATCCATTATTTACATACAGTTTTGAATCTAACAAAAGACCTGTTTGTATGGGTATCTTGCCAGGTCTCTATCCTAATCCAATGCCTGTATGGTTGGTCATCATCTGGACGTCTGTTGGAGTTGCTACACTTATGTTTCTGATTGTTTGGTCATGGCAAATACATCGAAGTTTAGAAAGAAAAAGACAGTGATTTTGTTGCTAGCCTTGGTGCACCATTCTTTGATTCCTTAATCTTATAGGGGTATCGGTCAGTGCTGTAAATACCCAATCAGCAACAGAATTGTAAATGCTTATTTTAGTGGATCATGTGTTAGAAAAATTTTCTTCATGATTCCGACCTCACTAATTGTTGAAAATTTCCCTACTGCCAATAGCAGCACTGAGTTTACAGAAGTTTTTGTTTATCGGTTTTGGTTTATACTTTTTTCTATTTTTTAAAAAATTATTTATTTGTCAATATAAATATAATTACCAGTTTTTATTAATATTAATAAGTGTAACTTAAAATAAATTAATTAAAAAATAACTATATAACCTTATTTGTAAATTTTTATGCAATAAAATTAAACAAAATTAAAATACCTATTAAAATAAGAATTTGTAAATTATATTTATTCATTAGGATTTTATTTTTAATTATTGAAACTAAAATAATTCATGTTTAAAATTATTTTATTGTAAAACATGTATTAAAAATATTTTAAACTAAAAAATATCTATATATAATAATTTATTAATAAATACGAACCTTTTTCAAAAATAATTTGTCATTTATCTTTCTTTTTAATTTGTCAAATAACACAGGGTACAACAATTTTGTCCACAAGAAAAAGAGGAATTAAGGGTATTATGATCATTTCACAGGTAAATAGGCTATAAAATTCGCAGTCAGCGCGCGTGGAGGAACAACACACGGCTAAGGGTTTTGTTTGCAGCAAAATTGAAAACATAAGGTTAATAGAGTAACATTTTATATCTCAGGATTTAATTAGTTACTTTCGTATAACACAGGGGTCGCTACAGCAATTTTGTCATCTTATATGTTATGACAATTAGTAAATCTTCACTCAGTCAGCTTGTACTTTTGCTCCTTAATCTTTGAATTTGTTATTCTCAAAGTCCTTATTATAAATGAACTGTTATACAATGGACGTGAAGTCTCTATAAATAGAAACACTGACATAGAGGGGAAATTAATTCAATTCCCGCCAAAACTGTATTCCTATTTATTAAGCTTTAAAAATTATTTTTGAAAATAATGATATTAATTTTTGTGGTAATTTTACAAAAATTTAACATGAATAAATAATTCAATTTCTTAAAATTTTCAATTTTCATGTAAAATTAGCAGCTATGTCAACTTTTTTTCCTCATATTTGTTTGGTCACCATCACATGAATTGTGGATGGAAATAATTTAATTTTGATATTATGTGAAAATACGTAATAAAATCATGCGTGCACGCTTGTCTTTCTCTGTCACGATGTTGTTCGATCAATTCCCTTTGTACATTTTCAACTAACCATTCCATTTAAAACAGTTAGGTACTTGCTTTTTACATTTGTGGACACAATTATTCCAACGTTTAATACCGTTGGGATAAAAGATAACTTGGCACAACAATTGAACTAAGCCTTTGTTTGGATGGAGGGAAAACAAGAGAAGAGAAAGTAAGAAAATTGTATTTCTCTTGATGTCCATTGTTTAGACAAGAATAAGCATAAGAAAATTGAGAAAGGGAGGGAAATTACTTTTTATTTCCCACCAAATTGGTGGGAAAGGGAGGGAAATGCAAGATAAGATAAATAAATTACTATTATATACTTCTTTAACTCATTCGTTTTATCTAGTGCCTTTGATGTTGATCCTTCAAGCTACTTCAGCATCTAAGACTCGATCTAAGCCCTCCTGCTCTAACTCTTAACATTTTGCTCTCTCTGTGAAGACATGGAGAATTTATCAATAACTGTTTTTTTTTACAAGCTCTTGACAATACTGTCGTCTTGCATATAGAGATGGCCATTATGAAATGCGTGGGACAATTAAGTTTAGAAGGATGTTGAACAACTGATGGAATAAATATAAGTACAAATTTTTTGCTTATGGAGTAAACAATCTTGTGCAGATTTTTTGCTTGTGGAGTAAATATAAGTATAGATTTTTTTGTTTATAGAGTAAATACTAGTTCTACAACTAAGGGCATAAAGGTCTCAAAATTTTCTTTTATCTAATATAAGTTTCAATTCCTTACTTTGATAAATTAGGAAAACAAACAAAGGAAAGGAAATCACATTTCTCTTCCGTTTTTTTCTCCTCTTTTCCCTTCAATATTTCCTTTCCTTTCCCTTGTGCAACTAAAGATCCAAACAAAGGCTAAATGTTGGTTTACAGCTATATATATGTACACACACGCATTAATTTCCTTCAATTAATGTGACATATATATATATAAATAATTTTAGCTCATTAATTTCCTTCAATTAATGTGACAGAGATTTTAGTGGGGTTGGCTTGCTAAATAGTAAAAGAAGTATCAGCAAAAGATATTTGGTGTTTATTTGCAATATCGATAATAATATAATAAGAAGTATTAAATTAATAGTAGATGATAAGGTTATTAAAAAAAAAAAAGAGGTTGTAGTACGCCCTCCAACTAGAAAAAGTACCCATTAACTACTGGAGACTGACGAATCCAAACCTAATAAATGCGAGGTAAGATTGAGAAAGATGCGGCTTTTATTAACCAGGCATACCATTTTGTCACGCTCTCAACTATACTACGAAATAGACAGCTAGTATATGCTGGGATAGTCTTCTTTAATTGTTGAAAATTCGGAATACACAAAACATAGAAACATGCCTCAGATTTATTTATTTATTTAGTATTAACAGTACGGTGTGCCCACCAGCCTGTTCTTGTTTCAGTCCATAAATTAAATTAATTACTTAAGGTTACGTGCTCAAGTTTCAATCACAAAAGCCGATCGTTCCATCACATTGATATTAAATACTTGTACGCTCGCCTACAATGACTTAAGCTTTATTCATATTAAACTTCTCGATAGGAACATCAATTGGATCTTCTAAAACTCAATTATGGACATGTAAAGATTGATCTAACTGTATATATAACCATGTATACGTTTTTTAGAAGAAAACAATGTACGAAATCAGAGAATACACGTAATCAATAGAAAGTGACTTCATTGAACAGATCTTAGTAACAGCAGACTTTTTAAGACTGACATTGACATCACAACAAAAGTGCCAAAAAACAATTAATTGAAGTCCAGATAATTTACTTATTGTTCTAAGTTCTAACAACAGAAATTGAACAGGCAATAACGAGTTTTACTACTTATTGTTCTAAGTTCTAACAACAGAAATTGAGCAAGAAATAACGAGTTTTACTAAATTTTAAAATTACAAGTTGATTCTGGCTAAATAATTTTCCTAATTAAAATACGATTTTTAATTAATTATCACTTGTTTTTATTAGTGATTGCTAGTTCTAGTGTTTGGTCATGATCTTTAGCATTATAGGAATTTAAAGTCTTTCTAAATAATAATAAATTATTATTATTTAGCATTATTAGTGATTGCTAGTTCTAGTGTTTGGTCTTGCCTCTCTCTCTCTCTCTCCTCTAAGTGCAAGTGTTGGTCTTGCCGTTCATGTGCAAGGTGAGTTTTTAGGTTTTGTTTCGACGCTGGTTTCTCTTAGGCTATCGATTTA
>JANKOD010000001.1:14935514-14948703 GCA_026284645.1 Erythroxylum acuminatum
AAATAACGGCGGGCCGGGAGTTGATTCCCGGGAGGCCCCTCCGACGCTCAAGTCAGTCTTTTTGTGTAGGTTTCGGCTGTTGAAAACAGAAGAAAGTAGGATTGTAATCTCATACATGTATCATGGTAAAACAATACCTTATATATGCCATGGATGCTAGGTTTACGTAGATCTTTGTGTTTGCATGGGAGTTTAACTCCTGTGACTGGGCCCTTGATATCCGGGTCTGGAGCTGGGCCTGGTAAGGCCGGTCCAGCCGACCCGACCACATTAAAAATTAGGGATATCTCTAAGATTCTGTCGTTATATTAAAAGACATTTCAACTCAAAAACTATTAAATAAATCATATATTATTTTAACAATTTATATAAGAATTGGAGTTTATTAAGTTAAAATAATTATATTTTAAATTTTATCTTCTGTATAATAATTTAACGTTTTTTGATACTTAAAAATCTAATTGAAATCATTAATTTAGATTAATATGATCGTAAAAGGCATATTTTGAAGAAATCCTAATTGATTATATATATTCAACAATTATTCATTCTATTTTTTGCTTTTAAACATTTAAATTGAATATATTTTTATATTTCATATAACAAATTATAAATACTCGTATGCCAATTTCGGTCATATATTTCTTTCAAATTTTATTATTCTCTCATTTAATTATTATTTTCCTGGCCAGTGAGGATGGCGACATCGTGCCCATCTCCACCGAACTTGGCGGTGGTCTGGTGTCCCTCTGGACCGAGGGACTCCATAGGCATCTCCAGGAGCGCGCTCGCAGAAAGAGTCCACGTCAAGAAACTAGGAAGAAACTAGAAAGGGTCGTGATCACGCTTCGACGCCAGCAGGAAATTGCAGAGCTTCTCTCACTAAACGGTCATGTATTCTGCCAACATGGAGCTCTGTAATTTGGCTGGCAAAAGATGGATCTCCTACCAAGTAGTAACTACTAAAAATCAGGTATGACATTCCCCCTTTGAGGCTGAGCTCTGGGGCATTTTTTCTGGTCTCCTACTGGCTTGGGATTTGGGATTTGGGATTTGAGGCGTGTGGAATTAAATACGGACTCATTACTCGTCATTAACATTTTATCTGACTCTACAGGGGGGCGCAGACAGCCTTGCTCTTTGACTCTTGCCATTTCGTTACTGCTGGAGCGTGCGTGGGAAGTGAAGCTGTGCCACGTTTACTGCACGGGAAACCAATGTGCGGAACTGGTTGACTAAATATATCAATCTTCAACTGCTTGAGACAAGGTTCCTTCCAGTTGCCCCACTTGGCTGTTTGGCTATTTTGTGTAAGGATATTATTGAAGCTTTGGCAATTCGGTGCCGAGCACAGCTGTCTAGCTGAGGTTTTCTCTCTTTTATATGAAAAAAAAAATCAGGTATAACATTTATGGGGTCCCTACTTGTATTTCTTTATTAACAGTAATATAGCCGTAGAAGGTTTCCATATTTTTCGAGTCAAATTTTCTGTCCAATATTATGGTGTCTTATTGTGTGTAATAAATCTTAGCTATTTATTTATATAGGTCCCGTATAGAGTTCGCGTGAATCCCGCAAAATAAATGGCTGAGATTCCATTAGATAAAATAAGACTGAGTAATATTATACAGAAGATCTAGACCCCATATTTTCATAGTCGAAAGATGAACCTTTCACGTTGACGTCAGTGTACTAACCAAATCCTAGTTTAATAACAAAGTTGACGATCAAAAGTTGTACATGTACGTGCCCTTTCGTATTTGTTAAGACTCGCGACTCAAGCTTTCCAGTAATTGAAGAGATGTATAGGGTTAAAATTTCAATTTCTAGTGGCATGTTTATGCTTTCCAGTACAAAAGAATCCGTTTTTGGTGTACAGACAAATAGTTATAAAGCTAGATATAGTTAACATACACGTCTTATGTGGGATCCTTATATATAATATCTTTTAAATAAGAGATTTTATGAATTTAATGAAAGTTTAAAACACGACGATCTCCTACTGTTTAAGGCAAATGTTATATTCGTTGTGGTCATCCACGTAGTGTTAGAATTTTACAATCGGCCTACGGGCCCACAAAAGAAGGAAAGTTAGATTACATACAAGTTTAAGTAAGGTTTCATCCTAAAACCAATTGGTGATAGGTGGAGTAGCATATTAGACTTATATGTTGGTCTTCTTTCCTCTCTTTTTCCAACGTGGGACAAACTCCTACTCTTATATTTCAATACATAGCATAGCAATCCAATTTATGGTTATCCCTAATTAGGATGTGAAATTAAATCTGGATTTTTTTAACAGACGAAATTTAATATCCCCAACACTACAAAAAGAAATGATAATTCCTTTTACGAAAAGTATTAATAGTTGTTGAAAGCATTAAGAGGTACAGTTGTGAGTTAACATTAATTTTAGGAAAAGTCCAGTTAGTGATGAGTTTGGGTGAAACATCCCACCCCCTCCTCTCTCCCAATTTGGTCTCTCATCATCTCCACGTGTCTGTATCTTTTCTTTAATGAATTTAAAGATAGATACCTAATCATAATTCAACAATTTCTCTGCTCACACTCTAACACACCACACATGTTGCATGTATATATATATATAATACCCTTCACCTGTGTATATGCATACCATCTTCAGTCCCCACTAGCTGAGATTAGGTTGTGTGTGTGTGTGTCTTTCAAGTTCCAAATTATGATGCAGAAGAATGGTGGTGGTGGTGAAGGCCAGATAGTGGTTGATTTAGGTAACATTGACCCTCAAAGACTCTTTTTGGAAGGAGAATACGATGATCATCAGGTACATCACAAACCACCCTTTTACATCAGCTCTCTCTCCCCCTCACAAATGGAGTCTCTGGCCGCTGTTTGTGACGCCTTCTTACCATCCGTCGACGTCCCCGCCAACACTGCCGTAGACGACTCCGTCGCCACCTTCTACCGGTCATCGGCTTCCATGGCCGGAACTCCTGAACGAGTAGGACTTGGTTCTTCAAAACCCCATGAATTTGATATATACATATAATATATTATCTCTGTGCTGGTCACCATCTAATTAATATATTTTAATCACTTTGCATGACACTGATGCACGCACATCTTTAAATTTCTTTTTGAATTGTTTTCGTACGTCCATTCATATAAACTGTTACAATAGACATAACAGAGATGACTTCTGGTGACCAACGACAAAAAGGTCCTTCTCATGCATGTCCCCATTTCTAAGCAGTTGATGCCGTGACTTTTCCTTTATAAACTTTAGGGGGTGCTTGTTTGGGGGTAATGGGGAAAAATCTATGGGTATGAAATGAAAACTCTTGTTTGCTATCAACAGGGGTAACACTTTCATTCCCCCATTTTTAGCAATACTCTATACCTGTGGATTATTAGAGGAATGAGATTCATTGTTGGCTATATTTCATTCTCATTTCTTACTATATTCATTCCTATTCCTATTCTCATTCTCTTCTGTGAACCAAGCGCCCCCAACGTATACCCCAAGTCCCAACCTTATTAATTGAATATATGTGGTGGTCCAAACTCCAAGAACAAATTTTCCAAGTCCAAACTTTGAGCATTATTATAATGGATTTATGTAGTTTTTTTTTATTAATATGGAAATTGATATTAAAAGTGAATACCAAACTCCATAACATGTACAAGCAATGATCAGTTACATGTTTATTATTTAATGGTATTCATAAGAATGAATTGTCTTTTATGATATGGATGCAGCTAGCAGGACTGATGAGCGAAAGGCTGAAGCACCCAAAGAAATGGCTGATTATGTTGGTGTTATGGCTTCTATCAACAAGGCTTGGAACATTAATGTTGTGTGGGCCGAATAGTATTACAAGCCATTTTCCATACTTTCAGAGTTTCCCTCAACTTCCTCAGAAGAAGAGAGAAGAGATACTGATTTTTTGGAGATTCAACTTTATCTATCTGCTCAGAATGCTTTTCAAGGCCATGAAACTCCTCTGTGTACTAGTCTACTTCTCCCAGGTAATTAAAATTATCTTATTTATTACTCCCTTTAATTCATAATAAGTATCGTTTTAGATACATTTTAATTATTCAAAATAAGTGTCATTCTTGACTTTGTATGTATATTTATAATTTTACTTCCAAAATTAACCTTTAACTTCTCTCTCATCTTAATTACATTGATCACAATTTCAAAGCAATTTAATATGCAATTTCTCACACAATTTCTTATTAATATACAATTTCTCTCTCATCTTAATTACACATATCACAATTTCAAAGCAATTCATGAGAGTATTAATAATGGTATATCTATAATTTCATTAGCTTTCTTAATACGCGTGCATTTTTCTAAAACGACACTTATTATGAATCGGATGGAATATTATTAATAATTATGGGATCCTTAGTTCCTTGTCATTAAATTTCAAGATCAATTTTGAATTTGCAAGTGGTGATCTTTTATCTACAACTGCAACTTTTTATTTTAATTTGTAAATATTAATAAATAGAACCTTATTGGTTACTTGAACATGATTTTCACTAAAATTAGAATAGAATGCATCACGTGAAAACGACCATTAATAAGAAGATGTGTGACAGGTGCGTCTTTGTATCTTATTATAAGAAAGTGAAATAATGATAATGTTTAATTATGTTAAAATATTTTAATAAAAATAAAAAGATGTTTTTTTATTATATTATGAAATATTTTTAATGATTTTAAGTATATTATTTTTAATAAGGAAAGTATTGAAAAGATCATTATTATAATGCACGAAAATCATACGTAGTAAAGTTGGATGTAGCCTACCCGCCATAATCACTTTCAGAGGCCTAAGAGATGGATTTTCAGTTAACTAATTAACAAAAGCTTCGGACCTCCAATTTCAGGTAAACGATGAAAACGAGAACCTAACATGGAAAGCGATAGGCTATCCTGGACCTGACCCACAGTTCAAACCACCAATCAACAGCCAAAATAAGTCGTCACAACATTCCCCAAATGGGAGATCAATTCATAGACATAATGAGCAGATCAAAGAGGAAGCCAACAAGGAAGAGCTATTCGGACCTCTATATAGAGGACTTGTTAACATGAGTCTTCCAAGAGACATAGTTGCTGACACTTTACGTCTATCTGGATTTGCCGTCTCTGTTCGTCACAGCAAAGGAAATGCGCCTGGTTCAACATCTCCATCATTGGTTATACAATGCGATGCAGTGGTGATTGGTTCTGGATCCGGTGGCGGCGTACTTGCCGGAGTTCTTGCCAATGCTGGCTACAAAGTACTAGTCTTAGAGAAAGGAAATTACTTTGCTAGAAACAATCTGCCTCTTCTTGAAGGGTTTGCAATGGACCAAATGTATCTATCTTCTGGTTTGTTAGCTACTGATGATATGGGGGCAGTAATCCTTGCGGGATCAACAGTAGGTGGAGGCTCTACGGTTAATTGGTCAGCTTCTATTAAGACCCCTCAACATGTTATGAACGAATGGAGTGATCACTACGGTTTAGAGTTATGTGGCAGCAAATTGTACAAGGAAGCACTAGATGTTGTTTGTGAGAAAATGGGGGTTCAGTCTGAAATCAACGATGAAGGGTTCAATAATGCGATTTTAAGGAAAGGGTGTCAAGAATTAGGCTACCCTATCATCACTATTCCACGAAACGCGGAGTCCGATCACTACTGTGGTTGGTGCAGTCTTGGTTGCAAAGATGGAAGGAAGAAAGGCGTCGCCGAGACATGGCTGGTTGATTTGGTGAATTCCGGGAATGGCGCAATTCTGCCGGGATGTGAAGCCATAGAAATTTTACGTAAGCGAAAGAGCGGTAAACGTAGGGAAATGGCAAGTGGAGTAGCATTTGAATTTGAATACAACGGGATAAAGGACTTATGTGTAGTTGAGTCCAAGGTGACAATTGTTGCTTGTGGTGCCATAAGCACACCCGCACTGTTAAAGGCAAGTGGCCTGAAGAATCCTAACATTGGCAAAAACCTACGCCTCCATCCAGTAACAATGGCTTGGGGCTATTTCCCTGAAGCTCAATGGCCAGAGGAATGGAAGAAAAGCTATGAAGGAGGGATAATGACAGCAATGTCTACAGTTGTTGCAGACTTTGACAGGAGGGGATATGGAGCAGTGATTCAGACACCATCATTGCATCCTGGTATGTTCTCAGCACTTATGCCATGGGTGTCAGGTTCTGACATGAAAAGGAGAATGTCAAGAATTTCCAGGACAGCTCATATATTTGCATTGGCCAGGGATAAAGGATCAGGAACAGTGAGTTCACCAACCTCAATAAGCTACCAAATGAATGCCGACGACGAGAAGAATCTGCAAAGAGGATTAGAGAGGATTTTACGTATACTAACAGCAGCAGGAGCTGAAGAGATCGGTACACATCACCCTAAAGGAAAGAGCTTGAATGTGAAGAAAGTAAGCGACCAAGAGTTTGAGGCGTTTGTGAAAAAAGAGAGTTCAAGATCATTGAGAGACTTGTCATCGCAGATATGTTCAGCACATCAAATGGGGAGTTGCAGGATGGGTTTTGATCCTAAAGATTCTGTAGTAAACCAGATGGGTGAGACATGGGAAGTAGAGGGATTGTTTCTGGCAGATACAAGCGTTTTTCCAACAGCTTTAGGTGTGAATCCAATGGTTACAGTTCAAGCAATTGCTTATTGCACTGCGCAATCGGTGTTAGAAGTTCTTAGAAGGAAAAATTGAATTTGTCAAGGAAAATTTGTTCTGAAGAAATTTCTCAGCTTAGTCCACAACTTCGACTTGATAAACTGGGCAAATGTCTGTGGTATGAGAAGCTAGTTTAACATTTGAGACTAATATACATAAAGCCTTATTATATAACTCAACTCTCATGTACCGTCGATCCTATTAAAGGTAAACTTTGTGATTTGATGGGCTTTAATTAGTTGTATAACAGTTGACTTAACCCTAGTCAATACTGTCATAGCATTCACGTAAATGCATAACTAGCTTTTGATATCTTAAAGATTTCAATATTTTCAGAACTGAGACAAAGTAACATTGTTGATACAATTTATTTGCAAGTGAAAAAATGATTTATTAATATAAGTCAAATTTAACAACAAAAAATTGCATATCACTACAAATATTGGTTCGTTCAAAACCAAACTTTTTTAGCATATTACACATAATAAAAGTTAGATTTTTCAAACACATAGTACATCTAATTTAGTGATAAATGATAAAATTTAATGTATAGTTCTTCGATTTCGGTAATATGGATCTTAACTTATGACATAACAAATTGATTTTATTTGTTAATTTTATATCGTCCTTATATCTATGGAGACATCTTTTTCATTATATTTCATAGTGTTAGATCTTTAAATATAATACAATATGCCATTGAAAATAAATTATTTTCTGATGTCATATTGTGAATCATATGAAAGGATTTGAATCATGAAAAAATTAAAGGTATTCTTAAGGCAAAAAAAGAAATGACATTAAAAGTACTGTCAATACTTATCCAATATTTTTTTATTGAAACTAAGGAATTCAGAATATTTCTTATCCTAAAATAGTACATATGTTATGTTGCACACTAAAAGTCTCATTTATTTTTTATGCAATATTTATATCGTTTAAAACTAAATTGTCTCATAATTGGATTTAAGTAGAATCATTTATATTTAACTTTTAATCTTTAGTTTTTAAACTTTTTCAAATAATATTAAACATTATACATTTATATTAAATTCACTGGTTAGAATTATCGGGACAAGTCTCCATACTCATTAGACCTCCTGCAAAGAGCATACATTTAGTGCTATAGATGTTTAATATGACTTATTGTAAACCTGTTGTAGCATCTAACTCCTACGGAGAGATATTATCTTTGGCACAGTGTCTGCCAAAGAATAATATAGAGAGAGGCTATGAAGAATATGCCTTATTCTAATGCAGTTGGTAGCCTAATGTATGCCCAGGTGTGAACTAGACCATACATTGCATTTCCTGTTAGACTATTGGGTAGATATAACCCAGGAATCGACCACATCAGGGTATATCTTTATGTTAACAGATGGTACAGTATTGTAGAAAAGTGTCAAGTAGACATTAGTGACTTGACTATACATGCAAATTTTGTGGCATGCTATAGAGCTGCTACACAGGCAGTTTGGCTCAAGAACTTGATTTCTAAGTTGTTTGTAATTGATTTAGTGACTAGACCCATTTATTTATATTGTGATAATCTTTCTACTGTGTTATTGAATAACAACAATAATTACATCACAGAGTCTAAGCATTTGGAAGTCAGATATTTGACCATAAAGGAATTAATATAGAAAGGTGAAATTGAGGTGGAACATTTAAGGACTGAAGATATGCTTGTTGATCCTTTGACTAAAGGACTTCGCCCACATGTTTTTTAGAGACATGTATGCAGTATGGGTGTATTGAAGTCCTTAGACACTATTAGTTAGGGATCACAATGTTTGCTCCTTGTATATTTGTATGTTTTTCATGTATTATAACAATATGTTTTATCAATACAGAAGAACATCATTTTGCTCTCAGTTATACATGTTGTTATATGTTGCAATAATACATGTGAAAGTCTTTATATTTGTATCGATCTTAAGCAATTTGAAGGTCATTTGACATATATATACAGATTGACCTTGAGCCTATGTCATTAGGACACATACAGATACATATATAAATCCATTGATTTTGACATAATATAGGGGGATGTAAGCATTTAATCCTATAAGGGTCCTTTAATGTAGTTTAGCATTCAGTGAGAGAAAACAAATTTCTCTAATGTTGTTTAGTATAAAATTCAGGAAAATTTAGACCTACAAATAGAAAGATGATACATTTTAGATCATATAGGTATCATCTTAGTTTGTCGCACTCCATTTTCTCATTCATATTAGTAAGGTATTAGATATTCGTGATTGTATTGGATCTGTGTCACACATGACACATGCATTTGATATTTTTTAATATCGAAAGCCTTATGGGACATAATAATGAACTTTCATTATCTTTGATTCAAATGATTTTTAAACTTGGTCGACCTATACATTGATTTAGTAACCATTTTTTACCGATTTTATAATTGTTACATCTACTATAATTAATTAATGTCCACGAGGAGAGTGTTAGTAATTTTCCTAAAATTGAACAACAATTAATTACAATTTTATGATTTTAATAAATTTGCGGTTAAGCAAATAAAATTTAATCTGATTAAAAGAAAATAAAGTAGCTCGATAAAGGATCTGGTTTAATGGGTTGAAGTTCAGCGAAGAAAATGGAGCATAATCAGTATAAGCACGAGACTATATCTATGTTTATCTATAGCACATGATCGTATATATATGTACTTCTACATCTTTTCAAATGTGAGATCGCTAGTTTTCATGTTTGAGTCTTATAAAGTGCAAGACTGCATGCAAGTGCTTTATTAAGTAGGAGAATGCAAGCATATGTCTTATCACTTGCAAGACGACATGTCTACATTTTTATATTTTATTAGATATGAGACTACTAGTTTATATGTATACATCTTCTTGGTCATAATATTACATGTCTATATCTTATTGAGCTATGGATTATATGCCTACATCTTATCGACCATAAGATGATATTCATGCTTCTTTATCAAATGCGAGGTTACATGTCTATGAATCTGACTCTAATAAAAACGAGATTACATGTTTGTGCCTTATCAAGCATGAGGTTAAATGTTTTTTTCTTGTCCAACATGAGATGACATATTTATAATTATGTGTCTTATTGAGTATAAAACTATTATTTTGCAAATATGTTCTTTATTGAGCACAAGATTATATACCTATGTCTTCTTCTTTTTTAAAAAGGGAAAATGGTATTAATAAAGAATTATGTTACAAAACAAAAGGTTGATTATGGGTATACCTGATAACATGCATAAAGCAACATATGTAGGTTTATCAACAACCAGATATTAAAATAAATACATGTGTTTGATGTTTAGAGAATATAAGGTGAGATGCTGGTTAGATCTAAGTTGTTGAGAACGATTAACTCCTTAACTCCTTTAATAACTTCAGTGATTAGTGTATCCAACGATTTGCTCTCAATCTCAAATATATGCAAGTTTCTTTCCTTCCAAATGGATTGTGCAGTCAGTCCAAGAGCTTGTGTGTGAGACTCCAGTGCAATATTATGACTCTACATATTATTGATTGAAAAATTGTGATTATATGTCTTATTGGGCATGAGATTACTAGTTTGTGTCTTATTGAGCTTGAGATATCTAGTCTGACTATTTTTCTCTTATTAAATGCTAGATTACATATTTGTTTCTTATTGAGTGCAATACTACATATTTGTAGTTCTATATTTTGTTAATCTTGAGATCATATATTTGCAATTTTTAATTTTTTGAAGTACAATATTGCTAGTATTTACATCTGCACCTTTTTGATTGTGAGATTGTATGTATACATATTATTAAGCACAAGATAATATGCATGTACCTTATCGAGAGCAAGACTATGACGCTACATCTTGTCAAATTTAAGACTACATGAGCACAAGGCAATGTTTTTTCACATTTGTGTCATTTTAAGTGTGATATCACTAGTTTATGTGTTTTTCTTGTCGAGCACAATAATGTATGCTTGTGTTTTTATGGTGTGAGACTATTTATAAGCAACCTTGTGTATTAGTAGGTATGTGCTTTATAGGAGTGCGAGTGAGTGCGTGTCTTTATGAAGACTTAAGATTATGCATAAGCAATTAGGCATATTTATAAGCACAAGAAACTTAAGGAGTAATTTTGCATCTTTACAAACTATAGACTACTTCTGAGCGAGTTTGCATCTTTTAGAGGCGTGAGATTGTATATGAGCAAGTTTACATTTTTATATGCATGAGAATGCTTAGGAACAAACTTGTGGGTCTTTTTTGGTGAGTATACTTATGAGCTAGTATGCATTCTTCTTTATTATTTGTAATTACTTATTGCATATATATCTACATTAAGAGTCAGCAAAATAAGTACTACACTATATATAAACAAAATATATCAAGTATATATCTCCATTTTTTTCAACTAACAAGCTTGTTTATTATTGTAGATTGTCCAAGATATTAAGTTGAGCTGGGGGGATGATCTGTGGGTGTTTTAGTTTTTTTAGGCCAAATTATCTATGACATTCATCACTATAAAATAAAATAAAAATTAATAAAGATGACTTTCATGTTCAGATACTTACTTACGACACAACAACAACAACAATAACCTAGAAAAATTTCTGTTAAAACGAGGAGTCTAGAGAGGTTCAATGGTATGCAATCTTACCCCCTAACTAGTAAAAAGGTTATTTTTGAATCTTACATATGACACTAATTAATGTTAATAAAATTTACCATCTCTTGTTGGTTTCTGATTGTATCTCATAGATCTGGTCCTCGTACTTAAAGAACTATAAAATAGAATCAAAAGGTATATCTAACATAAAACACTTGAGGGGACTTATAGTTAAGAATAGAGATAGGTAAAAGATTTATAAAATAAACAGCAACAGAAAAGGCATTATACCAAAAGGTTTTAGGAAGAGAGGAATGAATGCGGAAAGTAAGATCAGTGTTAGTAATATGAAGAATTTTGTCCTTCAATAAGGCCATTTTATTAGGGAGTACTAGGATAAGAGATATGATATGTAATGCCAAAAGAAGTGAGAAATTGAGCAAAGGCACCTTTGATTAGTTAAGGAGCTCCATCACATTAAAACAATTTGATAGTGGTGGGAAAAACATTTTTAACTATGGTTTTAAAAAATTGAAAGTTAGAGAGAACCTAAAATTTGTAAGTTAAAGGAAATATCTACATATAACTACTGAAATCATCAATAAAAATGACAAAACAATAAAAACCAGAAATAGAGAGGAAGGAAGAGGGTCCTCAAACGTCATAGTAAATAAGTTGTAAAAGACTAGTGGAAACATGAGAAGATAATGAAAATGAAATTTTAGTAAGAGATGTAATTATTTTTTACAATGAATTTGGAAGAAAAAAAGATATGACAACCGAGAAAGTGTTGCAGAATAAGGATGACCAAGATGCTAATGCCAGATGTTAGATGGAGCAGGAGTGATAGTGAGGGAAACATGATTTGTAAAATTCAAAAAAATCTTCGACTAAGACACTAATGCCAAACATTAGATGTAGCAAGAGTGACAGTGAGGGAAACAAGATTTCTAAAATTCAAAGAAATCTTCATAAGATAGAGATTATTGTGGATAAAACTAGCAAAGAGTGGTGTCTTGGTGATGAGATCCTTTATAACATAAACAAAGTGTTTAAAATTTAATAAGATAAGAATTATATGTGACAAATTTGATAATAAAAATCAATTTTGTATTTAGTCAAGCAACAACTAAAATATCAGTATGATGAAGTGGATGATATGGAGTAGAAAGAGTAAAATTACTAGTAAAGGAGATAGAAAGTGTGTGACCATTATCAAAAATCATTTGATTTAGACCATTATACGATGTTTCAAATTCCATAAGTTAATGGCACGGGGACATGTGAGTGGTAGCACCAGTATCAGGTAACCATTCATTAATAACGCGTGAAGTAAATAGGGAATTATCAAGAGGATTTTGAATGTTCAATGCAGTGAAGGCTATAAGAAGATTTTGATGATTAATGGAAGGATCATGGGAACCAATTCAAGATTCAAAATACCAAAAACGATAGTAGACAACAATATGACCATATTTCTAGGAGATTTAGCATTGGGATGGTGATTTATTGTTGTAATTGGATTTGGGAAAAGAGGAACGTCTTTGGGTTTGGGCCTATGAAAAATAATGGGCTATATATGGGGCTTGATTAATGGATGGGTCAAAGGAATTCATTGGCCTAGAGGAAAAAAAGGTCTATAAAATATTGCTTGCACATTTAGGCCATTTAAGGGTTCTATGAGCACATTAGAGGTAAAATAAGGTCCAGGTGAAATAGGTTTGCTGGGTGGGGTCAAAAGGAGCTTCCTTTCTTACCCAAGATGTCGCCACACCCTCCATTGGTAAGGTGGCCAGTGTAGAAGACAGTGAATGTCGCATAAGTTAGAATGGAGGACCTTCGCTCATTGAAGGATTGAAAACGTTGCTTGTGGATGATTAATTTGACTTGAAGCTC
>JANKOD010000001.1:14948727-14959871 GCA_026284645.1 Erythroxylum acuminatum
GTTTAATAGTGGTGATGAATGATTCCTAGTCAGAGGCTAAAAAGAACGAGATCATCATTTGAAATATTATCTCTAATTACAGGCAACTCATCAGTGGTATGGGAAATGGTGGGAAGATATTTGGTGGCCAGTGTTGAGCCTTTTTTTAAAGTATAGAGTTCCATGGAAGGAGAGATCTTTGGGAGGTGGATTTTTATAATGGCCCTTAAATTCTAAATATTTACACTTTTATGAGAAAATTTATTGTTAGTATATTTTATCGAAGGTTATGACAAGTTAATTTGCAAACTGGTTAAAACTGTTACACGTGTCAACATCGTTGCTCCTGAACACCAAGACAAATGAAATGACTATATCGCCAAGACTTTGTCAACAAACTCTTTTGAATGAAAATTCATTGCCTTCCAAGAGAAAATTCCACATTTATCAGGTAGAACTAACCAGATGGACCACAAATCCTTAATCCACAATTTGGATAATTAATAAATCATTTGGGAAGTAATAAGTTTAACGGCGATTTTAAACATAGCATGCTAAGAAATAAAACATCTCTTGGTTAATATGATTGAAATATATATAATTAATCCCATTGTCTTCTTTCTATTTCACAATTACTGGATGATTTATATAGAAAAATCTTATCTTCTCCTCCACTTCTGCACGAATTGGCCTCAGATTTCTTTCCATTTGCATTAAAGTCAATATACAAATTTACAGTTGTCTACTGAGTTTGATCTTAATAACCTTATTTCTAGGTATCTTCCTTAAAAGTCAAGTAAGCAAACCTTGTTCGTCTTGACTTAATCTCCCAAGACACCCCAAGCATTAGTTGTAAGCAAGTTTTCCACCTACAACCCCCAGCAAATGGAGGAGCCAATTGCGCCTTTCCCAATAGTGTGATTTATGATCCCTAATCAATTATCAATTATCAATCCTCAATCTCTAAACAGCTATTCATATTTTATTACCAGTTTAGTCTCATATAGTCCTCCTGGAGACAAAGAAGAAAACTTAATCTCTTAACCTTTTCTTGTATTATCAGCCTCTCTCACTACTAATGATGAAGCCGTTGACCAAGTCCATGTAACCGAAGCAACATTGGACAGATCAAAAGAGCTTGATGTATATTCAAAGAACCGTCTACAGGCGGGTAGAGAATGTTGTCTCTCCTTCAAAGCAATGAAAGGCGGCTTTGAAAGAGAGCTTCAACAACCACACGAGAAGGCTACCAATAAAGGATCATGGAGAGGACGACCAATATATGCCACTGCCCACATCTTTGCACTCCTTGAGTAAACTCTAAACCCTGTTCTTATAATTCTTTGTATATTCTCTTCCTATCTCCTCCAAAGATTTCTGGTCTAAAAGGGCATAATTCGGCCCTCCCAACCTCACCATGGAAAAGCCTCGACATGGGTTCTTGCTGCTCTTCATAACGGCCGCCATCTTCCTGAGCCTTGCCTCCTTTGTTTTATGTATCATCGCCGAGGCCAAGAAAGCCAAGGTTAGTGCTTTCACTATAAAGTTTCTTCCTTTTCCTTCTTAGTTTGTTCATTGGACATTGGGTGGGTGCTGTCTTGTAGAAGGAAGATGTCAAGTTGGATGGAAAACTGTGTTATGTGCCTGAAAGTGATGCGTTTCACTTTGGAATTGCAGCATTGGTGTGTTTGATTACTGCCCAAATCGTCGGAAACTTGTTAACTTGCGGAAAATTCCTGCCAGGGGATAGTAGAAATGGTTGCAAGGCCAAAAGGACAACAATGGCCATAGCTCTTCTGGTTCTGTCCTGGTAGGCGATCAGTCATATTCTATCTTCATATCTACTGCTCTCAGTATCATTAAAACATGCACTTCCAGACACAAGTGTGAAATACTGAAATCTCATTTTCAGAGGTGTAAACTGACTTAGATAGAGCATTTTGACTTTTCTCATTCAATTTCTCACTTATATCGGATGAAATCGTCTGTCCATACGTTTCTCATCCCCACTGAGATGGCATTAATTGAACTGACATCCGAATAGACAACGCATGTTAGGTCCTAGATTGGCCACAAGTTGGCAACTAGAATGATTTTAATATGAATCCGCGAAAAAAAGCGCACGGACAGGCTGGAGATGTCCAGGTTTCAGTAAATCTGCACTGAGATTTCAAACCGTAGGAAGATTAGTTTAAAACCGGAAAGGAAAGAGATGAAGCATTAAAAACTAAAAAGCACGTGGGTGTTAATTAAAATATAACATTTCTGTAGTTGCTGTGCTGCAGGATCAGCTTTGCTCTGGCACTGATTTTGTTAAGTTCAGCTACGAGCATGAGCAAAAGACAGTCCTATGGAAGGGGGTGGTTGGACCACCACTGCTATCTAGTAAGGAACGGGGTGTACTCTGGTTCAGGAGTTCTAGGCCTCGCAGCTACAGCTACAACTCTTGGCTCAACCATCTTCACAATCAAGAAGACACAGGTAGAGCGAGACCGCAAAATCCATGCTCAGTTTGTTCTACAAATTAACTCCAATTAACACCACCTACTTCAGAAAGAGGCAGACAAACATGAAGTTGGTATATTCCTGGCGTTTAGTATTTGGATAAGGTGAAGCCCCACAAGCCTACTGGAGGCACTGAGATAACAGAAAAAAAGACACAAACTACTTACATACAGTAAAAATGACATAGCACACACTTCCTTTGTTCGATTAAGCAACAAGGATAGTAGTACCTCTAAGGTATATCATCATAAAGAGTCAACTTTGGCATTCAACGTATTCTTTTCAATTATCAAAGATTATTCCTCTTTTCTTTTCTTTTTTGTCCCTCTTTTGGTCACTTGATAAAACAAATCAATGGTCACACTCAAATCTATCAAATTTTTAAGAACTCAATTTACCAAATTCTAATTGGATCATTAATATGAAAACCGATTGTTCACAATAGGCTTGACAACGAACAAACCCAATTTAAAGTTAACAAACCAGGTTTTAAATTGATTAAACTAAAACTTGAAAAGCCGGCTAAGTTTTCAATCCTAAAATTCAAGAAGTCTAATCTCTAATTGCCAAAACAACGTCATTTTTATATAATTAACCAAAACAATGTCAATTTGATTTATAAATTTAGAAATCTAAAGATCTAAAACATCATTTTGGTCTCACGTTGTTGACAATGAGTATCGGCTTGACCTATTGCCATACCTATTTCATAATTGCATTCATCTGTAACTTTCATGCACTAGACCCATGAACAAGAACTTTTGTCATGCATCAAGCAGCCTTTTCTCCATGGGCAGTATTTCTATGATGCTACAACTACGCAAGTTTGCCAACAATGGTACATCTGACAATATAACACAATGACCTATATAAACTCAAGTCTATTAACAATTCAGGAGTAACCTACAAAGGCAACTGGGGTGTGAATTAGATCCCTAAAACTAAAAGTACCATCAGACTACGTGATACAAGTTTTCACAGCAGTAAACATGGGAGGCCAGCTCACAAGATAAAAGCATGAACTTGCCATAACTATCAACATCCAACCGTTCCCGTCAGGAATCTAAAAGTGAAATCCTAGATAAGGATGATATTAACTGACTTCTAGGTTGAGGAGGTCAGAATAGATAATCTGAGATACACAAGGTAATGGACTTTCGAAGGTTAACGAGATTAACATAGGATCAGAAGGTAATGCTCCCACGCCCCCTTCCACCATGCCCACGGCCATATCCCCTTCCCCAACTGTGTCCTCGATGATAGTTATTGCCACGTCCAGTGCCAAACCCACCATAACTAAGATTAGGATTCTGACGGAAAATACCAAAGGTCTGAAGAGAAAATTCACCAGAAACGATCACTAAAATATCCAACACATCAAGTTTTCAACAAACATCATGTTTCAGAATCCTTAAGAGATATGCAAACCTCGGTATCATGTTTCATTCTCTCTGCAAATCGGTTCTGCCCATTCCCACCTCGGTTGAGTGAATTGCAAGAAATATTGTCAAAGAAATTGTCCTTATTATATGCAGGCTGCATAAACAGTAACCATTATAAGGGCGAGACAATCAAATATACCACATGTTATTTGACTACTGAATACAAAAAAGATCTAATTCAAAACTTGCGAAGTAACCTTGGCGTCAATAGTAGAAACCAGGCCACCAAACTCTTTGTCTCCCAAGCTCCGATCATTTGGATTTTCATCTGTGCCGTTTGTTAGTTGCTTTGCTTTTCCAAGACAGTCCCATACTTCATCCTTTTTAAACTTCTCATTCATAGCTTCAAAATCAAACTCTTCAGTGAACTGCAACCAATAAAGGACCATGATGATAGTATAACACACCAAGCGAGACATGGAAAAGTTTTTATTTGAACATCGGCAAGCACAAGCACTATACAATAGCAGCAGCAGCAAAGCTAAAAAATGTTTGGTTAGTGAACACGGACATAAGATCAGAAGAAGACACAATAAGTAAGGACTTGAAATTGCATTACCACAAATGGAAACCATCAAGCAACTTTGCTGTGCAATGTGACAAACATATCATGTTTTGGTTTATTAAGGTAAAGAATGTTCGCTTGTTAAAAAATCAAGTAAGCACCAAGATCTTCTCTATTTTCAAATGAGTACCAAAAATGCCTATTCTTGGTATTGGCTCCAAAATAACAGTTATATCTTCACTCAATGGCAGCAGTGGAAAAGTACTTGGAATCTAACTTCAAAGGATTAATTCTGTCTTCAAGAATTACTTTCTAAGAGGGCTGTACTAAACAGCACGAACCAGAATCTTATCACATTTCCTATCAGGTGTTCTAGTTCTGAAGGTTCTGAATTGCATCTTTTGTTTTGACTTCCTGATCGTCATAAATCTCTTTACGCAGATTTATGTATTTGTGTGTGTATTTATGGCTTTAAGCACATATATGTCATCCTACTATTATATCATGCAAGCATTTAGAAAGAAAAAAAACACAATCACTTAGATGTCATGATCATAAAGCCAATAATCTGCAGTAAAAGATGTAACCAAATAAAAGTTAAGAATTAAATGCAACCTCATCAGAAAACGTTCTAGCAGTAAGAGTAAAAGCTACGTAACCTGATGGGAAGACTTAGGCAACGGCAACAAGGGTGGTTGTGTTGCCTGACCTGAACTCCAATGTAGAGAAGTAGATGACATAGAAGTCGGAGCACTCACATCATTCTGATCAGGAAGAACTTTCAATGTTGAAGGAAACTCATCTGGTATGAAATGTGCAGATTGCTGTGGACTTAATAGAGATGGAGAGGGTGTTAGGAAGGGACTTGTGAAAGAAACATCATGAGATGATGGAGGATAAGGTAAAAATTGTGTAGGCTGCATGATTGGAGGGTTAAAAACACCTTTGCTAATGCTCTGAGGAATAATTATGTTAGTTTCTTGAGTCGAAAAAGGAATTGATAACGTAGTTAGTATATTAGGTGATTGGAAAGAACCCTGAGAAGTAGAAAATTGTACAGGATTAATAAGGCATTGGAAGTTGGGCTGTATGGGATCAGATGCAGCAGATGGCATATGAGAAACAAATTCTGATGAATTTATCAGTCCTAAAACAGGGGTATCCTCCACTCCTAGGAGCTGCATCTGATTCTGCACTGGTAAGGGGGGTGACACCATCGATGAATGTTGAAGGGTAAAAGATCTGCTGCTTGATGTCCCATCCAATCCCTGCCAGTAATTTGGTGTTGAAAATGATGGACCCGCATTCTGAATAGCTTGGGAAAGTCCGGTACCACCATCATTTGAGGATGGGTATGTGGGCAATGGGTAGACTCCACTTGCCAAAGCAGGGGTATTCAGTCCTTGAGCAGGTTCTGTGAAATTTTTAATACCAAATGATGGTGAAATTGAACTACCCGATGGAACTCCAGCAAACTGTGACTGCAGAACAACAGAGCAAAGAAAAAGCATATGTATGAGACAAAACATTCCAGGTTCACAATCTTCAACAAATAAAGATGGAGTAAAACCTGAATAATAGCGGGGTCAGTGTGGACATGTTCCTCCCTTGGAACAGATAGCATAGGCTTGACTTGCAAATCCTAAACATCAAAATATTCAGAATTGATTAAGTACCTATCTACATTGGTAAAACCAATTTCAAACTCCAATCATGAATATATATAAACTTTACCTTAATGTCAGTTCCACGAAACAGAATGTATTCATACAAAACATCACTGGGGGGAATCTGGGGACCATCTTTCTTTCGACCCTCTGATCCATAGGACCTTACTGGAACAAAAAAAAAACATTGTGAATAAAACCCAATAACAGTGGAGATCTCAAAGGAACAAAGAAATGAAAATGAGATACCGTTACTGAGGGCAAGCGTGGAATCGGAGACTGAGAGACGAGAGAGGACGCCTTCGTATCGGATATCGCTCTTCGATATCAAACTTATAAAGCTTCCTATGTACGACTCCACCCTCTTATGGTTATCATTACTATTACTTGAAGCAGACATTTTTAATTCTCTCGCATAAATTAATATGATGTCGGTTACAACGTCACAGGGTTACGCCCTTCTTCTTCCTCGCTCTCTCATGGCGCTGTTCAAATCGTGTATGTAGTATGTACAATCGCTCTCATTTTTGGTTAACGGCAGAATCACGCAGCCTTTTTCTAATGGGCCTTTCAATGGCCCAAAGTGTAAAAGTTCAATCTAGAAAATTAACTTTTCAACTCCATAACCCACAAGCCCGGTAACTTTTGATAATAGATGCTTCAAAATGTTGCCTCCTATATGTATGGCAAGTTCTATCAATTTAACAAACCAAGACAAAGAAGAAAGAGGTCAAAAGAATCTTCTTATTTTTGAATGTACTAAGTTACATGAAATCTCATGAAAGGTTTCATCCTAGTACCAAGAAGATTACAAAGATCTCTCTCAATCACCTTGTTTAACTCCTTTTACCAATACCTCATTCAACCCCTTTTATCCAACCTATGGTCCAATCATAAGCGGTCTCTCTCGAGTCATCCAATATTGAATTTATACAAATTTAGACATTTATATGAATAAATAAACGGTAAGACCAATTAAAGGCAACTCAAGAAAATATATCTCGTATATAAATGAAATTAAATAAAATCAATCTATACAAAATTAACTACAAAGTTTTCTACTATCTAGACATAGAAAAGTATTTAGCCATAAAGTATGTTCAAACTAATAAAATTAAAAGGCAAAAACAGAGAAATCATCGTAGAAATAAATATAGATAAACTCTCAATTCCCGTTGATAATTTGATTTGTTGAGATGATGTTTAGATCTTGGTTCCCTAATAAAAGATAACTTAAATTTAACTTTTAAGGGTTGGAGAACCCTCTTGACGACTAGCCCTAACTTTTAAACAAAAAAGTTGTTTCTTATGTCTATTTTTATTCAAAAGTAGGCTAAAGTCCTCTAAAATTAAGGTTTCCACATTTAAATATGTTTTACACTGTCTAAGGCATGCCCAAACTGTGGGCCTCGCTATTTCATCTGGGTGATGCACATGCCCTTTGATATGATTGTGCCAATAAATCGTAGATCTTCCTTTTTTGAAGATTAATACACGGTCTTTGGCATGATTATCTCTCTAAATTATGGATCTCTCTATTTCTTCTTTTACTTGCACACAATCTCCTACATGATCATAGCCAGTCGTGTGACTTATTGCATTTAAGGGATGGCACTTGTGCCTGGGCTAGGGCCGTCCTATCCTAGCCCAAAAGTTGCAATTTTAGAAATAAAATGATATTTAAGTTGTAATTTTGTCAGGCTTGAGTTCAGACTCTTAACATAATTACAACGTAAACAATGTCATTTCGCTTTAGAAGCAAAATGACGTCATTTTTTACTTACACTGTTTCATTTCTAAAGAAGTAAAAAAAAACGTCACATTGTTTTATCAACAAAACAATGTCGTTTTATGCTTATATTGTTTCATTTTTTATGGGGTAAAATGATGTCAATTAGTTTATGTTAACCATTCCCCTTTTCTTCCCTTACCTTCTTTAGACTTCGTACATACTCTCTCTCTCAAATAGTTAGCCATCATCTATTTCATTTTGGTCGCCCATGCGCCACGCCACTCCTTCTCCTCCAACCACGACCGCCCCTTTGTACTCCCTCCAACTGACCCTTCGCCTTATCGCCCTACTGCCCCACTTCCTCGCTACCCCTTCACCGACTTTTTTTTCATCTTCACCACCCACCCACCAAGGTAAAGTTCCTTCGTCATGTTTTGGTTTTGAATCTTTTAATTGAAGATTAAATTTTTTTATAGTGACTTATATGGTCAAATACATATCCTTGTATGTGATTATGTAAGTCCGTGAAAACACATAATGCCCATGTGTTGTGTAATATGATCCAGTGAATTACACGATCATATACATGGGTGTGTATGATCGTGTAAGTCATTAATAACTTTAAATCTATGATTATGAATTTATGATTTATGTTCTCCAATTCTCTCCTATATTTTATGTTTATGAATTATCAATTATGACTATGAATAACATATATATTCATATGTTAATTATTTTAGATAGATAAGTATATTCCTGCAGTGGAGAATTATAATCTTATACTAGAGACAGAAATGGAAACTTCTAATCTTGTACCAAGTAAAGATAGAAGTCCTGGTCAAATGAAACGTGAAGTTTGGAATCACTTTAATAAGATTAGACCAATAGACAAAGTGGAAAAAGTCGAATGTAAGTATTGTCAAAAGATGTTGGCCAGGAGTTCAAAAGGTGTAACCTCCCATTTAAAGAGACATGCGTATTCATGTAATAGCAAAAAGATTGTATTAGGATGTCAAACATTTTTTACCCCTAACCTTATAAGAGAGAAGGATGAAATGACTGCAACAAATCAAGATCTTTGATTGTTTCTATGGTAATTAGTGATGGACATCCAATATCTATTGTTGATATCTAAATATTTAGATTGTTTTGCAACTCACTGCAACTGACCTTTAGTGTTCCAACTCAAAATACGTTAAAGAAGGACACTATAAAGATATACAAGGATAAGAAGAAAGAAATTTTAAGAACGTTGATAAGTATTGAAGGATAGATTGTCATTACAACAGACATGTGGATAGCTGATAACCAAAAGAAGGGTTATATGACGATGATGACATATTTTATTGACACTAACTGGAATCTAACAATAAACTTTTGAGGTAATTTATATTCTTTAATATTGTTATCTTCTACTTTTTCATTATGTTATGATTGATATTAGTCATATTTGTATAAGGTAGGTTCATTTATGTAGCAGTACCACATACAATGGAAAGGTTGGCAACCTTATTAGGAGACTGTTTGATATATTGTATTATCGACACCAAATTGTCCATCATAATAATCAAAAATTGTAACATGAATGATGGTATGATTGAAAAGTTGAAGAGTAAGATATTGGTTGGGAGCTTGTTGGTTAGTGGAAGTTTATTTTATATGAGTTGTTTTTTTGCATATTTTGAATTTAATTGTGAAGGATGGCATGGATATGACAAAGGAAGTAACAAATTCGAAATAGTGTATCATATTGGAGTGTAACACCTAAAAGAGTTAAGAAATTTGAAGAAATTGAACAATAACTATGCATTTCGAGTACGAAGAAGTTGGTTTTGGATTGTCTAACCAGATGTAACTTAACCTTCAAGATGTTGGAGTTGGCATCCAATATATTGATGTGTTTACCTTACGGAGACAAAGAGATTCTCAATATACTTGCATTCCTAGAGAAGACCAATAAGAGTTGGCTAGAGAACTTTGTGTGAAGTTGAAATTATTTTATAATGCAACTAAATTGTTCTTTGAAACAAAATATCCAACTTTTCACTATTGCTTTAGCATTATGTGTGAGATAACGAAAGCTCTATCTAATTGGATGTTTGATTCCAATAAGGTTATTTGGGTTATGACATAGTAGATGATGGAGAAGCTAAATTCTTATTAGTATATGGTTGGACATACTGTTGTAGTCATATCTGTACTGGACTCGAGATATAAGAAAGAGGGGTTAATTTTATATATAATGAGTTGTATACGGATCAAGCTCAAGAGCACGCAGACGTCATTGAACAATTCAGTTATGATTTTTTAGTGATTATCAACTCAAAATGGACAAAATTTAAGATTCAGATTGTAGTTCAGACTACTAAGCTCCGACTTCAGTTTCAGGTTCGAACTCATCTTCTAAGCGTAGTTCTTACTTTCACTTACAAAATTCATGAAAAAAAAGAGCTCAGACTTTGTACAATATGATGGAGTTAAATAAATGTTAGATTCAAGATTGTGTGATTGAAGTTGAAGTTATATAGTTTGATGTATTATTATGGTGAAAGAGTTGTGGAAATAATATTTCGATCATACAAGTAATTACACGAGACCTATTAGCAATTCCATTATTTACTATTGTTTCGAAGTCAGTTTTTAGCACCAGTGGTCAAGTTATTAGTCCTCTTCATGCTCAACTTCATCCTCGTACTGTAAAAGCTCTTATTTGTGATTGAAATTGGTTAGATGATGAAAATATTGAGGATAAACTAATTTCTTTTTGATATATCAATTTTGTTTGTTTTTTATATTATCTTACCTTATATTGTTTTTAAAATTTGTACATTAATATAGCTACAGGTACTAATGTGGAGGTAACTAGTCATACACATACTCATACTAATCAATCAGGTGAACATATTTTGATAAAATATTTAATGATGAAAGTATATTTAATTATTTTTTAATTATGACTATGTATATTCCTTTAATTTTAATATTGTAGTACTAAATATAATGTTTCTATATACAAAAGAAGTAATGCAAACTATTGACGATCCTGACTACAATGATTAGCTGCTCTTTCTAGTCTCCACTCTCTTCGGCCTCCACTTTTCACTCTTATAGTCCTGGTCAAGAACATTATTTCATGATTTTTTTCTTAAATTTTTGTAAATTGTATCATTTAAAATTTTTGGCATTTTTATAAATAAATTTGGTTATATCTTATTCATTTTATCAATATATATACATTTTATATATTCATTCATTATAAAATCTCAATTTTTATTAATCAATTAAAATTTGTAACTTCAATTAATTGAATTAAT
>JANKOD010000001.1:14960789-14976630 GCA_026284645.1 Erythroxylum acuminatum
ATTTTGTCATTATAATTAGGGTGCATAAATTAAAAATAATTATTTAAAATATATTTAAAATTTGCTATAAAACAAAAATTTAAAATTTTTTTATTTTTTAACATTTTTAACAAACCCACCACTATCAATGATAATGGTAATCATTCATTCATCTTAACCAATCATCATAATTAAAATGATTATATTCATTACATTTCTCACTATATTCATTCTTATTCCCATTCCCATTACGCTTTATGAAACAAGCGCTTCCTGAGAGTGCTTTAAAGATGAAAAAATAATGTTTTTCAATTTCCGTGAAACCCATTATTACAAAATTAAAACCACGATAATCTCAAGCATATTTAATCAACGACTTTCTCTTTTCACTATTTTTCATGCACGTATATTGAATAACACAACATTTTTTTTTTATGTATCTTTAGTTTTTCATTGCATCTTCTTTCATGTAACAGAGAGTTTAAGCACGAAGGGAATTTTTCTCTTAAATTGTAATGAATGTAATAATTCTTTTTCACGTCCTTAATCCTCCTTTTATACGCAGACGAATGTAATCGTCGGAAGTTATTTCTTGTGCAACTTCCTACTGCTAAAAATCAACATATGTACTGTTTACCAAACGAAACCAAAATCCATTTCAACTTTTCAACACCAACTGATTATTTAGCTGTTTTAAAAAACTTTCTTCTTTTATCCAAAAAAAAAAAAACTTTCTTCTCTGACATCATCAGAAGCCAAGGGTAAATATGGACATTAATTTAGAGAAAAGATGAAAAAGAAAAAAAAGACCCAAAACACAAGAGAGAAAAAGAACGTGAGTGTGAGTAAGACGAACAAGACAGTGTGAGCAAGTAAAACTGTATTGAGATGTTAATAGGGCGGGCTAGACTTGGGCATCTCTTAGCATAGCCTGGCGAGGGGCTAAACTCATGGCCGGAAGGGCCACAGGCAAGACAGGACGGTTTGACTCAGTTTTAAATGTATTTTTTAAATTAAAAAAGATGTTATTTTTTATTTTTAAAAATTTAAAGTCATTTTTAACATTACGATCGAACCAAATAATTTTGACCTATGATCTATTCGTGACCCAATTAACATAAGCCAAAATTAAGCCGGGCTAGGCAGGACTGAGTGAGCCGACCAAAATTGATATTCCTAAAACCCGTAAAAGGCTTAAAGAATTAAATTACCTCCTTTATAAATTTTAAGGGATTCTTTTGACTACTAACGAAATAGTGAGTGAAAAATAAAAAATATATTGATTTATTCTAAAAAATGATATTTATAAAGTGACTTATTTTTCATTGTCCTTTTAAAAGTATAATTAAACCTTTTTAACTATTTTTATGATTTATTCAATCTTTTCCAATATTTTAGTTTTTGTCTCTTAACTAAATTAATTTTATTTAAATTTTAATTAATTTTATTTTAATTTATTTTTATAATTTTAATTTCTTATTTATTATATATCAATTTTATAATAATTTAATATTTAAAATTTAAACTTTTTTTACCACTTCCATATCTGATACAAGTTTTAAGATATAAAAGATGCAAGGTTTTGGAATATTTAGCGCATGCCTACTCAGCCTTGAAATGGTAGGCGGGAAGAGAGAGAAATTTAAAAATTAAGAAATTGAAGGGTAAATTTGGAAAAGAAGAATTAATATGGCGCGAATGGGGGTGGAATGAAAATGAAAGGAAATTCCAAGAAATGGGGTTGTTGTTGAATAGGATTGGGGTTTCGCAATGGAAATAGGAAAGGGAGAGAGGCAAGTGGATCTGGTCAAGTCGTTTAAGGTTGCTGTTCGTTCTCTTCTCTCGTGCTGTTCTGCTCAGGTTTCTCTCCACTTGTTCTTTCTCTCTCTTTAGTTTTGTATTTTATTTGTTGATTTTTTAATATTTAATTCAGGATTTTAGCAATGCATTCTCAAGTTTCAGTGTTATCGAGCAGCAACGTTTTCGTCGTCTCTTTATTCAATCTTTTTTTTCCTTATCTGTCTTTGCAGGAAGAGTTCGAGTCTTTGTGCCTTGAAACCCAGGTGCGTGTTTCTTTCTTTTCATCATTACGTTTAATTTCCAAGTGATTCAGAGTATTTGAGTTGAGTTGCTCTAATCATTAGGATCCATAGGCATTTCTATTAGTGAATGGTCAAATTTTCAGTGGGTTTATATTCCCTTTAGTTTGGTGATAATTAGTTCAAAGTCCTTTATGTGCTTCACATGTCGGTGTGTTCTTATGTGACAATGTTGGAAATATCAGAGCAAGTAGGTTAGAACAATTGCTGTGTTCGATCTAGTTATTGAGAGAAAGATGCCTTTTAAATAGGCTTACAAGAGGGACGTTAGAGTCTAATAGACTTATCTAAGGAAATCTGAAAGCAACGTTCAAAAATAAAACAAACTTTATAGTTACTGAATCTTGAAGGATTCAGTTAACAAAACAACTTTGAATTAGTCATAGCCTTCAACACTCCCCCTTAATTCAAAGTTGGTGATGTGCAATTGGGCCCGAAGATCTTCAAATCTTCCAGTTGGTAACGCCTTTGTAAGATCCCTTATGAAATGATGTTTGATTTCCATATGCTTGGTTCTTCCATGCATAACTGGATTTTTGGCCATAGCAACTGCAGATGAACAATCACACATAATATGAGTTGCCTCTGTTTGCTTTTGTCCCAAGTCTCCCAGCAATCTTTGAAGCCAAACTGCTTGGCACACAGCAGTCGTTGTTGCAACATACTCAGCCTCAGTTGAGGATGATCCAACTGTAGCTTGCTTCTTTGATATCCACAATATTGGATTGATCTGAGAATAAAGCAATTCCCTGTTGTACTCTTCCTATCCATATGTGAACTAGCCCAGTCACTATCAAAGTAACCTTTCAAGTTGAAGTTTTGACCTTTCATATACCAGATTCCATAATCATTTGTTCCAGCTATATAGCGAAGAACCCTCTTTGCAGCTCCATACTGTTGTTTTGATGGATACTGCATAAACCTTGAGATTACACCAACTGCAAAAGACAGATCAGGTCGAGTATGTGTAAGATATATTAATTTTCCCACCAAGATTCTGAACCTCCTTGCATCTGCCATATCTGTTCTATCTTTTAGTTTCAGTTTCTCATTTGTATTCATAGGTGTAGTAGTTGTCTTACACTTCTCCATGTTGTAAACCCTCAAAAGATCTGTTGTATACTTGTATTGAGACATGAAAATGCCACCATTAGTCTGTTTAACTTCAACACCTAAGAAATATTGTAATTTTCCTAAATTTGTCATTTCAAACATGCTCATTATGGCATCCTTGAACTCAAATATCAAGTGAGTTGATAACCTGTGTATATCATATCATCCACATACAAACTAATTATGAGAAGTTCATCGATGCCTTGGTTCTTTAGGTACAGAGTTGGTTCATTTGGACTCCTTTTAAATTCATTTTGATGAAAGAAAGTGTCTATCTTACTATTCTATGCACGAGGAGCCTATTTCAATCTATATAATGCCTTTCTCAATTTGTACACCTTCTCTTCTGATTCCGATACCTCAAATCCTCTTGGTTGTTGAACATAGACCTCTTCTTTAAATTCTTCATTTAGGAAGGCCGACTTAATATCAAATTGATAAACATTCCATTGTTGTTGCGCTGCTAGTGCAATAATAACTCTATTTGTCTCAAATCTTGCAACAGGAGAAAAAGTTTCTTCACAGTCAGTACCTTGCTCTTGGGTGAATCCTCGTGCCACAAGTCTAGCCTTGTGTTTCTAAACTCGTCCATCTGAATGAAACTTAGTCTTGAAAAGCCATTTAAGGCTGATGATTTTCTTTCCTTGAGGTAGATCGGTCAGTTCCCATGTGGCATTTTTCTCAATTGCTAAAAATCTCATCATTCATTGCTTTCTTCCATACTTCACTCTTCTTAGCTGCTTCAACGTCTGTTGGATCACCGACAAACAAGGCAAAAGTGCAAGCCTCTCCCTTAATTTCAAAAAGGCGTCGTGGAATTTTGCCACGTTCACTCCTTTGTAGCTGAATTGACTCAATGTTTGTGTCTTTCCCTGAAGGCTTTGAGCTACTGCTACTAGTTGTTACTGAGGAGAATCTTATTGGAGAGTCAACTTGAGGACTAGTTGGTTGCTCTTCCTGAATTTCTTCGTCCTATTCTTCACTCACAATTGGATCCAAGGTAAGTATTGACTTTTCTGTAGCTTCCTTCTAGCTCACTTTTTCATCGAACTGAACACTTCAACTTACAAAAATCTTCTTGCCTTCAGGATCATATAGTCTGTATGCCTTTGAATTCAAGCAATAGCCAACAAAAATATATTTTTTGGATTTTTGATCTAATTTGCTTCTCCCAGAAGTTATTAAGGCATAACATACACATCCAAAAACTTTCAAATGACTTACAGGGGTTTTTGATCCATGCCATGCCTTGTACGGTGTCATATTCCATACTACCTTAGTTGGAGAGATATTGATTAGATAGACAGTTATTGCTACAACTTCTGCCCAGAAGCTGTTAGCTAAGTCTTTGGACTTTATCATTGATCTTGCCATTTCAACAATGGTTCTGTTTTTCTATTTTGCTATTCCATTTTGCTCTGGGGTATAGGGTGCAGTGAGTCCTCTTCGAATGCCTTGCTCTTCACAGAATTCATTGAATTCTTTTGAGAGAAACTCTCCCCCTCGGTCTGTTCTAAACACCTTCAGTTTGTTGCTGCATTGCTTTTCTACGAGGGCTTTGAAGTTTTTGAAGTAATCAAATGCTTTGGATTTTAGATTTAGAAAATACACCCAACATTGTCTCGTGTAATCATCAATAAAAAGTAAGAAGTACTTACTTCTTGTATGAGACTCTGTCTTCATTGGTCCACATAGATTTGCATGAATCAGCTCTAGTCTCTCTGTAGCTCTTGACTGTCGTTGGGGCAATGATCTTTTTGCCTGCTTGCCTATTCACATAAGTGCTTGAGCTCCTTGATAGTAGGCAAGCCATTCACCATATCTTTAATAGCAAGTAACTGTAGCCCTTTCACATTTAAATGTCCATATCGTTGATGCCAAATTTCTGATTCATCAAGTCTGCTGCTCATTAATGCGTGAGTTCCTTTGCAAGAAAAATTGATAGGAAACATCTTGTTTTCTGTCATCTTGGCAAGCAATATAACATAACCAGTGTCTTTCTTAATACTATAGGTGTCTTTCTCAAATAGAACCGAGTGTCCACATTCAATTAATTGTCCTAAACTAATTAAATTGTGTGCTAGACCAGGTGCATAGTGAACATCCTTAATTAATTTCTCTCTACCATCAACAGAAATGGAAACCGCACCTTTTCCTTCAATCTGCACTTGTATATCATTTCCCAAGTGTACCTGAGCCTTATAGTTTTCATCTAGTTCCTTGAATTTGTCTCTTTCTCCAGTCAAATGATTTGAACAAGCATTGTCAATGTATCGAATTTCTTTCAGAGTGCTTTGAGAACTTACATAAGTCATGAAGAGATAATCTTCAAGCTCTTGTTCTTTTGCATATTTGGCTTGATCTTTGCTCCAATAGTCATCTTCTTTATGTCCATACTTCTTGCAGTAGGTGCATTGGATAGAGCTTCCACATCCGCGTCCACGTCCTCTTCCTCAGAAAGGACTCCCACCTCTTCCTCGATACTGAGAAGATTTTCTTTGGTCCCGTTGGACCTGAAAAGCTTGCTCTTCTTCTTGAACTGCTATTCTATTGATCCTTCCTTCATGTGTTTGTAGCGAGCCTATTAGCTCATCAACTGTGAGAGTGGACAAGTCTTTAGATTCTTCTATAGCTGCAACAACATGATCAAACTTTGGAGCCAAACTCCTTAGTATTTTTGCTACCACAGTCTCATCACTTATCTTGTCACCATACGCATGCATTTGACTAACAGTACTTGAAACTTTAGCCAGGTACGCTTGTACTGTCTCATTACTTTTCATGCTTGCCATTTCAAATTCTCTGCGTAAAAATTGAAGCTTGACAGTTATTACCTTTGCTGAGCCTTGATACTTAGTTTTCAAAATATCCCGTGCTTGCTTTAATGATGTTGCTGTAGCAATTCTCGAGAATATCGACTCATCCACTGCTTGTTGGATTAGAAACAGAGCCTTAGCATCCTTCTTCAGATTTTCTTTGTATCGTGTGTCTTTAGTACCTTCTTCATCATAGCCAGTCTCAACAAATTCCCACAGCTCCTGAGATTTGAAAAGATTTGGGGCTGTGAGACATTCACTGCAGTGCTATTTGAGGCCATAATGTGTAATAAACGAGGATAGGAATATCAAACAGCCTGGTTTCAACCTGTCTTTGATACCACAATGTTGGAAATAACAGAGCAAGAAGGTTAGAACAATTGCTGTGTTCTATCTAGTTATTGAGAGAAAGATGCCTTTAAAATAGGCTTACAAGAGAGACGTTAAAGTCTAACAGACTTATCTAAGGGAATGTGAAAGTAGCGTTCAAAAATAAAACAAACTCTGTAGTTACTGAATCTTGAAGGATTCAGTTAACAAAACAACTTTGAATTAGTCTTAGCCTTCAACAAAGTATTCATTAACATTTCGTTTTGTGTTTTCGTACCATCAATTTTACTTCTATGTTACAGGTGGGAACTGCTCTTGATAGAGTGGAGCAGCTTGTAGAAGAGCAAAGTCTAGACCCATTGTCTTCAGAAAAGTATGCATCTTCTGTTTCTGGTCGCACATGGATTTCTCATATTAGTCAATAAAAATTACATATACTTCTAATTGCATTTTTTCTTGTTCTTTTCTATTCACGGAGATGGATTTATACAATTATACTTTCAAGAAGCTGGAACGGCTAAGAATTAGCTTCTTGAAACCTTTGCCAAGCCTCACAGACGGGCTTTATATAATTATATCAGCTTTCTATCAGAATAATTATGATTTGGATTGTTTGTTTGTTGGTTGTTAATGGTTCAGGTACAGTCTATCTCTCTAGGGGGAATAATTGGTTCTTTATAAAATCTAGTATCTTTCTATTATGGAATACAAATGCAACACAGACACTCTAAGAATGAGTTAAGTTTCCTTTTGTACAACTAGAACTTTTCCTGAGCTTTTTGCACCTTTACCAAAAGATATTCAAATAATCAGTTGTCTATCTCTATGTATGAGTTCTATCAAAAACTGCAGGGTGGCATTGTGATTGAAGTCGTTAAAAAGGGCAAAAGCAAGTGGTTTCTATATAGAAGTTCATGATTTAAACACAAAAGTTGTGCATTCTCAATGGTCTTATGTTCTTTCTTGAAATAACAAGATCCCGTGGGGTTACTTTGCAGGACTAATGTATCGGTTGTTGCACGAGATCTATGGACCACCAAGGAAAATGAGATCCGCCAGTTACAGGGTATTCTGGAAAGAGTAAGTGTTGAGGTCTATCATTTCAAACCTTTTTTTTTTTTTGGAAACGGAGGAACCCGTAGTTGCTATCCTTTGGATGCGCACTGAGTAAATCTCCGGATTGACGCAATAGCTTGCAAAACCATGTTGAATATTGCCAAATACTTCAAGAAATGTTACTGGTAAAACATAGTATAATTACTGCTTCAACAGATTTATGGCTTGATTTTTTAGTGAACTCCACAGGCCCTGTATGTTTTATAACTTATCTGATCGATGAAGTGAAGACTCGATATTCCCACTTCGTTGTTGTGAAGTGTATCTTTTGTCTGACTCAGTAAAATATTAGGTCATGTAGCCATTACTTTTTTGTGCCTTAGAATTACTCCTCGGGCATAGGCCTTTGTACCTGTCGTTGTTTTGCCTGTTAGATTGGTTTTCATGTTTAAGTCTTACCAGAGGTCTATGTTTCTGGAACATTCTTGGGATAAAAATGGTTTTGCAATTACCTTCACTGTGAATTTAAACCTTTTCCTTTCATCTTATTCAACTACTTTATATTAAATGAGTGAAATTCATTTAATGTCTTTATGCTATAAAAATTTGCACCCTTGAAGTTGGAAGTTCTTTGGCAGCTCCAAAAATGGTTTGGAAATCTCTATCTTGTTGCTCAGTTACTTGGTTTTGGACTGAATAGTTGAAGGTAGAAGGTTGTATAATGTATCTGTAATTATCTTATCTCAACTGTCAACCAATCCTTTTAACACATTTTTTGGCTTACCTAGCTGAAAATCCCTTTACTTTCATGATCATATTGCTTAAAAAGGAGAAATATACTGTTTTTAAGATCTTTAAAAAAATCTTGATTATTAGGCTGAAGAGCAGAACTGCCTCATCCGATCTCAAATTGAACTACTTAAGAAAAGAATGCAAGACATTCCAGGCTCAGGAGAAAATATACAGAAGGTTTGATATTTCTATTCCTAATTTTTACTGGTACTTGTAGTAGTAAATGAGGTAATGAATTGTGTTGCTGAAGGTTGGTGTACACGTTCGATTTAGCTAGAGATAGCCTTAATTAACAGTTTCTATATACGCCAATGTTGCAGTTGGGAAAAACGATTGCAAACTACGGAGGATGCAGTAATGGTCTTTAAGTCACAGAAGGGGAGAGTACATATAATGTAACATGTGTTGGTAAACGTGTAACAAACTTTGTACTCTTTATCGTGTATTTTGCACTTTTACTAGCTTAATATGCATGATTCATATATTGGACTAGTACTTGATGCTTGAAGCATGATCACGAGTTATATTGTTTGCTTGATTGTTAACAGTGTTAATGGCATTACTTGTAGTATGCTCAAAATGAAGATTGTGAGATGGGAACAATGTAGAAAAAGATTGTGATGTGACTTGCTTAAAGAATCTGTAGTAGAATGTCCTTGACATTGAGACAGATGGCACTTGCCTGAAAATCTGAATGAATTAACTCGTTGAATCTGGGCCTACTCGTGGGAACTCCAAAACTAAGAGTAGTTTAGCATAATATTATGTTTTCTGTTCTTGTTTTTAGTTTTTTTTAATTAACAATGTTCTCGGGATTGAAAAAGCTGATCTGCTACAATACTTGGTTTCTGTTTAACTTACTAAAACCGGCTGGAACAAGAAAGTGAAAATTATAACAGTGGTAAACTTACCTCCACATTTTGTTAATTGTCTGAAAGTCATAATCTGGAATCCTTCTGAAGGAATTATATGCCTGAATTGTTAGACCTATTTATATGTAGTAGACTAGTAGCAACACATGATAGGACAACTCATTAGAATCAAGCAGGTATGTGTCGAGGACATGACCCGCTTCTCCTTTTACGTTAGAAATCCTTGTAAATTTATGACTTATTGTCCATATGCGACATGTACACTGATTTGGCAACAACATTATCATTGAGAAACAAAAACCATTCCGTTCTTGATGACTTGAAATCTTTATCAGGCAAGTCATGGCCTACATGTGACATTCTTAAGAGAAAACCCACAACTGATAAAATGATGATGGTCAAGGATCATGGATGGCAGAATGGCTGTCAACTAGCAGCCTATTTTGAATGAGTTTATATGGAAAGTTCCCATGTGTTTTGTGATTTTCATGTTTGTTTAATGAAAAACGATGTGTGGGGATGAATGAAAATGACAATTTGTCATGATTTGTAGTTTTGTTTCATGATTTGATATGAGGGGACAAGTTAGGGACAGATGTTCTCTACAGATGCAGTTTATAAGGATGATTGATATATTTCAAGTCAGACTATGGAAAGTCAATGGAGAAAATTATCATTGGATTGAGATTGATAATTTGACTGACTTTGAGGATGTGGTAAAAGTTGTTCACATTACGGCAGCCATACGGTCTATTTTGGAGGTTGACAACTTAGTGTAGTAACTATTCTTGTTCATCCATCAAGATAGCGTACTATTTTCTTCAACACGTATGTGCAATAATTTCAATGCAAGTAATAGTTATACAATCAATTCCATTAAAAAATATTGACTTGTTAAACATCTAGCTTCGGAATAAATTGATAAAATTTCCAGTGATATCAATGGATTAAGTGTTTTTAGCACAAAAGGTTCTTCATTTTGTAGGAATTTAAGGGATTATAATATACGCAACTTTTTTTATATTTTTACAAAGAAATTATTTTTATGATTTAAACTTGTAATCTTATAATTACGAATAAGCAATTTTACTAATTATTTCAAAGCTTACCTTTTATCAATAGATTAGGCGCTAATGTAAAACCAAGTGGAATTGTCACAACCTGAGTCTTAGTTTAATTAACCCGAGCATTTATATCCACCGTAAGGTTAAAGAAATCATTCCACTTGATCATGTTACTTTTTCAAGTTTGTTAATTCTCGAAAATTAAGTAGTAATTCCATAATTTTATTTAAATAAAGGTCATAAGAAAGTAAGAAACCCTTTAGTTATAATAAAACAAGTCAATCCTTGATATTTATTTTCAAATCAAATTTGTATTCAGATGTTCCAAAGTATTCCATTATACAACTGTAGGCTTGCCGCACTCTCAGGGCACTGATAAGGAAAGACGCATAGCGCAGATAGCAACAAAAAAAGGTGGTCGTAGCAAGGCAAAAGGTAATAGCAGATTAGGTTTATATATTTAAATGTATTACCATTCTTTACGTATTTTTTTTCTTCCTTATACCCTAAATCTCTGTTATCATGTCATATATGCATGTGGGCTTACTAGAAACAACCTCTCTACAATGTAGGAGTAAGGTTGCGTACTACCAGGCCCCCCCAGACCCTGCTTCAGTGCGGGACTTCGAGATATGATGATGATGATGATGTTCCAAAGTATTCCATCAATCCATTAACAATTTAGAAGAGTATTAATTCTTATCAAACAACCATTAATAAGATAATAAAAATTTGATAATCCAACATACATTTTATGTCCAAATATACATAAAGATGAACAGTTCCATATTCAGGCGAAACTTAATTAACTTTTGTTGTTGACAACTACCAACTAAATTTCTTGACACAGTTTATTTTAGAAAAATAAAGAAATGGTAAAAAGATAGAGAGCAATGCGATACTGCTAAGTTATCTAGGAACTAAGACAACACAAGATGGTAATGAGAACTGAGAAATATCAAGGAACATGCATGGTTTGGTAGATTTTTTGGGTACGCAAAAGGAAAATGGTGGGATAAGGAAATATGATAATAGCAGAAGCTGAAACTAAGGGAAGTCTTCACTCTTTTGAATCATTACTAGTAAACAAGAATTGCGAATGAATACAACAATAGTTTTCCAAATCCAATTCTATAGCTACAATTTAATTAGATTATCTCCGAAAAAATCATAGACTAATATAATAGGATATGATGAACTTGCACAACTTCATTCTTATCTTATTAGCTATTTTTTTATTTTAACATTTATACTAAAATATAAATCATATCATAATGTTTTAAAATATGAAAAATTTTAATATTTTAGATCGTATAATTATAACTTTGATTCACAAAATTCTTAATTATATTAAGAGTCTTTCAATTAAGTATCAACTAAAAGTATATTTTGAACCTAAACATTTAAGTCAGGATATAATTTAAACCATAACATTTTGAAACGTTCAATTTGAATCCTAATGTTTTCAAAATGTTTTAAACAAACTTTAAATATACAAAAAGTTTAACGAAGATAACTATTTATAAGTGAAATGGTTATGTCTAGTAGGAATCCAGATCCTCTGTCCAATATTACTCTGTCTTATTCTGTCTCATAGAATCTCAGCCATTTATTTTGCGGGACCCACGCGGGACCCATGCGGAACCCACATAAATAAATGACTGGGATTTATTAGACACAATAAGACACCATAATATTGGACAGAGGATCTGGACCCGTCTAGTAGTAAAGCTCAGATGGAGATATTATAGATTGCGTTCACATGTGGAAATTACTTGACGCCTATGTTAGCAAAGATGGTGTCATACTAGAATGATTTTCATGACTTTTTTCCTCCCCTTATATACCTAAGATGAGAGGAGGAGCTTGTAAGGAGCCTTTTATATTAATTTTTCAGGTAATAGATAAAACTCATTTTCTAATTGAAAAATAATAAATAATGCCACATAAGTGTTGACACAGCATTTAATTAACAAATAGTTAATTATGTTAAATTTTTCATCCATTTAAAATCATTTTTGAATGTTTTTAAAATATTAGGGTTCAAATTGAATTCTTCAAAATGTTAGATTTTAATTTGTGTAATGATGTAAAGGTTAAGGTTCAAAGTACACTTTTAACCACTAAGTATCATGTAAGCTTATTTCATTACCATCCACACTTTACCTTTCAACCACCACTGGTAGATTTTGTAAGTGAAGGAAAGGGTTGTTGGATAGGGAGATGAGCTTTTGGAATTTATTGAATATGGGTGGTTTGGTTAGTGGCAAACTAAATGAATAGTTTTTGTCTATAGTAATCTTAATAATCAACTAAAAATACAAACATTCTGGTCTACCAACTAGTGGCACTCAATCCTATGGCTTCTAACCGTTCCTTCCTTCCCCTTCTCTCATAGATTCCAATGCATTATGACATTGGAAACCAATTTTCAGGCTAGTGATTTTAGTGTTTGTGGTTTAGTTTGATATGTTTACTGCAATAGAGACATTATAATTAGTAACATTGTGAAATCAATTTATCTTTTTTAAAATCATGGATTTTTGTTTGATATTTGAACTTTGTTCGCTATTAGATTTACTCCATATTCTCTTTCATTTTTATAAAACTTACAAGTTCTCAACATATTTTTTTGGATTTTTACAATAATTTTCTTATATTTGTGTTCTTTTTTACTTTTAATTTTAGGGAGATTTTTAGATTGTACTTATACAGATGTCGACTGCACATTCAACAATTCAAACTTTATTTAAAATGAATAAGTAATTACATTGGTAAATTTCATTAAATTTTGCATAATGAAAATGAAAATTCCCACCTTATTTAGTTGAATAATGTTGGTTCCAAATTTGGCTTGTGCTAAGTTAGGAAATTGTTGCTTAAGAGAAGGCTTTTGGCTCTTTCTACAAAGTACTCTCTCTTAGTAAATCTTCCATCAAACATTATATTATTGACCATCTCCTCTAGTGATATCATAGAGGAGTGGTTTGATATTAGGAATGGTAAAATACAAGTTAAGTCTGGTCCAATCTAGTTTAGCCCAATCCAAAATTGATGGTTTTTACCTTAGTTGACCATCTTTAGAAAAATTCTAAACTAGAATTTGATCCAAAACCCAACTTTTTTCTTAAATGAAATGAACTCATCTAATTGTCCTCCATCCTTGAAGTAGCCCTAGATCAATAATATGACCACTACTAATTCCCTTACTTAAGACACTAAAAGTAAGAATGAGAGTGTCATCACCGTTGTTAAAGTATGAGTCTTTATCAATTACGGTGACATATATAACAGAAGATGAATTGAAGCTTCTGAAACTCTCCCTTAAAGTATGAGTCTTTATCAATTACGGTGACATATATAACAGAAGACGAATTGAAGCTTCTGAAACTCTCCCTTTGATGGGTGACAATGGAAAGTTCTTAAGGCTATCTCTTCCTCTCTACATAACTACTCTTTTTCTTTTGCTTTTTGTTTGTACTCTCCTTTATATCTCTTTCTTTTTTGTTTTAACAACCTCTTTTTACCCCTTTAATTCTTGTGTCTTTTAATTAACCTAAACACTTTTGTTTGTAACATTTGTTCCTTTAGTTATTTTAGTTATTTATTTATTTCATTTTTAATTCCTTGTTTGTTTTATTTACTTATTTGTTTTTTCTTGATTTATTTAATTTTTCTTTATTTCTTATTTTGATTTTTGTTTTGATTTTTCATTTATGTAGTTATTTGTTTATTTATTTATCTATTATTTTCTTCCAACCATTTTAAAAACTTTTTCTTTTTTTGTGGGTATATCGAAAAAAAACCTCTCTACTAGTTAAAGATAAGGCTACGTACTTCTAAAAGTTCCCAAACCATACATCTTAGCTGGATTCCTATTGGGATGTTTTTGTTATTTTTTACTCTTTCTTTACTTGTTTCATTCACCATCTTTGTTTTTTCCTTCCACTATTATTTTTTGCTCTCTCATTCTCTCTCTTCTATTTTACCCTTTATTTCTTTTTTGTCTTTGCTTTTCATTTTCTTGATCATCCATCTTTGCCCTTTTCTTCATTCCTTATACCATTTATCTCTCATGCTTGTTCTCCCTTTTTGCTTTGATTGCCTTCTATTTCTCATATATGTTATCTCTCATGTCTGGTAGATTTGGCAATTAAGAGGGCTTAGAGTAATTGATGAAGGGTGTGAAAAGTTTGAATCTTTGTCGAGTTAAGTTGGGTCAGATTGAGTCTCAAATTAGGTTGAAACTGGCTAGTTTGGGCTTTAGGCCACCTAAAGCTTGATCGAACTCGGGCTCGCGCAATATAATCTAGATCCAATCAAACTTCAAGTTAGTTTCAGGGTACTTATAAGGGAGCTTTAGGTCAGACCTAGGTAATCTCAAACCTAGCTCGGCCTAATTCATTATCAAATCTATTTGGTATAATCGAGAATTTGGAATGAACTCTTCAGTGCCATACATGTAGTGACGATTACACACTACTTGCTATCTCTAGAGCAATATAGTCAAAAGATAGGTTAAATGTTAGTATTTCATATTAGGAATTTTAGGAAAACTTGTTGGTGAAATTAGAGTAAATATAAAATTGTTTTAATTTTAGCGAATGGTACTCACTAATGTAACATATGCCCGATGTGGTATTTGTAGTTCTGTACAAAGAATAAACATAAAATAAAAGTGGCATATCATTGCTAACATGTCTATATATTTTAGTGTAAATGTTAGGTTTCAAAAGAGACATTTTACTTGTGCTATTAGTTGTGTAAAAATGGATTTCGCATTTAGTACGATCAATTTGTATATTCTTTTATATATATATATATATATATATGATGGGTTCTAAGGGAATTTGGTTAGGCTAGGAATAAATAAGCCCATATACAGCAAGGGACATCATATATAAACCTAAAACTTTAAGGTAATGATTTATATTATGAGTCTTGAATTTGTACATAACCTACTTCATTTTTATGTCCCTTTTCAATATAAGATAACTTTACTTGTGAATATCCAACCGTTACCGATGACAAGAGAATCCATCTACATCTGATTAGCTGCCTCTTAACCTATAGTTAATGGAAAGATAAATGAGTTAATCTATCTACATCTAAATATGACTTTTGGTTTCTAACTTTCTACATTGAGATTAGAGAATAGAGAAGCTTATGGAATGTAGATATGGTTTGATAAATTTATGGCTTGGGCCTTGAGTGCTTGATACTTAAATTGTCGTTGGTCATTAAGAATTTGAATGGTTGTGAAATTTGTGGTTTTTATCAATTACAAGTTTATGACTAAAATTAATTAATTATGTCAAAGTGTAAAGTGAGTTAATTAATTATTATTAATTAACTATATTCTTAATTTAACATGTAAAATTATTTGGATATAGAATTTAGAGATAAATTAATAATTAAAATTTAATTTTGTGAATATTAACTATTTTCTCAAGAATTATTTCTCATCATCATCACCAAGTTCGAAATCCCGCAATGAAGCGGGGTCTGGAGAGGTCTGATAGTACGTAGCCTTATCCCTACATAGTAGAGAGGTTGTTTTCGGTAGACCCACATGCAAATGAGACAAGATAAGTATGATGTAAAGTACAGAGGGAAAAGACAGCACTAGCACGATAAATTTTGAAATAGATAAAAATTACACTAAAATACATAAATAAGTAAAAGGACAGGGTATACCTGATGGAGTCCAGATCTGCACG
>JANKOD010000001.1:14990491-15001916 GCA_026284645.1 Erythroxylum acuminatum
TCCTCAAGCCTCTCCTCAATACAGCCGAGTCTCCAACAGGTCTGGGCCTCAATATTGCAGCATCTTGGGTCATAACAGTAACACAAATCTTAGATTTAATCCCAATATATTTTATGTAATTTCTCAATATAATTATCAAAAATTGAACAACTTCCACCAATTCAAACTTATTTCTATTTATGTACCTCTACATATAATAGTTTTTCAAGACTGAATAAACATTGTTAGTATTTCTTTTTCCTTTATTATTTTGTCAATTCTTATAATTTACAAATGCATGTATTTTTCCTTCGATGATATTAATCAAAATTGAATAATCAAAAGGTTTCCAGATCATTTTTAAATTGCCCGCGAGACAAACGGGGAAGAAATTAACTGTTGTATACGACTTCGACATTTTTCGACTACTTAGCTTCATTACTTGCATTTTTCACCAAGTTTTGCGATGTAGAATTTGTTTTAAAACATATAGATGACAGGGGAAAATACTATTTGTTATTTTACAAGGGGAAACATCCTCCTTGCTGAGTTCTTTTATGTGGGTATTAGGAACTTAAGTTTTAAAAAACTTATCAGTTCTAGCATTACACCATTGTAGCTTCATTCTTTTTCGTGCAGTGATTTGAAAGTATACAAATGTTAAGAAGAATTTGTTGGCGGAAGTACTTTGAAATGAAAATATACTCATCTATATTTAATGAAACTCATGCATAAATTATAAAGTTAAAAACACTTTTCGCATAATTATTTGGGATACACTAGTGTTGTAGTTTTAAATTAGAGTTTCGTAATTAACTTGGACAACTATTTTTTTTTGGGTAAAATTAAGAAAATTTTAGTAATGTCTGTTGACTTAATATATTTTGATATCCCATATTGGAAAATTGTGAAAAGGGAGAGTCTCTTAAGTTTTAAAAGGAGGGTTTCTTCATCTTGTTAATCATCCTAACTTCTTCCTGATTTGTAATTCTTTGCTTCAAAATATTGAAACATTAATTTAGTAGTGTCCGAAGAAATAGGCCTAATTGGCCAAACCTTATTAAATTTTGGTGTTCTTTATTTGTCTATTTAATTGCTATTGTTGGGTATAGTTGTAGTGAATTATTGTGTTATTAAATTATATGTCTAGGAAAATTCTGTTTAGGAGGCTAGGTTTTAAGTGTGACCATTTGTAACTCCTCCAGTCTTTCCTAGGAATTTACCTAATGTGATTTTTCAGTACAATTGCTCACATTCTATTCACCTAAGCAATAGTGCTCAAGGTGAATTTGTTATTATTGGTGAAAATTAACCCAAGTTTTCACAACAATTGGTATTAGAGCCAAGGTTTTTTTCTTAGTATATTCTATAGTTGCAGCGAGATCTAATCTTCCACATTAGAAAAGATTTTTCCTTAGGCTATTGGTATTCTGCATTGACAACTATTGAATAGTAATTGCAGTAGAGATGACAGAAATCAGAGGTACGACTGCACCAACCACATTAACAGCTTCTACCTCGTTTTATTCTAACAAGGTTTTTTGTGACAAATACAAGATGTGCGGTGGAAATTTTTGATAATACGGGTCATTTTGGCATGTAGCAAAGTGAAGTTCCAGACACTATTTTTCGCATGGTCTTGACATTGCCATCGTTGAGAAGAAACTAGATGATGTTGAGGAGAAAGATTGGAAGACTATAAAACGTTTGACATATGGTACAATTCGATTGTGTCTTTTCAGAGAGCAAAAGTATGCTTTCTCAAAAGAAACTTCTACATCTAAATTATAGAATGCGTTGGAGGAAAAATTCTCGAAGAAAAGCAGTCAGAATAAGCTCCATATGAATAAGAGACTGTTTCGTTTCTCTTATGCTCCAGGTACCACTATAAATGATCACATTACCAGTTTTAATCGGTTAGTTACTGATTTAATGAATTTGGATGTGGCATTTGAAGATGAAGATCTGGATTTGATGTTGCTGGGATCCCTTCCTAAGGAGTTTGAGTTTCTTGAAACTACTCTACTTCATCGGAAGGTTGATGCGTCTCTTAGTGATGTTACAGTTGTTTTGTACAGTCATGAATTGAGAAGGAAGACAAAGGAAGAACATACAAGTGGAGCAGCAGAAGCTTTGGTAGTTAGAGGCCGTTCGCAGAGCCAAACTAAGGGAAAGAAAGCGAGATCGAAGTCAAGGCTCAAATTGAGCAAAGTTGAATGTGCCTTTGTCTGGGAAAAGGGCACTGAAAAAAGGTTTGTCCAAAGTTGAAGAATAAAAACAAACCTGATAAGGAAAAGACTGTTGTAAATTCGAGTGTTGCTGAATGTGAAGATGCTAACTCAGATCTTTCATTGGTTGTTACATCCTCAATCAGCCCTTCTGGTCTATAGCTGCTCGATTCAGGCTACAGCCTTCACATACGTCCTAATTGGGATTGATTCTCTGATTTTAGAGAGCTAGAAGGTGGAGTTGTTTACACAACAAATGACAATCCCTGCACTACAAATGAGATTGGTTCAATTTGCTTGAGGAATCATGATGGAATAACTAGGACTTTGATAGATGTCAGATACGTGCCAAGTTTGACAAAGAATCTCATTTATGTGAGAGTCCTAGAATCAAAAGGCTACATTGTAAATGCAGCAAATGGAGTAATGAAAGTCATCTTTGGTGCACTTATGGTAATGAAAGGAATTTGAGGAAATAATAACCTGTATTATTACCAAGGTAATACAGTTATTGGAAAAACAACAGTAGCTTCTAATGATGATTAAGAGCTAGAAGCAGTCAGGTTGTGGCATATGCGCTTGGGACATGCAAGTGAAAAATTCTTGAAGATATTAGTAAATCAAGAATTGTTGAAAGGAATTCGAGCTTGCAAATTAGACTTATGTGAGCATTGTGTCAAAGGGAAGCAGACAAGAGAGAAATTTAGCATTGCAATCCATGATATGAAGGGTATTTTGGATTATGTTCACTATGATGTGTGGGGACCTTCTAAAACAACTTCTTTGGGAGGAAAACACTATTATGTGACCTTTGTTGATGATTTTTTCCAAAGAGTATAGGTGTATACTATGAAGACTAAGGGTGAAGTGTTAGGAGTTTTCCTTAAATGGAATAAGATGGTGGAAACTCAAATAGGTAGAAGGATCAAGCTTCTTTGTACAGATAATGGTGGGGAGTACAAGGGTGATCTATTTTTAAAAGTATGCGAAGATGAAGGTATTGTCCAACATAGTTAGGGATACACCACAATAAAATAGGGTGGTAGAATGCATAAACCATACATTGCTGGAGAAAGTTCAATGTATGTTGCTCAATGTTGGGTTGGGCAGAGAATTTTGGACTGAGACTGTAACATGCATGTCATCTCATCAATCACCTTCCATCAACTGCTATTAGTGGTAAAACATCTTTGAAAAAATGGTTTGAAAAACTGACTACAGATTACGATTCCCTACATTTGTTTGGTTCCACTATATACTATCATGTTAAAGAGTCAAAGTTAGATTTACGTGCAAAGAAAGCAATTTTCATGATGATCACCTCTGGTGTGAAAGGATATCATCTTTGGTATCTAGAGTCAAAGAAAATAATTTAGCAGGGATGTTGCCTTTGATGAATCTACCGTGTTAAGAAAGGTCACAACTGAAAATATTGAGTAGACATATGGTACTCTAAAATAGGTCGAGTTTGAAAGAAGAATTGTTACCTAAGCAAATGATGAAGTAGATGCAAAAACTCCTATGGTAGAAGAGGAGCCAGATGAAGAAGAGGTTTCAACCTAAGAACATCCATAACAATAATTACCAATTGCATTGAGAAAGCCATAAAAGAACATTTAAGTACCTGCTCATGTGTTAATATGGTGACTTATGCATCTCCAATTGAAATTGATGACATTCCTATCATTTATAGGGAAGCAGTCCGATGTTCAGAAGAAGATAAGTAGAGGATAGCCATGAATGAAGAATATACATTCCCTGTAGCGCCCCCTTATCGTAGGGTATACACCGAGACGCCCGCAGGTCATTCCGATACATATCCTCTTACCCAATTATACCAACACAATTCTCATACACTTAGGTGCATAACCATCACAAAGAATGCATTTAATTACCAATTTAAGAACATAAAACATACTTCTTACCTATAAACTTCAAATCTTCTCAATCTTCTAACTACTCCAATTTCTCTATCTCTCTTCACATACACGACATCATCACTTCATGGCTTAGGTTGAAAATTTTGGTTTTGTTTTTAAAAGGAGAAGAGAACAGCAAGCATGGGAGGAGAAGCTAGAAAAGATGAACTAACAAAATCAAGAAGAAGGGAGGGAGGAGAGACTTACGAAGATGGAGAGAAAAGCCATAAAAAAATCACTCACACCTTTTTAACAAAGAAGTTTCCTGAATGTGGAGAACAAAAGACAAGCATTAAATGAATGTAAGATGTGTCATAGAACACTTGGCATTTACATAAGAAAAAGACAAAATATTTAATAAGAAACCCTTAATCCATCCAATGGCTCTAATTAATCCATCCAATGGCTCTAATTACAATCCCAAAATTATTTATCCAATATTCCAGTGCCATTGGGTAGACATTTCCAATACCGAAAACTAATCGGTCCACCGCGTGGCGATTTTTCTGGCCTAAAAAATTTTTCTAAAATATTCCAGAAAAATTCCTAAATTTTTTCAAAAATATAAAACACATAACAATTCACTCCAATTAAATTTTGAAGCTCATAAGCCACATTTTCCAAGTTAAAATCTCATTTAGGCACATATACCGAGAAATGTCATGAATGCATGTACAGTCATTTTCATGTGCAAATTTCACGATTCACATGTAAGAATATAACAATCTAAACACTCTTAGCCCTTTCCAAATTACTATTCTACTCTTCCCATCGGGGGTGGGATGTTACAACTCCCCCGTCCTAATAAAAATTTCGTCCCCAAAATTCTTATATGATTGAGCAGAAAGGCAGGGAAATTGTTTTGGTCATTACATCTCCGTTTCTCATTTACTTCCCTACTCGAATACTTTCTGTTAATTGACTATAGTCAATGCAATCAATCACCCCTTTACTTTCTTCAAATACCACACTGTCTTAACTGTTTTCTCATGATTACTCACAATTCTTCACTCTCGGCATCAATAACACATATATGTCGGATCAGAACAATATTTCCAAACCCTATCCATGTAACACTGTATGAATCCGAAACATCTTTTATGTTTTATACCGACTTACCAATCCATAGTCCTACTCACACCATAGTTGCATATAAACCAATTTATGTCTAATTTAGTTTCCCCTATTTACTCCTTTATCTCCATCTAAGTGTATCTTGGCCGAGGTGATACTCTTCGAAATATTTCATCTTTCACTTATAAGTGTGCTTCTCTTATTAAACCACTAATCTCATGAGATTCCATAACCTCAATGTCAATCAGCTCAACTTATTTGTCATTAACTTGGATCACTTAGCCCCTAGGACAAATTCATTTCACTCATCACTCATCAACATTATATCAAGTCAATCATGGTCTTCAACCATTTTTAGGCCCTGTTCACTTCAATATAGGGGTGGATGACTCCTTTTTGTTGTATGACACCTTATACACTATTCGAATGGTGTTGGTAATTCCAACATATAATCACTCGGTTTTACATTCTAAACCATCTATTATCCTTTTGATGTACTCTTACTAGAACATAAAGCTTCAATTGTTTCTTGTGTTTTTTCTAACAGTTTCTTTATCAGGTAGTACACATACTTCTTAATCCAATCATAACTATCATTTTCTCAACAATTGGTTTCATTTTCAATTCCTCGATAAGGTTCGCAAATGCTAAATCCTCAATTTGGGCTTTGCCAATCCTTTCATACACACCTGATTTGGAATTCCAATAGCTAATACTACTTCCTTTTTGCCTCCTTTTTAGGTCGACATTTTGCACTCAGTATTACACTAGGTTAGGTCCTTCTCATCTACATTTGTGATATTCTACTATTGAATTTTCTATTCAATACATTGAATTGCAGCACTAGCTTTATTATGAAGTACTTAATTGGATAATCCCTTTCAATTCTTTCGAACCCACAAAATGCCTCAATCGTTATCGATTTGCAGATTCATCGACATATCCAAAATGTTTCTGTAAGAATAGCGTCTCCGAGCTTGCAAAGCAATTCCTTGTACCACAAATTTCACGTCTTCGATCAAAATGCAGCCTATGAGGTTATACTTGTTCCTAGGTACATAAAACCACTTTACACTATTTCAACAGATTGCACCATAATCTTTACTGGAACACTTCGTTATATATTGCACAATCTCCAAATCGAAGTGATACAATCAATACCCGAGTTATAAATTTCTCATAATATCTCTTTTTACATTCATCAGTCATATGATTCACACGTTTTTCCTCAAACATTTTTGTCAAAGCGCCTTTAACAACTTCGGGGCGTATCCAACATACAACTAGTTCTAAATAACTCCAAATCCCATATATATATATTCCTTGCAATCACCTCTATTCCAATGTGCCATGTTCAAATACTAGACCACCCACAATTTATTTGATCAAGCTAAGATTCACTTTTATGAAGCTTCCATGATATATATCTAAGATTTCCTCAAATAGTCAAAATATTCTTCTCCATTTTTCAAATACATTCCATATATCATTCTGATCATAATCACTAACCAATCCAAACACAATGGAGACACTCTACTCTTCACTAGTATAACACTGTCAGGGGCATTGTTACCTCCGACAATTACAACCTAAAACTCCTTGTGCCCAAGATTAATTAATTCTCTTATATTTTTCTCAATTTCCCAACTGGCTTCTTCTCTCGAATGATTTCCTCAATTCATTTCATTTCTCTCAAGTTTCACATTGACGTGTTCTGATGCTTGTTCCTTTCCACTATTTTCTCCATATACTTCAATTTATTTGCAACCCTTACTTCCTGGGCTGGTAACACATTTGTCATATCACATTTGTATCTCCTGAACATATAATATAACGGGAACCTATATTTTCCTCATATTCGTAATTAATGTCTCTTCAATTCAAGAATCCGTGATTGTCGGATCCTTTACATCAAACACAATGCATCCCTTCTCAGTAGCATATCCTACCTCTTACGCTTTAGGGCTCCAATAATCATTTTTAATTCATTTCATATTTATTTCTGATTTGTCCTTTTATTGATCATTCTTAAATTGAATCATCTGATCAACTTAACCCAATTCAGGGAAATTCTTCTTTGAAAGGAGATTTCTTACTACTTTCTTCGATATCGCTCATGGACTTACCAATCAACTATTGTCACCATTTCTTGTCAACCATTCTTAATGCCTTAAGGAATCAATTTTATCTATTCATCATATCTCATGAAGATCAATTTATGCCATAACTCATATAATTAGAACATCCTTTTTAATACCGTCAAAATCATTACATCTTATCGAGAGACATGTTGAGGACAACTCACCACTTAGTCGCTTAGGCTAATGATACCTTACTCTCATTTGGTTTTTGACAACACTTCCCTTTTTGCGCCTGTCCTCATATGCCATAATCATGTCCTTCGTCTTCTTCTTTCTTCTTTTTTTTCATATAACAATCTCAATTCATTCCCAATTGATCACTATAAGCACTTTCACTTCTTATTCTAACTCATATTGGACTTTAACGATAGGAACTATGACTAGCAATTAGTCACTAATTCACCGATTGCTTCCGATATCATCTCCACACAGAAAATACATATATGCTTAATATTTTCACTTGCTATGATGTTCCCCTTTTCAGATGTGCATTCACATAGGCAAATCAACAGAACCTTGACAAAAAAAAATTTCTACTATTATCATCGTCTCACATTCCAATTTTTCATTATTTCATCATCCCCATGTATGTTCACATTCAATTTAGAATCATAGCTGCATAATTATCCTGAAATTTTGATTCCCACTAACATATTCTGACACTAAGTCATAAACTCTTATCACGCTAATCAAACAACCATTCCAAGCCCAATTGCAGCCTCTCTAGCTTATAGAAAATTTTGGTTTCATCCAACTTTGTTTATACACTTTCAATCTTGCCATTTCTAACATATCTCTATTATCCTCTATCAAGCCACAACTATATATGCATATCTATCCCACATTCGAGCATATACCCTAATATAACATGGATGTCGTATTCCAGAACACTTCCACCAATACCAATACGCTTACTTTTTATTTGTCATATCGAACCGTACACTTTTTCTTATTCCATGATATCTACTCCTTCCATTTATAACATTCTAACATATCATCATTGTCCTCACTATTTCTACATGCGTGTGACTCATATGATAGACTTGGGATCAGTTGCCACTGTCTGCCATGACATGACTTAAATGCATGTAACTTGACCCATATTTTAAAAACGACCCACATAAGATAGTACTTCTGGGCTCTGATACCACCTAAATGTAACACCCCACTCCCGCATACCCGAACCCGACATCGATGGTGATATCCGAGCCCGAGCCCTGCGAGGGTGGCGCGCTACATCACTCAGTCAAAACTCAGTATAAATTTTTTTTGAATACAATCATATGTGCGGAAATTAGTAGGCACTTTAGGCCCGCTTTAATTTGAAAACATTTTCAGTCATAACAATACACTCAACATTATTCAAGGTAGCCATTTAATGCACAAAAAACCATAAACAAATTGGACCTAATCTTATTCATAAATATTTCAGTGTCCCATTACAATCAAGAGAAGTCCAATAGCCAATCGGGGCCCCCTATAAGTACAAAGCACTACAATCCTTTAACTTGATAGTGTGACTTCATCAGTCGTACAAATTAAAAAAAAACAAATACAATTTTACTAGACACTAATGCAGACGCGAACTGATACCGACCTCCATCTCGGACTTGTAGGCATACTCCCGTTTGTCGAACGGGGTTCTCTTTAAAGCCTAGAAAAATAATTGCAAATTTTGGGTGAGTTTCGCGAACTCAGTGAAGAACCATCATCGATGGTTCACCCAATTCATGCTTCACATCAAGTCACAATTTCATAAATGCATAGTCAGAAGCACCACTTGATGGTACTCAAGCAATTCACAGAAAAAACACAGTTGCACTTTCAGAAGACCACATGATTGTTATCATACATGTATACGTCATTCTTGCCTTTCACCCAATCAAATACGACATCCTTGCCTTTCATTCAGAAGTACCACATGATTCACAATTGTACATTCAGAAGTGCCACATGATTGCACTCGAACAAATCATAAGAAATTCATAATGTCACGTTCAGAATTATCACATAATTGCAATCAAGTAAATCACAATTATTTCATAATTGCTTCTTCAGAAATACCATATGATTGATATCACATAAGGATAAGGCATTGTGGCCTTGCACCCAATTAAAATTATTCAATCAAATGCATATGAAATGCGTATGTGACACTTTCCCATTTTATTATGGTATTGTGACCAAGCGCCTGAACTATCCCAATCTGGGCACATTAATCGGTGAGCATGTGGCTCTGAATCAGTGTGGACTCGAGGCCCAATACGGTGAGCTTTTAGCTCTCAGTGGCTGCTCCGGTCACAACTGTCTTTATCTGATCATGCATTTATGTATGAAATGCATATGTCCCAATTTAACAGTAAATGCATCACAATTAGGCAATAACCATATCCCAATCAAGTCACATATCATAAGTTGTCACATCAGAGGCAAGCAATTTTCATATCACAAATCATCATATATCATTACATCGTAAACACTTCTATGTCACAACTCCCATTGCATCGGACCTTCTGTCCGGAATCACAGTCATAATTAAACACAGAACCTGCCATTATTCACCACAGTAAACATATAATAATTAAGAGACCCATCTAGGTTACTCACCTATAACTCCCGAGCTAATGCCTGGAAGTCTCAGCAACGTCGGTGGATCGACGCTCCAAATGTGCCTCTATAACAATTCAAGTATATAACCATTACCACTTATACAATCAACCATATTTAATAATGCACATGTAGCAATTAAAATGTGTACAATGCATGTTCGTGACATTCCCGGCATTATCCCGTAATTCACATCACAAAATAGCCCTCTAACAATTAGAAATCTAAACCAAATATTGCTGAAATAATGAAGTATGTGCGGAAAATGACTAAATCATAGTCTTTTAATTAATCCTCTCACTTTGATTCCATCCATCAATTTCAATTAACTCTAAAAAATCCACAATTTCACATCGAGGGGTAGCCAAATGTCTTACGAATCCGATACCTTGAGAATCAGGTCAATTGGATGTCGGACGGAAAAGTTATAAACAAAAGAGTGAAGAGAGGTCAGTTTAGGAAAATACATGTCCTAGTCGACTAGGACATGGTTGTAGTCGAGTAGGTCGACTACAGTGCCGACTGGAATACTCTAGTCTTTCTTTTTCCGACATTCCAACTTCCACAACTCATAACGTCTTACTACGAACTCCAAATTGGACAAACTTGGTGTCTATTTCAAAGAGAAAAGAGAGATCTACAAGGTTCATGAAGGACACAAAAACTAATTTCACCCCTAAGGGTGTCAAAAATGCAAGCAAAGTTACTGCCTTCACAATATTTTCCAAACCAGTATACCATTCTTCAAACAGTCATATCTTCCCATTCCCTTTGCCAAAAATTCCAAACTTTATGTCCAAAAGAAAGAGAAAACCATGTTCTACAACTTTCCATAAGACCATTTAAGCTAATTGAGACCATAATAATCCAAAATTTTACTTTAAAAACAGAAATCACAAAACCTACGTTGAGGACTAGGTTCCAACACAATGTACTATAACAACTGAAAATCAACAGGTCATAACTCTCAATCCACAAATCGAAAAATTGCATACTTAGTGGCAATGGAAAGATAACAAGAAAGTCTTCAACTTTCATTAAGACCAAATTCACCAATTCAACCTAAAGCAATCTAAAAAAATTCATCAAAGTTTCAAGTCCCCTTTTTTGGTTACTGTTCATTCAGCAACTATACTTCACTTTCAAGGCCAAATTCAAACTCTTTCAAGCCACAATTTGACAGAAATTCCTTCATAAGAAATGTGGCCAAACCCCCCAAGTTTAATTCAAGACAAACCGTGCCTCATTTGCTCAACTACATAAAGAGTTATGGCAAAACATTGAAACATGTACAAATGAAAATTTCCAGCTTTTACACCTAACTCAAAAACCTCTCATTCCAATACCAATTCTATACTCATAAGCAGCCAATTTAGTCATTAATTCACCCATACTATAAGCAAAACCTCCACTTGAACAATGATCACAAAAATGACAGCAACTCATACTCACTCATTCATCTATTTTCTACACCATT
>JANKOD010000001.1:15043255-15054354 GCA_026284645.1 Erythroxylum acuminatum
CCAAGTGAATTCACTACCTAAAGTTCTCCTTCCTAGCACAAACTAACTACAAAAAGCACTAAATTAATATTAAAAAATTACAAAACACGTTAACACAATAAAACATGCATGCATGAACAAACACAAACAATCAAAATCACTTAAGCAAATAAAAACAATCAAAATTAATTCAAGTTCAAAACAATAAACACCTCCCCAAAAACAACATCAAAAAACTTGTTGTGCCAAATAAGTTTTAAAAATACCTAGGTTATCCTACTTGCAAGCATACGAGGTAATCATAGTGATTACTCTGGGTCGTCTCCCATGGAGGTAAGATTGGTTCACTTAAATTAATTTTTAACAAAAACAAAAATAAATGCAATCCTAAACACTCTATCCCGATTTGTTGAGTAAAAGACTCTAAAGGAAATCACAAAATTTAACTAAAAAATAAACAGAATTAATTGGGAGCAAAGTGAATAAATTAATCGAAGTGGAAGACTCTTGAGAATTAACTTCACTAATTTAATCTCCTATGCATGATTAAGGAAAAATGATTGGAAAGTTGTCTTACCAAAATTAATAGTTGGGTTCTAAATCAACTTAAATAATGAACTAATCTAGCTTTCGTATTCAACAAGTTATCATCCGAATTAATTATGAAAACCTGACTACTAATTATCACTTAAGTTAATAGATTTTTGGTTCTTAACCTAAACGTCCATAGTTTCTCGTTTCGTATTAAACTTCTTCTCTCAATCCTTCATTTAATACTAAAATGATGCAAGGTTTGGTCATGCCATTACATTAACTCAGCTAAGAAACCACAGCAATAAATAAGATAACAAAACCATAACTCAATCATGCATAGTCGTCTAAAATAGCTACATTAATTCTCAAGAAAAAGAAATCAGGCCATCACAGATATCACAAGATTTATCATCAGTAAACACTCCAATCCCATCTTCATCAGTATAACTTTATAAGTGAAATATTTAAGCAACAAACCAAGTAAATAACTATATAAACTATGAAAAGAAAACAGGTAACAGTCAGCTAAACTAGAAAAGTAACAAGTTCAGTGAAAAATAAGAGACAATGCAACATATGAATAACAAAGCAAGCAAACAGGGATGGAGTGAGTGAGATGTGGCGGTCTCCTACTCCCCTCAAGCTTCCCGCATTAGCTCTCGCCTTCTGCTTTAGCTTGTTCTCACCAGATGGTCAAAGGCTTGCTCTGCTTTCAACTCTTTGCTATGTTTCTCTCTTCCTCATTGACTCTCTTTGTTTCTCTTCTCATCTTCCCTTCTTTCTCTCTATCTCTTCTCTACCGAAGTGTCTATGTCTGGTGTAGAATGAAGAATGAAATGAAGAATAGAGTGTCTATGTAGAGAATGAAGAATGAACAGTGGAATGGAATGAATGATCTCGCCGCCACCCCTATCCTTTTTATTTGTAGCCTCGACTAGGTTTAGGTTTTTGTGCCCTCCAGTTGCTTATGCCACGTAATAAAATGACATATTAAAATGAACGTTGTTGGTGTGCCTACATGTGGGAAGTCACTGTTGTGACTTAACTTATCACAACCATGACTTATGACATGGTCAATATATGCTGGTCAATATATGCAACTATATAATAGTCATTTTCGTGAAAAATTCTTGTTGTTTGAGTTCATGCCACATTCACAAATTGATCCAATTAAGATTCATGCGACATTTACACCAATTTCACTCAATTCATATAAATTTTGAATTAAATCGCAATCAATTTCAACATATAAAAACAAGTAAAATCAAACAAATTAAATTCAACGCAATAATGGTGCCATTAACTGTATGGAATGAGAAAACAAAATATCGCTCCTTACTCTCTTTATGATACTTGTCAAATTTTTATATCTATATTAAAAGGATTCAAATGACATAAAAATTGAACAAATTTGAATTTTTTCTCTCTCCTTCCTTTATATTTCTCTTATCCTATTTGTCTCTCTGCATTATATTTTATGTTTTCCAAATTTCATTTTCTCTATTTTTAGGTTTAAAATACTCATTACTTAATGATGTTTGGGTACCTCAAGAATCTTGTAACTTAGAAATTTGAAAAATATGATGACAATACTGATTCAAAGGATCACCAATGAATATTTTAGAGTTATAAAGACTTGTTAATTTATTGCTTTCCTAAGAGACTTATTGTATTAATACAACTCTAATTTTTAAAGTTAAACCAATAAATTATAAAAAGATGAGAAGATATGACAAATGATTTCTTGACTAAAACAAGGTTTAACCAATATAAAATGGTGACTTATAAGGACCTCTAATAAAAAAAATAGAAGCCTACTAAAAGTCTAAGAAGTTATCGTACAAAGACAACAGAAGCCTATTTGTCTTTCTCATTAAAAGAAAGTGTACGGCTTTTTTTTAAAGAAGTTTTAAAAATCTGTATTACAAGTCATACCAATTCTAAAATTGCTTTAATGACTTGGTCAATCAATATGAAGCGTTGGATAGTGTTTTAAAAAAAGGGAAGATAGAAATATATATTATATAAACTTACTAAATTTGTAAACTCCACCATACATTTATCCAAAATAACCACCTCTTTCATTAAAATACATTGTGTAACCATATTCAAGTTATGCTCCACCCGTACAATAGACTTGGGGGAAATAGAGGTTATTAGAAGAACAACAATAGTAATAAGGGAAATGAAATTATTGAGGATAGATAAATAAGAGAGAGTCATTACCACTAATGTAGGTGATGTTATCATAACTTTATAATCTTCCGTTGGGCCAAAAAAAAGCATTCTTATATTTGTTAGTGTAAGGTTTATATTTAACGACTTTGATGATGACTATATAATATTTCAAAATTCAAATTGGATTTATTTCCTTATATAGATAACGGTATTTTTTAAAGGAAATAAAATCATAAGAAAATTACTTTCTTTCTTGCAGGAACCTTCTTAATAAACTTTCCTTATTAACATCTAGGAGGATCTTACGATTTCGAACAATTAGCTCCAGAAATTTTTGTTCCAGGATAACTCATAATTAAGATGAAGCAACGGCTAGTTGAAGAATTTGACTATTTAAATAAGAGCAACAACACTTGTGAAGTAACGAACATACACAGACATTCGAAACATTTGAGCAACACCTATCTTCTTAGAGTCATATCATTCTTATCACGCCTTAGAAAGTGAAATCACTCTATCAAGAGAGAAATTGTTATTTGAGAATTTATTTTTGATTTTACATTTTATTTTTCTGTGAGTTTTTAGAAACTTGTTATACACTTCGAGTGTGGAAAGTTAAAGAACCTTGAAAAACATATACTTGTGAGCTTAGAGAGACTCATCAAATTTAATACTCAAATTCTTATAATGAAATACTCAAGTTGGATACTTGGGGGCTAGACGTAGGCTTGGGTTGTTAGTTGAACCAGTATAAATCAACCGCGTCCTTCTCTCTCTCTTTAAATTTTAAATTTTCACATTGTATTATGTTTTTGTTTTTTTTGGCTAGAGGCTCTTTCACTTTTATAAGAGGCTCTTTCTATTTTCAACTTGTAAGAGGTTCCTTTAAGTTTTAAAAGATGCCTTCTATTTTTAAGTTATTTTAATAGGATTTATCATTCAAGAGGCTTCTTTTGTTTAAGCAAGGTCCTATCCAAAAAAATGCTCATATCGCCTAACAGACTCTTGTCGTTTAAAAGGCTTTATCGTCTGACAAGCTGCTACTGTTTTTATTCGTTAAGTAGGATATGTTTATTACACGAATTGAAAGAACTTGCAAAATTTTTTTACACACAATTCACCCCTCCTCTTACGTGTGTTTTCTTTATCAATATTCAGCTAAACAATTTGAACTATCATACCCTCATTGATATAAAATAGAGTTGACATATAAGTATCATAATAAGATGATCGAATATTCAATTAAAGATTAAGCCTTTTTGTAGGATAAAATAAAATCATTCATAAAACAAAAATGGTTAAAGATATAGGAGAGTGAGCTAAACATCAATGATGATCCTTGCAAACATAACCAGTATAGATATAATAAGCGTAAAGTTACTAAAAGAGAGGTTTGGAAGCAATTAAATTTGATTATCATTTCCAGCCATTTATCTAGTATAGTTTGTTTTCCTTATCATATTTTTTGTTTTAGCTTATTGTTAGGCCCACGTAGTATGTGTCTATTAATGGAACTTTTATACTCCCTCCTATTCAAAATAACAGTCATTTTAGAGGGATTTTAATTATTCAAAATAAGTGTCGTTCACGATTTTTCATGCATGTTTATAATTTTATTTCTAAAATCACTCTTTAATTTCTCTCACATCCTAATTACACATATTACATTTTCAAGACATTTTAATATGCAATTAATAAGGGTATATCAAACATTTCGCTAGCTTTCTTAATAAGTGTGCATTTATCTAAAACGACTTTAATTTTGAATAGGAAGGAGTACTTATGAACAATTTAGTTGAATTTGAGCTGCATTAATTGTAAAATAATTTTGCCTATATGTTGTCAAGGATAGTTAATTGATGAATGCTTTAATATTCAATACTTACTCTTTTCATTCCTAAACATAGACATATGTCTAGTTTGAACTTTAATGATAGTTTTGAATTTCTAGATACCACTATAGTATCTTCAATAATACCTAGATACTTTTACAAGATTCTTAATTTTATTTTCAAATCTTTTATTTCAATGAAATTCTTGGATATCCTTCTAGGATCTTCAATTTCATATAAAATCCTAGACATTTATATTTGTTAATTCTTAAATACATTTCTAAGACATTTAATAGTAGTTTTGAATTCCTTTATAATTTCTAATCTAGATATCTATTTAGGGTTCACATTAGTAGTTTGTTAACCTCTAAAAGTTGGCTCCTTAATTTTAGTTGATTAATTCTTAAATATCTAAGAATTAATAGTTGATTAATTCTTAGATATTCAATTTTAATGTTAGTTTTTAAATATTTATCAAAGCCTTTTTATTTTCAGTCTTGTATTTCAGATAGCTCTATAGACCTTTTAATTTCATTCTTATGTCTTTGATTTCACTACACTTTTTAATGAATCTTGTGTTGTAGATAGTTATCTAGGACTTTCAATTTTAGTTTTATTTTCTAGATGCTACTCTAGGTCCTTTTAATTTTATTCTTATATCTTAGACTTTAATTTTTCTTATTTATTTTAAATATTAATCTAAATCCTATATATCTCTTTTTATATTTATTTCAATTTTTTCTTTTTAATTATTAGTGACTAATCTTAGATATCTCCCTATAATTTTATTCATTTTAATTCCAAATTATAAATATCTTTCTTGACTTTTGAATTTCAATTTTATCTTTTTAAATTGTTAGCGAAATTAATAAAACTATATGAATATTGATGTATTTTAGTCGATTTTTAATAAAGATATATAAATGGATATAATAAAAACTACAAATTGAGAATTCTTCTAAACTAATATAAAGTCAATTATTAATACAGAGAATCCTATATTAATTAAATTTATTAAGTCTAAATTGACCAATAAAATGGGAAAAAGAACCAGTTTTTTCAAGTCTAACAGTTTAAAAAACAATTCAATTAGAAGCCTAAAATCAATTCACAATCAACTAATGAAATTAGTCTAATCTAATTAGCCCAAAACTTTGGCACGGGATCACCTGTGCCGTTTGGCCTATTTTAAGACTGTGCCACTGATTTTTATCCACACATTTGTATGGATCCCATATAAATGTGTAGATAAACACTACAAGAAAACAACAGTTTACCGATGGACATTTCCATCGGTAAATCATGATATTTCGTCGGTAGAGGTAATTAACGACGCGAAAAACAGACGGTCAAAATTGTCGGAATAATCATCGTAGTTAAATATACCGACGGTCTAATTCTGTTGGTAATTTAGCTTCAGCCAAAAACATGTTAACAATAGTAAAATAACGTCGGTACTAATAATACTGACGGAAAAAAGTTAACGACTTACCGTCGTTAAATTTTAGCAACGACTAAAATCCGTCAGTAAGCTATTGCTGAGTGTAGAAGAATGACTTGCAACACACCGACGGAAATAGGAATTCCGTTGGTAATAAAAATTTAATTATCGACGGTATGCTGTTTTTCGTTGGTATTAGGAGGTAAGGAACTTTTTAAAAGCATTTTCCAATTTCATAATGTTGTGAATAATGCATAATGTTAAAAGTTACCAACGTCTGTGTGCATTATAAATTAATTTGTATATATATATATATTTAATTAATCAGAAAATTAATTGATAATATAACATGAAAATTGTTTGAATTGATAATAAAAATAGCACAATGTGCAAAACATATGTTTGTAATTGAAAACAAATGACAAAGACAAGCTAATGTCGTGGTGATTGTGGGTGATCTGAACTACCAAGCCTTCCCTTCAACTGTTCCATCTCCTGTCTAAGCTGAGTCATCTGCTCCATCCGCTCTCTTATCTTAGCCATTTGCTACATCTCCGCTCTCATCTTAGTCATTTGCTCCATCTCCACTCTCATCTTAGTCATCCGCTCTATCTACTCCATCTCCTCTCTTATCTTTGTCACCTGCTCCATCTCCTCTTTTATCATAAACAACCAACACACAGATAGAATGTACGGATCAAACATATCTATGAATCATATATAACTAGGTACTACCAATCTAAAAGAATGAAAATAATATCTATACAAATTTTATAGAATGAATATCAACAACTTGTCACTTATAAAAAATATAGAGTTACAAAATGTCATAAATATTAGCAAACATTCATACTCCAAGCAATCCCTACAAAACATACATAAAACATAAACTGCCACCAAAATAAAGAAAACTAAGTAGCCCATAAAAGATATGTTCCTAAAGCGCATAAATAAGTAAGTCTTTAGTTGGTGAATTCACTAATATACGGCTCGAAAGAATGTGCTCGATAGTAATGAGAGACCTTTTCAACTCTTTCTTTAATAAAGTAAAACTTAAAGTCAATATGTGCGAGAGGTGCTCTTATTGTTTTGAAAATAAGACACAAATGAGTCTATAACTCCCATTGATGAAAAAAAGTTCTAGAACCATATTGCATAATAAGTAGCCTCATAACATGTTATATACTTTGCCTCTATAGTTTGAAGAAGTTGTTAGTATATATTTGACACATTTTCATTAAACAGCTCCTCATATCATTATAAAGATGTACTTATAAATGGATTTCTTGTCGTTTACATAGTCTAAATAATCATAATTACTAAAACCAAACACTTCAAGAGTACTGATACATTGATATATTAACATAAGATCCTTTTTACCCCAAAGATACCTCAATAATTCTTAGCTACATCCTAATGGCATTGACTAAGATTGCTTAAGTATTTACTAAGTATAATAATCCAAAAATTAATATTGGGACATGTGTATACTTAAGCAAAATTCGGGTTGCCAAAAACTAAAGCATAAAGGACTATTTTTCTTTGATCTCTCTTAACTTCATTTTAAAGATATTAGCCTTAGAAAACTCGTCACTTTTAACAATTGAAGTCTTTATACAAGAACAATACTTTATATTAAACCTTTTCAAGAAACAATCAATGTAAGCGCTTTAGGATAATATAAAAACACTATTAGCCCTATCACGAAGAGTTTGTATGTCTAAAATATATGATACTTTACCAAGTTCTTTTATGTCAAAATGACCAAATAATAGTTATTTTGCCTCAATTAATATATCAATGAACATTAGTAACAAGTAAGATATCATCAACATATAAAATCATAAATATGCTCCTAGTGACGAGCTGGTTGCTCCGACCCAATGCAGTTTTGTCCCCGAGCGCTCCATTACAGATAACATCATTATCACTCAAGAAGTTATCCACACCATGAAAAAGAACGGGTCAGCGAGGAATTATGACTTTAAAGGTGGACCTAGAAAAGGCGTACGATAGGCTCTCATGGGATTTCATCCAGTATACCCTAATAGACGTCGAGATCCCTCACTCGTTGGTCAATCTCATAATGAAGTGCGTTACCAGCGTCTCCTTACAGGTGAATTGGAATGGCGAACTCAGTTATACATTCTGTATATCCAGGGGCATTCGGCAGGGAGATCCCATTTTCCCGTATCTGTTTGTCTTGTGTATGGAACGGTTAGGACACTTGATCAATCGAGCAGTGTCTCAGGGTAGCTGGAGGCCTATTACTCTCAGCAAAAATGGATCACCTCTCTCGCACTTATTTTTTGCTAATGATCTCATTTTGTCCACTAAGGCAAAAATTGACCAAGTGAACACCATTACGGGTATTTTGAATACGTTTTGTGCTACTTCCAAACAACGTATAAGCCATGAAAAATCCAAATGCTACTATTCTAAAAATATCCCTCGGTTGAAGACCCGATACTTAACTCGGGCATTAGGCTTTCAACAGACGAATGATCTTGGACGGTATTTGGGTATGCTCCTGCTGTATGAACGAGTCAGCAAACGAACCTATCAATTCATTCTTGATAAGGTTCACAAACGCTTATCAGGTTGGAAAGCCACCCTTTTGTCTATGGCAAGCTGCATCACGCTGACTTAGTCAGTCATAACGGCCCTCCCCAGTTATACGATACAAACGGTCCGTTTGCCCCACAATTTTTGTGACGAGTTGGAGAAGCTCCTGCCCCAATTTCTATGGGGTGCATCCAACGACACTAACACAATTTTGTTGGTTAAATGGGAGGAAGTTTGCAAACCTAAGGAGATGGGGGGACTGGGCATTCGAAACATTCGTGCTACCAACGATGCATTTTTAGCCAAATTAGGCTGGATGATGATTGCCAAACCACAGGCATTATGGGTTCAAGTCCTCTCGGTGAAGTATAATTTTGATGGAAATCATTTCCCCACCTCTTTGGACGCTATAGGGGGTTTTATGATCTGGCGAAGCATCAAGTCCATATGGCACCTCGTTTGCAGAGGAACACATTGGATGATAGGAGATGGTACACAGACGCGCTTCTGGTTTGACCCATGGGTGGTGGGAACAAGGCCCCTAATTTCACAGGTGTCCACCTAAATCCCTGAGTCTATTTTGTATTGGAGAGTCAATCAATTTGTACACTTCGTCGGCAATTGGAAGTGGGATACCTTCTAACAGTACCTCCCGACCTCGATTTGTAGGAATATTGCAGGTATGTTCCCACCAAAGTCATACTTAGGGGGGATAAGGTGAACTGGGGACTGACCGGTACAAGACAGTTTACCGTCGCATCTACCTATGCCATGATCATGGAAGATATCAATGACTCAACCCATGGGGTCTGGAAGGTGATCTGGGAATGGCAAGGTCCACCTCAAATTCGAATATTCCTATGGCTTCTCGCTTACGATCGGCTTCTCACAAACCAACTTTGGGTCCATAAACAATTCACCATGGATGGGAGTTGTATACATTGTCGCCTTGAGGAATCCTCGATTCACGTTGTGCATGACTGCTTCCGAGCGCGCCAATTGTGGAACACATTCCCTTCACATCTAGTTGCTCCTGCTTTTTTTCACTACGCCAACCCGAGAGTGGCTCATTCACAATCTACTTCAACGCCGCCTAGTGTTTGGCCATGACTGGGCATGTGTTTTCGGCATTACTTGTTGGTTCCTGTGGCAATGGAAAAATCATATCATATTTGATGAACAATTTAACTGGCCTTCCTCACCTATTTCTCTCATTGTTTCTTATGCAGGTTTCATCCACCAGGCTGACATGGGGACAAGATGGGTTCTTTCTGGATATCGTCCGTAGGAAGCTCAGAGTACCGACAGGAGCAAACCGCCTACCGACTGGATAAAATTAAATATAAATGGCACATGCAAACGATCCTCGTCCACCGCTTCTGCAGGAGGACTTCTCCGAGATAGTTCAGGCACCTGGTGGGGAGAATTCACCCAGAATTTAGGCTAGTGCACTCCGATATCGGTAGAACTCTAGGGTGTCTTTACCGACCTAACGTACGCGTAGAACATGGGATTCCTCAGGATCGAACTGGAAATAGATTCTACTGCAGTGATTGCACTTATATCCTCGATAGTTACCAGATCACAGGCGCTCAACCCCATTGTCCACGGAATTAACGAGCTCCTTACCTACAACTGAACTGTTACTCATCGACATATCTTCAGATAGAATAATAGATGCGTTGACTTGCTAGTCGATTCAATGTAGGAATGACTCATTTTGAGAATACACCCATTGGGTGCCACCTCCTCCTGGAGGAGGAGTCGTTGGAGACCGTCTCCCCTAGACTTACTATGTAATTTGTTGTGTTTCCCTTTTACCCAAAAAAAAAGAAAAAAATACTTGCAGAAATTGGACTCTTTAAACATTGAAAAGCAAGAACTTGCAAGTTAGTCCCACGCATACTTGAACACTCCTTGGGTTACATTATCTGTCGACTTGTTTCAAATATACTTTGACTAGTTTTAGTTGACATGCAACAAAGACGGGATATTGTACGATATTTATTTATAACTGTGCCTCAATTTTCCCACGTAAAGACATAGAAAGTGGATTAAACCCTTTTTCCAAGAGATTGAAGAGAAAGTGTTCTTTTAGGAATTACAGAGTATTTGGTATCACGTGTATGTGTCTATAATAATGTTACAATTGATAGGCTTAGATCTACTGATTTATTATATGTTTGCGCAACTTGATGTTAAAAAGTACACCATTCTAGCTGGAATAAGCTAACGCATCTCATGAAAATGTAATAATACAAGAGGAAGGAATAAACAATAAGGATTGATCTTTTCAAGTATCTATGGCTAGTAGATTGAAGGACAGAGAGTAGGGAAGAGTAGAAAATGGCTTGGAATTAATGTAAATGATGTGAAAGATGAGAGAAATGAGAATATGGAGACATGCGTACCAGGAGGTAACGAATAGGAAGCCGCTGTTCGTAACAATATACGCAACTGTGGTGGTAGGCGTCGTATTCTCGTCCTTCTACGTCTTCTCTGCCGTCTACTCCAACAACTCCTCTTTCACTTCATGGCTCTCTTCTCCGCCTCCAATCACCTCTCGTATG
>JANKOD010000001.1:15076872-15097024 GCA_026284645.1 Erythroxylum acuminatum
TCATTATTATAATTATGATATGTCTTAGAATCGCCCAAAGGAGATCTTAGATATACACTAAATGTTTTATATGGAATAAATGTATTGAATCTGATTTAAGTGTTAAGTTTTATAACTCAAAGAATTAATGTGTGAACATTCTATTATGTTTTCTAGTTTCTATTCATGATAACTTTAATTCGGTTGCTTCATGTATTCCATCCTTTAATGGATTAAATTACTTTGATTGGTATAAATAAGTCCAATTTCACTTAGGTGTATTGGATCTTGATTTGGCATTCCAAGTTGAGAAACCATTTGCTGTTCTTAATGCAAGTATTGCCGATGAGAAATCTTTCTATAAAGCTTAGGAAAGATCGAACTTAGGAAAGATCGAACAGATTGAGCTTAATGTTTATGTGAATGATTGTTGCTAACAACCAGTACCGGCCCTGGGCAGGGGCAGGCAGGGCACCTGCCCAGGGCCCAACATAAAAAGGGGCCCCGTGGCTCCCATCTTGTAATAAAGGGGCCCCAAGGTAGCTTTTTGTACGGCAATTGGATTTGTGGTGATGAGATTTGTTGGGTTTTTCGTCAAACTCATTTTCATCCCTATTAACAATATCATTGTTGGATCTAGTTAGATACGTCTTCTTCAGATCCCTATGAATGGCCTTAATGGAAGACCGGTGTTGACCGACTCAATTACATTGAAGGGATCAAGTTTTACAATTAGTTTTTTTATTTTCTTATGAGCAGAAACTTTTTGTATAAGACCTAGAAATGTTGAGAAGTATTTAGTATTTTACATCACAGATGGATTACTTTCCCTGCAATCTTTTACCTGGCTATAGTAATCTGGCATTTTATAATGCATCTACATTGACTTTTCCTCAAAAAAATAAAAAATAAAAATATAGATAACGTTGGTGGAGAACATTGGTGGAAATCGTTGGTGAGGCTGTTAATATTTTCGTTTTTCAAGAGTAATAAACATAAGCAACTTTCAAGATTCAACTTTAACCTTTTATACTTATAAATAATTTTGAAATATTTTGGTGTATTTTTATCTTCTATTTTTTTTATTTTCATCAATATATGTATTTAAGGTATTCCAATTCCAAAATTAGCAGCAAAGATTTTCTCCATTTTGTCTTCTGAATTTTGAGTATAATGTAAAGTTAAAGTTTCTGATTTTTAATGTATTTTTAGCTTATTAAATATTTGAATATGTTATAATTAATTTGTAATTTTTCATTAACTTGGACATTATATTAGCTTATTTCCTAAGTATGTTAATTTCTTGTATTTTTAGAAATTAGTGTCTCTTTATCATTAAAATTTGCTCTTTATTTTTTATTTTTAATATTAGACATTAAATTTTGCTTTTTATTTTTTCCTCTATCACAAATATAATACTATTTATATATCTTTGTGATATATTGTGAAACTATTAGAGTTTGATTGTGCCTGCATACTTCTTCCAGTTCCATACAAGTGTTTTTGTTCTTTTTCTAGTCTAACTGTGTTATAATTAGTTTATATTATGTTGCCTAAAAAATATTTGTCTGGAAGTGAAAAAAGGAAAAGAAAAAAAGAAAACAAACATGTAAACTTATAAATTGAGTTATTTATGTTTCATACAAACATGTAAACTTAAGTATATTGTCAATTTATTGGGGCCTTTTTTCTAATTTCGCTCAGGACCTATAAAATAATAAGAACGGTCCTGATCCTTCCCATGTTAGTTTAGCTACATTTTAGGATCACAATAGGTAAACAACCCTCCTCAATATTTTTAAAATAAAAATATAAAATAACTTAATTTTTTAATTAAGTTCGAGTTTAGACTACGTAGGTCTAATCTTACCTGAGATTTAATTTTTTAATAAAATAATACTATTTTACTTAAAATAATTAAATTCGGAGTTAATTTAAACTTAAATTTGACCATGAATTAACCTGTTGAAAATAGCCAAAAATTGCCGTCCCTGCCACATTCGATGTTTGCCCTTGTTTCTGACGACACTTAACCCATTGCTTACAAGGTCTAATTGCCAATGCAAATACAAATGTTTATTACATAATCGCATTGACTTTGAAATAAGCCTTTTTTTCCCTCAAATTCAGGAGCTCCAACCTGATTCCATCCAAACTGATCCAAATCGACATGATTAAAACGCCGAAATGACATCGTTTATACTCGCAATCCAACTCAAGTTGTCAATCCTAACGATACCTCTTTCAATTTAGTTTTTCGAGGGTTTGTATGAAGACCAGAGTTTCAGCTTCAGGGCCTTGAAAAACAGTGCACATCTCCTTTCATGAATGCCTTAATTCATTAGACTGTAAACTTCGTCTGGAAAAACTCGATAGAAAGAGGCATCACTAAATACTCTATACTACCCGCGACGGCTGTGGTGGAATAACACGGGTTCCGCTATCCTTAACCAAAGTTTCGAATTCGAGTCTTAAGAATGGAGTCGCTTTAAAACTCGCAAAAGAGAGATTAGAGATTTGCCACCCAAAAGATTCTATCCGGCTTGAATCTGGATTAGTCGTTTGTCCATGTGGCGCTAGATAAGTGGTGGTTTAACCAAAAAAATGAAAAACTCTATACTAATAACCTTTCCAAGTGATGGAAATCAAGCATACATATACGGAGCTTCTAACGTGAAACATTCTTTTAAAGGTATATCCCTCAAATTTCACAACACTTCCCATGCCATAAACAGACCAGCATTTCGACTTAGCAAAACCTTAAAGCAGCTTCTAGTTCTTTCTCGTCATCGCAATCATATCCTAACTGGTAAGCTCGTGCTGCGAGTAGAAATAAACAACACAAAGACTTAGATGCATATGCACATATATAATATCATATAAACAAATGAACGAGATAGTGAAGTACAATTACTCACCAAAGCGTCCAGAGCCCATAAATGGTTCTGCTTCATCTGTCACGCCGCCTTGTTGCTGGTCCTAGCACATTTTCAAGGAGGTGAAAAGGAAATTAGATCATGCAGACTTTTTCTGTACTTAAATGGATGAATTGTTGCGATCAGAAAAACATTGTGCAGAGTTGAAATGAACATCCATTAGAATCCAAAGGAGAAATTACAGAAACAGCAGCAGATAAAACGCATCAGTTAAATCAACTACAGAATAAGTTATGAGTTCATATCATGTCCAGTCTCGGAAGTCGAAGGAAACATTAAGTGCATGTCAAATTATTCATTGTATGACAAACAGCTGTACGACTACACTAAGCCACCATAGATATGGTGCCAATGTAAAGAACTTTAGTTGAACCCATAAGAAAAAAATGAAATTAATCACATCACCAATGAAAGTTAAACTTATGCAACTATACGCAACTTCCTTTTCCAATGATATGCAAGAAGTGCCTTCTTCAGGGTGGATACAAAATGAAAACGCATTCTGAAAAAAGAATTCACCACATATAATAATGCACTTACATGATCTGATTCCATTTCAGATGGTGACAGCAACCTGTCAAAGCATCGTCCAGATATTGTACAAACCAACAGCTCATTTGCAGGATCCATAATAACTTCTCTGCATGTATCATCACAAACTGAAAGGAAACAAGAAAAACATGCATTAGTCTCCAAACATCCACAATCTAATGCTCAGTTGCACATCTATAATCACAGAATTTTCCCACCATGAACATTCCCAGTCTTCTCACAGATGAATACATCTCCAATTTGGTAGTAGGAACAGGTCTCTCCAGAACAAGCGTGGTCAGCAAACACTTTGTCGGTTAGGCCTCTGCTACTTTTCCAAATAGAAACTTGATCAGCAACTGACTTGTCAAGAATAATTCGATCATCTTTCACCTTCAATCCAGACCATAATCTTATAAACATATGCTTAAGAGCAGAATTATTCCTTGGTACATGTCATACGCAGATATTCAATTTAGAACAGTGATCAAAATCCCGAAAGCCATTCTGAAAGCTTGAACAACACAATCAACTTCAAAACAACAAAGAAACACTATAAACTTTCATCAAATTGTTGGCAAATACATATACCTTGAGCAAAAATGGTCAAAACCTTCTGCTTCTATAACCCAAATTTCTAGTAACAAGTATAAAGATGACACACAAAACAAACTTCTATGCCAATAAGGCATACAATTATGAGAAAAATATAAGTAATACCTGTGAAGGAAGAGGTGCTTGGCTCCTCTTTGCGGCCTGCATCTGGATGTAGTACTCTTTAAACTCAGGTGGGCTGTTCCTAACAAGCTTAACCATGTCCTCTTCATCACGCTGCAATAGGATATTGCTTGAAATTAATCACGTAATATAGTTTTAAGTCTTATGAACAATATGATATTGAACAGAGAAGAAAACATTAAAAGATAAGTAACATTGTCAGCCAACTAGTCTGAGATTGCACATACCATCGATTTTATAGTCATAAATTAACATTTACATAATCGAATTCTTATAGGAGGCCTACTGAACAACATCCTTTAGTGCGTATACAAGTAAGCAGTATTGAATCAGCATAACATTCACACAAGAGTTGCAACCTCTACAGGTTTTCACACGATAATTCTCAAAGGAGAGAGAGAGAGAGAGAGAGACAGAGACTTTTAAAGTGAATCGCCACCTGAATATAAAGCTTCTTCCAAGCACATTCGGATAACTTTTTGGAAGGAGGCAATAGACCCCATCGCATGCAGTACCTGCACAAAGTCAAATTTGATAAATTCACATCCAATTATTTGAAGCATGAATTCCTATTGCCCAGCAGAAACAAATGAGGCATGGTTCAACAACTTTTGTGGAATCTAAAGCACTTATCTCGCAATTTCAGCATAAGAAGTAAGTTGACATAGGAATGTTCGTTTTCAAAAACAGAGGAATTAACAATCAGATGAAAAGGCACACATAACTAAGCACCACCCTTACACAGAGGTCATTCAATTCAGACACAAAGGTCTCTAAAACTTGAAAAGCTGAATAAACCAAGCTACAAAAATGCTTACGACAATGTTAAGGCAGTAAAACACTTTTAAAAAGCATAAACAGAAGTAAGCAACAAAAATAATTATTAGAAGTAGAAAAGAAAGGAAATGAAGATGAACAAGTACTGACAAGCGACGCCATAAGGACTCATCAGAAGCAGCATAATTCAGGTATCTACACACCAGAGAGCACGCCACGAGATCCTGTTTCGCAAATCACAAAAGAAAATTTCATATCTAAAACTCAAATTCAGAAAAAACCCTAAACAATTTTTTTTTTTTAAAAAAAGACAAAACCAGAAATTAACCTCGGAGGAAAGAAATTTGAGGATCTGGGGAAAGAGCTCATGAGGGATCTTGCTGAAAATCCCACCATCTAACCTCGCCAATTTACCATTACTGCCACTTCCACGGTTACTATTACCAATCAAATTCTCTTCCTTCATTTTCTCCTTGCCTCTATCATCGCCTTCTTGTTCATCTTTCTTGGCTTTATGTTCCTCTTCCTCGTCCTACAAATTAAATCAATTTGGTCCAAAGATGACATTTTTTATGCAAAAAGAATCGAAAAAAAAAAAAGAGACGAAGAAATTAGGGATTGCTTACCTGGTCGGAAACTTCAGAGAGGACCTCCGATTCCAGGAATTGGGCCAAGCAAGCGTCTTCATCATCTGAAATCGTCATACTGGCCGCCGATCCTTCACTTGAGCGGACAGTTGTTCATGTCGGAGATGTCGCCGGCGGTTGCCGATTTTGATGGGGGCCGGTTTGATTAAAATAGAGAAGATATGGTGAGTGTGATGAAAATAGATGCCCGGGTCAGATGATTCCGGGTCGGGTCACCCGCATAATTGGGAAAAGTTATAAAAATTTTGCTGTTTACGGTCCAATAAGATAAATTGAAAATTCAACCTTTAAAAATTATAGTTTTCTTTTTTTTAGGGTAAATCGACCAGAAGCTTTGAAGTTCGTGTAGATTGAGTTTTGAGTCAAGAGTGTTGCTCAAATTTTAGCTTAAATACATAGTTTAAATAACGTTCAAAAAAACATGTCATTTTAAGTAATTACATATTTTTTTCACTTACATTTTGATTCTTAAAATTTGTCTAAAAAATTAATTGAATTTTAATATTTTTAATGTTAAAAAAAGACGTTATAATTCTCAAATCATATTAATTAAATTTTAGAATAACAAAATCTTAAATTTTTGTTTAAGACGTTGAAGTGACCCTTTTCTTAAGTTTGGAAGAAAAGCTTACAAACTAACTCTTTAACAAACTTTATGCTTGACTAATCCATATTAAAGTCACCATTCAACTTGTTGGAATCAGAACGATTTACATACATTTTCTTAACATTTTTAAATGATGGAGGCTGGCTTAAAAAGAAAAGGCCAAAAGGGCTAATTAACTCGTACCATTTATATTGGTGTACAAAATAGTCTCCTCACATTTCACGGCGTTCAAATTGAACTATAATGTTTGTAAAAACATTCAGGTTGAAGCTTGATCACTAACGACGTTAAGGTATCATCAGTTATCTACTGACGTGACCCAAAAACATGTTACGTGAATTTTTTTAAAAATTTATAGATGTGAAACTCACCAAAGATTGACGTGAAATTTTTAAACAGAGAAAATTGACATGATATCATATCCGCAAAAATAAATAAAATATTTATCATGATTATGTCATCGAGAAAAAAGCTAACAAATAATGAATTCTTTTTTTTTGATAAATTTAATAGTATCCTATTAAGGGACAAATATTTTGATTCAATTAATAAAGTTAGGTTTTCAAAACGGCCACCCAATATAACTATAATAGAGTTTTTGAAATATTTGAAACTGTAGAAAAAAGTGAATCTAATTTTTATTTATATGTTCATTTATACGAATAAGACGTATTTGTTATCAAGAACTAAACGGAGCACCCCTCTACTTTTTTGTCTAATTTGAGGGGTCCTGTTGAATTCCTCTTGAGTTCAATAGTTGATTGAACTATTGTTCTTAGAATAAAATTTTGAAGAATGATTAGATCCAAAAAGAAACAAATTTATTGTTTTGACAAATTCTTTGAAAACTTACTTTTATAAATTTGAAGATACATCGGAGAAAATCAAAAAATTAGACAATTCAAGACTTAAACCGACTCAACCGAATGAATTCTTTAATCATTTCTTGCACAACAACTTTATCTTTTTGTAAAATTAAAAGAATTATCAAGACTCAAGTACTAATATTGAAGAGAAAAAGTAAGCCATTTAAATAAATATTAAGTTTTATAGGAGATTGGAGAAGAATCAAAACCGAATTGTCTTAGATGCCCTGACTAAAGCCACTACTCAGCTTGAATACAGCATCTATGTTTTTATGATATGGTGAAGTCCCTTTCTTCTAGTTTATTGGATACTGGGGTTCAAATTTTCGTTAAAAGTGAAGGCCGAAGCAACAACCTGATCCTGAGAACTTCAACGGAAGCCTTTTTCATTTCCTTCTGTCCATCAGAAGTAAAACATCCCCTAGAATCTCTTTAATGATGTTTCGCTAGATTCACATTCAACACTTCACCGTAAGCTCATATGCTAGAGGCATTGCAGGGGTGCACACTGGCACAGAACAAACCTCAGAAACGACGATGGTTAACAATTTTTAAAAGAAAAGGAAGGCAAAAGAATTTGCCACACTAAACAAGCACAGCAGTTTACCCAAACCAATTAACTGTCTGTCTTATTCATAAGCATGAACAAGAAATCTCAAATCTTTCCAAGTACCGAATAAGCCATACACCTACGTAACAAGTGCTGGATTATGGTGAAGTACACGAGGTGTTTTCAAGAGCAAACTAGAATCAGCAATCAACCTTTAGTAAATTGTTGGGAAAGCAACTTGGCGATCTCGGGGGTCCCAACTTTGTCTTTGCCCGCGAGCAAAGACCTCAATTTGTCCTCAGTAAGAAAGTTTTTCTTCATTGCACCAGGGTTCTGCTTGACAAGCAAGTTATTCTCAGAGTCAATTCATCAAACACATAGAAAGACGTAATACAAAACAAAGGAATCAGCTAACAAGCACCAAAGGCCATTAAGAGATGTCACAGAACGAAAGGAGAAGAAACAAACCTCTCGACTGTTGAGTTTGACGAACTTGGCGAAGAGTTTTGATAGATCGGAGCGAGGGGGAGGTGGTATGCCGAGGAATTTACCCAAGTTAGAGGAAGAAGATGGAATCTGTCTGTTTTTCAATTGGGCATTCACCACGCTTCCCAGGAGTGAATAGGCTGGTCTCTTCACTAACACTCTTTTCCCAAGTTTCCCTGTTCCGGTTCTCGCTGCCATATCTCTCTCGCGGCTCTCCTCTTAGGTTTTAGCTTTTAAAGTGTTAAAGCAGGCATTTAAAACACCACGATGATCGGACCCAGATGTTGGTTGGTTGGGCTCTGGCTAGGTCCGACAAGTTGGGAACGTGGGTGGGACCGTTTCAATGCAATATTTTCTTACTCAGTTGATATCCGATTTTTAACAGATTAACTGCCGCCCACAAAACAAAACAAAAACACACAAACACGCGCGCACACAATTTCAAATCACGCAAATCGAACCCATTTCAACATCATTTACAGATTTGTGACAACATAGGATCGGATAGAATAGGAAGCCAGATACTTTACAGAAGCAAAACCAACAGGATCTTAAAATTTCTGCTCTCAGATTCACCTCTCGTATCATACAATACAAGACCATAATAGGCTAGCACGAATTAGACTTGGTTCTCTCTAGCACAAGGGGTAAAGGTTAAGATCGCATAATTTATTCTGGTAGAAAATCAGTGTCGTGACGGAGACCCGCGACGGCGAGAATGATGTCTACTCATTCGGTGCCTATCAGTGTCTGAATTTCCATACGAAAGTAGATGTGATTGTTTGTGTCCCCTTTCCTCCAAATGACGCCTATCCAAGTAAGAATCATCGGATGATTGCTGATGTTTTCTCCTGCTTTTGTAAGTTCTAAGACGCCTATCAAAGTCCGATTCTTCAGATGAATAGGAATGCTTGTGCCTACTCTTTTTACCCAAATGATGCCTGTCAGAATCAAAATCAGAATCTTCGTTGAAGTAAGAATGCTTGTGTCTCCTCCTTTTGGAATGCCTATCAACTTCTACATCTTCAGATGAACTAGATTCCGAATAATTTGGCTTCTTGTTCTTCTTCCTCTTCTTTTTCTTCTCATTCTCTTTTCTTGATCTCCTTTCCCTCTCATCTGAAGGTGAAGATAAATCATCTTCCTCGCAGGGTGCCTTACTTTCTTTACTAGGTGACAAATCCCTCTTGTGCTTACTTTTTCTATTTTTCTTTTTGAGTTTGTCTTGGGAAAAGTTGGTCAGCAACTCTGGCATGCCACCATCGCCTAGAAACCCTATGAAGTGGATGAAGACCACAGTCACACAATAACGGAACATAAGAGATAAACAGGTAATAAAGCTCCGCACATAAAGAGTAAGCACCTCCATATTCATCAAATATTTCCTCAGCAACTATCTGTTGATTAGGATCATCTGGATCAAAACCCCCACGAGGTGGACTCATTCCAGGTTTTTGCTTCAACTCCCACTTTAGCGGCTGAAAGAAGTTTACAATATACGTTCTAATCAGGCATGCAAATGGTTGCATGAAAGGACCATATCACACATGAAGCATATAGAAAAAATGCATCGGCAAGCTGCCATTTTGCTCCCTTTGACTACTAGCACAGCAAAAACAACTCATTTTTATAATATCAAAGAAGTAGATACTCTTTTAAGCAATTTAGACAGCAAAGGCAAAGATCTTGAGGGTGATTTTCAATCAAACTTCCTTTTTCTATGCAAGAAGCTGATCCAGGGGTGCACCTATATGTGTGAACAATAAGTCTATACTGTGGCCTTAAACACACTCCCTCTAATAAACACACAAAAGCATCAGCCATTAAAGCAACTTCAAATTAATGCTCTAAAGACTAGGAGACTACTATAGAGAGAAGGCTCAGGGCAAAGACTTAAATTGTCAGGGGATCAAGCAGTTCATGTCACAGAAGTATCAATATAACGACATACTTCGCAAACCACCATATCAGTTAAATGGTTACAGTTGACAGCTAAAAAGTCTACAACAATGAAGAAGCAATACTAACCTCACTGGGATCCATGTGTGCCATAATGGCAGTTAGTGGGTCATCTCGTTTCAATCGACTCTCTTCATTAGGCATTATAACATCTTTCAGTGGACATTCACGGTCACCACTTTGATGACCAAAAGTTCCACATCTTACACATTTTACATTGCGTATTTCAATTCCGAATGGCTTCACCCTAGCAGGAACACCTGTCTCCAGCCTGAAATCATTTAACCATTCGGAATATCAAAATGACCGTAACAAACACTAATGAATTCAAATTACGAAAAACAAGCATTTCTGCATTGTAGTGGGATTCCTAGACCATAAATTGACCAAAGTGAAGTACTTCGTCCCAAATCACATATTCTGACCTCAGCCCGTTGAAATCTTTCTCAAAGATGAGGCCTGCAACCTCCTGTCCTGTTAACAGATGTCTCAAATTCATAATCACGTTAACAACCAACCACTACCGCTTTCAATCGCAATCATCACCTCCACCTACTCTACCACAAATGCATTCATATACTCTCACAGCACCAGAATGAATGCAGTTGTTTTCAAGACCACTGGAACATTTTTTTTTCGCTATCCCAATTGATGAATTTTTCCAATTGTAACCCCAAAAAATTGAAGCATTTTCATTGCATTCTGTATTGGACCATTTTATTCTAGACTCTAAGGACACATTCCATAGTAAATGTTTAAAACTTGCAACCAAGGACGTAATCCTACCTTGGAGCATTTTTAAGGACTTCAAATTCTTCTTCAGTGGGTAAAGGACGCCCAAAAACATCTTTGGGCCTTGGTTTCTTCTTCTCTTCACCCAGTTGGTCTCTCGATGGCCTGCAAACATAAGAATAAGTTAGCATTGATTTTTCTTTATTAGACCACACATTACAAACACAGATGCAAATGGAAAACATAAAAGAAAGAAAAGTTAAAAGTAGAAAATCACATCGAAGAAGAGGGCTCTGGCAGTTGAGAAGGATTATGATGTTCAAGCCTTTTCTGCTCATCAGCAACCTCAGCAGCCTTGGCGCTTTCCGCATTATAACCAGGCGGACGAACATACATGAAACTTACAGCTTGCATGATCTCTGTCTGCAAATTCCCCAGATCAAAAAACTTAACCAAAGCAAACGAAAGCCTAAAAACTTAAAACTATAGCTTAAAAGAAGTTAGCAATAAGCAGTTACCATGAATAAATAGAACCATAAAAAATGAGTATTTACCTTCTCTTTCTCTTTCTTGGAGATGAGAGATGTTTGACGGAAGAACTCCTGCTCTTGAGCATACTGCAGCAAGCAATCAAAGAACAAGTGGGAATTGATGATGATGAAGACGATGATAATAATGATAAGAGGAATAACAAGAGAATCCAATGGACCTCTCGAGCGACTTCGTCGGCACGACGGAGACGTTGGGCATGGGTCTGTTCAGCGATCCATTTGCGGCGTTGGTTAGGGTAAGAAAGGGGATGCCAAGGCTTCTGGTTAAGATAGGAATGGCTCCAAGCAGTTCCTGATTTGGTCTTGTAATCAACTTCTCCTCCATTCTTATCCTTATCATTCAATTTCAATCTCCTTAACCCTTCTCCATCCTCTCCTTCCATCTTCTCCTTGTTTCCGAATCCAACTCAACTCAACCCACCACTTATTGATTTTCAAGTATAAAGAGCTCGCTCCATCTGGGCTTGGGCGTATTGTAAAGGGCCAATCCCATTGTTATTTTCTTCAAATTCTACAAAACACGGCATCATATCACTTTTTCTTTTTTTAATTATTGGTTTGCTTTTTGAATTTAGTTTCTTTTGAGCTTATTCGGCTTGTAGGGATGGTAATCCAGCCGGGCCTGGAATTAACAGCTTGATTTGAATTGATCAGCCCATGAGTCAGGCTACAAGCCGGGACATTTTGACCCAATCGGATCATGAGCTGGGTTCGGGCTAAAGCTATCTAGGCCCGAGGCCCAACCGAAGGTGACAAAAAAATCGTTTTGTCAAAAACGACAACATTTTTTATTTTTAAAAAAGTAATAACTCAGGCCAGGCCGAACAAGCCATAGGCTGACCAGCCCATGAAAGGTTACCTGACCGGTCCATTTTCATCCTTATTTTCTCTCTTTCTTTCATCCTTTTTCTGTGATCCACTCCCAACGAAGCAATTCTACTAAAGACCAATTTTTTTGTTTCAGAAGTTCTTCTCACAAAGCAACTAGAGGGGACTATGAAAGCTAGGCATATCTACCGTGAAGCTAATCGAGCTGCGGATTGGCTACCGTGAAGCTAATCGAGCTGTGAATTGACTAGCAAACTACGTCAAGAATCTCACTCTTGGTATCTATTGGTATCCAAACCCGCCTAAGGATTGCTCTTCTATCCTACTGGAGGATAGCTCAGGGGTCGTGTTTCCCCGTATTGTAACTTAATTTTTGTGTACTTCTCTTGCTGAGTTAAAAAAAACACTAGCTTCAACATCTGCTCATTTTCATTGTTTTTTTCTTGAGACAAAAAGATCAAACTTTGGGAGCCAAAAATTTCTAAATTATGTTAGATTTTGAGTCATATACATCAACTCACAGATGCATCAACTTCCATCAAAATCTTCACAGCCTGAAGCCCATCTACTTCCAACATTATTTCTTAGTTCCAAAAGAAAAATAAAAGTCTCCCAAAGTGCCTTCGCATCTGAAGTATTTTAGCCTCTTCAAAAAGCTGTCAAGTGTTACCTCAGCTGAACTCTGTGCAGTGCCAAATAAGCAACTAATCTATAGCCCACCAACATAAGGGCCATAATGGCCACATCCATCCACAAATTTTTCAGTCCCATAGATTTTACAGGTGGGAAGTCTCCTACTCTGCAGAACACTCCCTTTGAGCATTCATAGTGATCATCATCATCGAATTGTACCCCAAGGAGTAGCTTGTAACAGTAGTAGCTGTAGCTTAAATACTTCAGCCAAACTATAAATGGAGGGATTTGCTGAATGTAGTATCCCCCAGCAATGAGGAACACCAATGTCGTGACGGAAGCTAAGGTAGTAGCTTGTTTTATGTCCATCAGAATGGCCCCTAGGGCCAGTCCAAGACTCTGGGACACCAAGACATTGTAGAGAACTACAAGCAGAGATAGAACGAAAGTTGCTGGGTCAGGCTTAAGACCACCCATCCAGTAGATTATGAAGACAAATGCAGTTGGTAGCCCAAGCTCTAGTGGCAGGTCTCCAAATGTTCTGGCTAGGAAATAAGATGATAAGTGATACATCCCTGAAGCTCTTTCCTTTATTAACATCCTTCTCTCTTGTGGGAATGTGAAAACTGCATTGTAGAGTGGGTAAAATCCCCAGAAGACCGTGAAGAAGAAGAGCAAAGCAATCTGCAAATCATACCCGGAAATAAGACATCCTCTTTGTTAAGTACTAGCAATAATACTAATACTTGGAAACAACTAGATCGTGTAGAAATCAATAATATGCTCGAGGGTGAAGTAGAAAAGATTTTCTTACTCGATCTGCCAGGTGAGAAGTTGGTGTCTGCCACCAGAGAAGTCCACCAAGTGTAGCAACACTAATGACTTGGAAAATTCGCAGCCTGTTGAAGGATTCAAATCTCCTTTCTCGCAGACCGCGTTGAAAGAGCACCTTGAATTGATACCACCAGCTTGTGCACCATTGCTCTGACCTCACTTTAACTTCTGTATCATTTAAGACAATAATATTCAATATTATTGGCTTCTAAAAGCAATATAGGAGGTTGAACTGCTTTATATAAAAATGTCAAAACAATCAGAGGTATAAAGGAATTAGGAGCTGAGGACATACTTGCAGAGGCATCTTTTGCGTAATTATAGTTATTGACCTCCAAATTGCATAACTCGACTTTCAATCTGGCAGAAATGTTCTTCTCATAAGCAAGAATAAGAGCTTCTCTTACCATCTTTTGTTCTTGTTCCAGGGACTCACATAACTCGGTCCCGTCTTTGGAATCAGGAGCGATGCCTGCAAATGTTAACTAACGATCATTGCCCAAAAAAATAATAACAATAACTTGCCGCCTTTACTTCAAGTTTGCTAAAGTGATTTGGAGTCATGTCAGTCTTAACATCAAATTCCTGATTTTAAACAAAAACTGGATATCAAGATTATTTTGGTAATATCAAATCTGTAATCTCAAGTTTATGAACTTGCTTATGGAAACTAATTTAGGACAGGAATATGATGTACTCCATTCTAATTTAAGCACTAGTTTTGGTGGGCCAGCTAGAAATCACCACCTCATGCTAATGAAAACCAAATTGAGGAAAAGAAGAACCATGCTCCACTCTCCCCATTTAACCATCAGACATGATGACCGCTGATTATGGTTTACATTTCACACAATATTTTAGATTCACTTTCTCTGGGAAAAATCAACATGAATTGACTTCTTGGTTATGCAAAAATAACAAATGTAATCTAAATAGAGACATGAACTTACCGTTGGCAAGATCAAGTAATAGATCAGCAGGATTGACAGTAATGGATGTGGAGAAACCGATGGAGGAGAAATATTCCATGGCTGCAGAGGCAGGGCCATAGTAGATGGGGCAACCCTCTGAGAGCAAAACCACCTTGTCAAACATGTGGTATAGTCTACTTGATGGTTGGTGGATAGTAGTGACCACCGTTCGTCCGCCAATTGCTAGCCTTTTGATTATTGTTAGAATCCTCTGAGCTGTTGTTGAGTCCAAGCCTGATGTGGGCTCATCAAGCAGCAACAAGCTTGGATTGATTAGCATTTCTTGACCAATGCTAACCCTTTTCTTCTCTCCTCCTGATATTCCTCTCACAAGTGGACCTCCGATCATGCTGTTCCGGCACCGAGTTAATCCCAGTTCGCTGATCACTCTCTCCACATGCTCTTCCTTCTCAGACCTGGTTAATGTTCTTGGTAACCTAAGCAGTGCAGTGAACACAAGAGTCTCGGTCACTGTGAGGTGTGGGTACAAAATATCGTCTTGAGAAACAAACCCTGTCCGTCGCTTTACGATACCAGAAAAGGGTTGACCATTGTACGTGACCTTGCCAGAAAGTTTCCCACTTAAACGGCCTCCGAGAGCAGTGAGTAGGGTTGTTTTACCACTCCCTGATGGTCCCAACATGGCCAAGATCTCGCCTGGAGAAACCATGCCTGTTATGCCATTCAAGATGGTCTTTTCTTGAGTGATCCATGCACCATCGTGACAGAAACCCTTCTTGGGCAGGTTAACTTTGTACTCAACCTCCTCAAACTGAAAAGCAAAAAGCATATGTTTTAGGCACCGACAAAAGCAAAAAAAAGAAAAAGAACATCTTGAAAAGACATGCATGAACTGTAAACTCTGCAATTCTGTACGATCATTTTATGACTGTAATTAAAACATCCTCAAAGACATGCATGAACAATAAACTTGAAATTGCGTGCGACCATTGTACGACTCTAACTAAAAATTCCTGAAAAGGCATGCAGGAATTATAAACTTGCAATTGTGTGTAGGATCATTGTAGGACGCTAGTTTGGTGAGACAGACAAGACCTTCAGAGTAATTGGATATACGGATAATTGGAGCACAGACTGAGAACTTATTTGTTGCACAGTATTGGCACGGACAGGTCTGTCGTGGGATTCGACCATCTTTAGAGGAACTTCGACTGGAGCAGTGGGGTCGTATTCAGACTTTGGCGCTATGGAGTCGAGGGGCATGAGGGGCAGCAAATCGATGAACTGATTTGTTCACTGTTAGTGATGATGAGGGTGGTAGTTGTGGTTGTCGTATTACTTTGTTGCTGTTAATGGAGGGAAGTGAGAAGTTAAAGCAGTGATCTATTTTTCCTTACCTGCCCAAACTGAGCTGGGGTGCATGTGTTTATATAAGGGAGAGAGACAGGCATGGATTTTCTCCATGACATGAAAGTTCTGTTGTCTGATGTGTGGCCCAACTTCCATGGTGGGATCCCACATGTTGTTTGAAAAAAACATATCCATAGACTGGTTGTTGATCAACTGTTATGCATAATTGCTAATCTCCTTATTTTTCCATTGAAGGAACCCAAATCTCAGGTTCATCATGAGATTGAGTCTATGATGAAGTTGTTAGACCATGAAATCAAGGTTGTTATGAATGAGAATAGGAAGTTAGAGGAGATGTTTTTGATCTATTTGCTATAGTTTTTGGTGATGATAAGTGTTATATATTTGTGCTATCTGAAACTATGAATACATGTTTAAGGTCCATGTAGGCTTATATTATGCTTAAACGACCATGTTTCGGTCTGTTTTATATATGTTGATATTAAAGGAAAATTGTTGATAAGCTTGTTTTATTTTTTATTTTATTTTATTTTTGAATTCGAGGAAAATTCATAGGCGGGTCAAGTGGGCTCACCTTTTAGAGGGCCAAGTGGCTATACCTTATCAGAGGGTCAAGCGGCTACACCCTATCACGGAGGGCCTCACTAGTTCTCCACCCATAGGTAAAACCCCGGTTGTCCCAGGCTCTTACAAGATGGGCTAGCAAGGAATCGAACTTGGGACCTAACCGAAGCCAAGTCTCCCTCTCAACCATCTAGCTACACCCCTTGAAAGATGTGCATTTTCGTAACGTTTTATGCACGTTCCCCAAAAGACTCACAGAATGTACGTTTTCGTGACATTTTATGCACTGTCTTTTGTATTAATAAGTTTTACATGCTTCCACCAGGCATAAAACTAAGCAACGATTACTGTTGGTGGAACTCTTGTATGTATGCTAAATTAATTCATAATTTTTTGCAATCAACAAACGTAAATATAGGAAAGTAGGAGTTGATTCCACAAGGAATTGTAATTCGTTAATCGTTACTGAACAAAATTATTAACAAAATGGGGGATTATTATAATATGGAATTTTGTAACAAAGAAACTAAAATGAATAATAAAACAAGAGTTATAAATAAAATAAACCTTGGTTTACCATTGTTTCGACATTTTGAAACTACGATTGATCATTGACACCAAATATTTATTTCATCAAACATATACTTGATGTGATATTTAAATATCTCTCTTTACTTAGGATTAGCTAATAGAAAATATATGATTCAATTAACCCTTAATGGTTAACAACCTTAGATACCATCTAAAATTTAATTAAACGATATCTTTAAGAAAAGAAAGATTATCGAAGCAAGATAACATAACATCCATGGTTGCGTTTAATTTAATTGAATGTTTTCCGAAAAGTAACAATTTTTATGTAATAAATTTAAGCTCTTTGTTACTGCAAATGATTTAAAGAATTGAACTTTTACGTATTCAAACTTTAATCTAGAAAATGATCATTTTAATCAATAGACTAATCGCACTCATTAGAAATCAATCAAAAATAATCATAAAATAAAAAGCAAAAAAAAAGCAATCCAATATATGAATAAATGAAATAATCCACATTAAGACTCAACTGGCTCTCAATCTTTAAGATTCCAAAAGGCTTTCACTTCCTTCAGCTTAGACAGAGAAAATAAGTCAAAAATGGCCATAACAACTACTAACATTTAGTAAAGAAAGACTATTCTAACGTCTACTAAGGTGAGGGGGAAAGGGGAAAAGGCTTTGTAAAAGGTTGGGAATTGTAGCTAGAACATTTAGATGGTTGGCTCCTTCACCTAGACTCCATTTATAACCACTTAAAACCAATGTAAAAATCTTATAATTGTGATTCTTTGGATCCTTGAGGTCAAAACTTCATTGATTTATGCCCAGATTTGCTAGGATAAGACTTTAACAACTTTAAAAACATATGTTTCTCTTGATATTGTGATGCTTATCGAGAGTACTCATGCCTAAGATCATTCTAGTTTTCACTATGATTATGATAATCTTATCTAAATTTGTAAAATAAACATTTTGTCAACTCAAATCTTCTTGGTTCTCCCTTTATTAATGATGATATTGCTCCTTTATTTCAAACTTTTAAATTTGAATTGAGGAACAATATTTTTCTTAAAAATATTAAGTTTGAACATGTTAAGATAAGCCTATGGAAGATTTAAATGCCAAAAGGTGGGCAAATTTATGACACATGAATTGTTCTTTATTTTCATATCTCAACAATTATAAAATACTTAACAAAACTCTAACAAACTCACTAAGTATAGTAAGTTGTTTAATCTGTAAAGTATATACTGCTCTATTATCTTCATTCTTATATTCCAATAAGTGTAAATTTAGGAAAATCTAATAATTTCAATAGTATTCCCTAAAATGGATGGTTTAAGAAATGAGAAAATAATTAGTAATATTAATTAAAATAATTGATTTCTCAAAATATATGTCAAGAATTAAGGTAATTATATCAGCAACCAATGTTAATATAATTATACCCCGATAAGCAGTCCAAAAATTTAGATATGAATATAATTAATTTGTTTAAAAAATTGATTAACAAATCAAACTCCAAAATAAAAGAGCTAAATAAATTATTAAGCATTAAACTTCTTTTACACTACATTGATAAACAATATCAATGTCAATATACTATGAATATTATGTAGATTTTTCAACAACTTTATATTGAGAAGCTTTTTCGTACAACTGCTATGATATTATATTTGACATGTCTTTCTATTTAAAGTCTCTTAGTTGAAATGAAAACTGATAATTACTAAGATCAGTAGGCCTAAAGTCCCTCTTCATTCTAGTGTTATTGCAAAAATTGAAGGTTGAGATTGATGGCTACATTAAGCCCCAAGTGCTAAAGTTCTTACAAATGTTTATACAGTAGGTTTGATGATGTTATAATGATCAAGTGTTTTGAGGTATGAACCTTAATGCATGATTGAGTGATGAACTTAGAATAAATTTGTATTATTGAGGTATAAATCTAAGTTCAAATTAGACATATATGAGTTTTGAAGTATAAATGATCATGAGATATGAATAAAGAAAACATACCCGAAATAGTCACTGAGCATGCATTGAACATGAAATACGTATATATGTGCATAAATGAATAAGTATTTGATTGATTGACTTTGCAATGTGAATTATGTGTGAATTGTATGATTTTAGATGCTCAAGTCAGATGTCATTCAGACACTACCGGACCATCCAGGCAATAGCATAAATTGGAGCATATTGTGAGTCAACCTAGATGACCTTCCTAGGATTGATTTATTATGTTTAACTTCTAATTGTTGAACTATTTGTGATTTATTTGTGAATTCTGAACTTTAATGGTTCGAGGAGTTTGATATTCGGGAATGTATTAAAAGTGTTCTGTTTGCATATGAATTATGAATGATATCTGTACACTCAACGAAAGTTGAATGCCGGACTGAGGTCCAATGAATATGAGATTCTGTTTGTGCATCATAAGTGAATGCTATTCATGGCGTATTCTGTTTGATGCATTTCATAAAATGCATATTCAGACAAAGGTGATGTGATCAGAGTAGCCAGTCTGAAAGAGCTTTAAGCTCATAATTCTGCACGAAGAAATTTACTCCGTGATTTCTGTATATGACTAAGCCCAATAGGCCAATATCTGTAGCTGTATTTGAAGGGCGCTCGGTCACAACAAATAATTATGAATCTGGAGTCTCATATGCATCTGCATTTATATACTTATGATTATGAAATATATGATCATGAAATCTTTTCTGAAATTGTGATCATAAAGTGATATGCCATGATAATGTATGATTGACTGGGTTATTCATGTTCTGAAAAAATGTTTGTGAAATTGGTTGGTTGTATGATATTTGTGTATTTGACCTGAGTGAGATTATCAATGATGATTCACTCATTGAGTTCGCAAAACTCATCAAAAATTGCAACATGACTTTCCATGTACAAGACAGGAGACCTAGTTCCTAAGATTGTCTAGAGGAATATTTTGGATTAAGTTATGGTTCAAAGGTCTGTCAACTGACATCAGAGGAGTTATAGATTGTATTTTGTAGTTTCTTTGACATATAGAACTTTTGTATCAAGGATTGTAAATATTTGTTTCAATGATTACAATGTA
>JANKOD010000001.1:15126922-15153201 GCA_026284645.1 Erythroxylum acuminatum
AACCCCAATACACTCTCCAAAGCCTTTTCCAAGCTTCCTACACCCATCCTATCATCATATAAACCCATAATCTTATCCAATTCACTTGTTCTATCACAAATCTACGTCATAACAACACAAACATCAATCTAATTGCATTAACTTCTCAATTCTCAACTCATTTCATCCATTAATCTCAACATCATCTACCTTCTCCAATGTTCCATTCTCTTTTCATTTCATACCTTAATTCTACATTCTAAACACTTCAATCTCAACCATCATTCATTCAAATGAAGGGACATACATATAAACATCTCAAGTTTGGCTCAAACATTCATACCAAATTCATAGCACTTGAAACAAATTCATATCCATATCTTCACAACAATGTCAATCTTAAATTTTCCTAACTTCATACTAACATTTAAGCCCCTTCAAAACCAAATTCATAACTATCAACTTCATAAGCCTTGTAGTTCATTACCTCTTAATTCATTTACATCAAACCTCAATCCAATTAGACAACTATGAAAACAATCATGACTATACAATTGAAACACACTCAAAGATCAAGCTAAAGCCAAATTTCCAGATTTTTACCTATATTCAATCTTAGCATCGAATTCATCTATAACATTCCCATGCCTTCATCCATAATCCACTACTCAATTCAACATCAAACAATCATTCACAAGCAATTCATGGACCATATGTGTCTATAATCAAAACAGGACATATATCTAGACATAGTCATTCAAGCACTTCTTTAGTCCATCATTCACAATTCTAACTCTCTCTATACATTTCCATGTAGTCAAAACTCAACACATACACCTAAGCACATCATGAACAATTCTTAACCTCAATTAAAGCACATACACAAATAACACTCAATCATCTCATCATGCTAGCTTCAATTAAGCATATACATGACATAGAACACATCACTTACTTGATTTAGCCACTAATCTTCAAGTTCTTCAAGAAATCCACCAAGCCCTAATTTCTACCACCACCATCGACCATCAACATCCAAAGGGGTAGAGAGGTAGGTTCAAGCAAGCAATCAAGAGCAAGATGGAAAGACAAGGAAGAGATGAAAACTTGCAAGTAATCACAAGTCAAGAAGGAGAAGCTTGGTCCACGAAGAAGAGAGAAGAAATCTCTAAAAAAATTCTCCAAGTAGCTTTAGAAGGAGGGAGTCGTGAATGACCAAGGGGGAAAGCTTAATAAAGCTAACTTAAGGGTTAAGGGAAAATAAGACATGGCTATTATCATGCCATGTGTCATGCTCCCATTTATCCTTCTTAATTAATCAATTTCAAGCCCAATTTCCCATCAATTCCACTTGTCAAAAATCCCTATAACCATATGGCCAAAATTCAATTTCATAGGTATCAAATTCTAATACCGGTTATCGGTTGGTCTGCCACTCGGCATTTTTCCTAGTCCAGGTTTTTACCCCGGAAAAATTTCAGAAAATTTTCCTAAAATTCTCCAAAAATATAAAATCATTATTGACACTCTCCAAATAATTTTTTCAAGATCAATAACCCATAATTCTCGAATTCTCAACCAATTACAGTTATAACCAAATAGACCGGGAAAGCCAATGTATGCATGTACAAAAATTTCATGTGCAATAAATTCATTTTTCACGATATATGTATGTCACTATGTGCATGGACATGCAAATGCATTTCCCATCTCTCATGAAACACCCATATTTTCTATTTTACCCTTCCCACTGGTACCGGGATATTACAGAGAGTCACCGACGAGAGGCTTCCTATCGGCGGAGATTCAGGTGTGATCTTCTCCTCCCTCTATGGCTTCATCTTCTTCTCCTCCAGATCCATATTCTCCCCTCTCCCCCCTTCCTTCTTCATCCATTGTCCACAAAATCCCCAATCTGACATCTCCTCTTCGAACCCTAATCCCAAACCAAAATTCAGACCCTAACATTTCAGCTACCCCCCGACCCTCGATTCACCTCAGAAATCGACTTCCCTTTCAATTCCTTCAGCTACCTCTCCTAAAATTCTTCCTCCGTCCACAAATGATGCATCCAAGATCCCACCTCAGATAACCCAACCCCCTGGCCCTATTCAATCCTGGAAGGCCGTAGTGGAGGCCGGCAATGTGGCTCCCTCTGCAGCCCAGGAGCTCACCTTTTACCCTCTAGAAGTTCGGGAGGCCCAGGTGTTTGTGATTCCTCCACCAAAGTTGGCGCAGAAGGGCGTGTCCAAATTCTGAACAGCGCTAGTCGGATTTTTTCTGGGGAAGAGACCAGCTTACCCAGTGGTGCAACGAGCTCTGGCCAAATCTTGGGCTGAGTTCAGGTTACAAGAAACACTAATTACCAGCTCTAACAACTTCCTATTTCGCTTTACCTCTGAACAAGGTATGACAGCAGTATTAGAAAGAGGTCCGTGACACATTCAGGGGAGGCCATTGTTCCTACGCAGGTGGAGTTTAAAAGGTGGTGAACAGGAGGAGATTCATAAAGCCCCAGTGTGGGCACGGTTCTTCAACGTCCCTGTGGAATATTGGAACACCGAAGGATTGGGCAAGATAGCCAGTGCGGTAGGGATCCCCTGCTTATGGACACTCTTACAGCTCGCATGACTAGAATCAATTATGCTCTCTTATGTGTAGAGCTGGAACTGAATAAGAAATTGCTAGACGCGTTCCAACTGGCGACGTATGGTGAGGATGGGCAACTCTCCTTTTGGGAGGTTTCTGTTGAGTATGAGTGGATGCCAATAGCGAAAGAACAACGAAAGGTTTGGACTCCTACTGGTAGGACATTTGCCACGGGACTTCAACAAGAACTGGAGCACAACAAGGGGCAACCACAAACAACTAATCCTGGGCCTCTGCCACCCTCTCACCATTCGACTGTGAGCGCCGCATTGTGTCTAGAGGCAGACCCTATGCCAGAGAGCTCAACTGCAGATAGCAAGGGGTCAGACCCACTCCAACAGGATGTCTCTGAAGATAAGTATGATCCAACTAGGGAGGCTGCATTAACAGGGTGTCCTACCGCACACCAACAATCCCACCTTTCACTAGACGAGAACAGAGACTACAGTGGGGAGTCCAATGCCCCTGCTGAAAATCAGTCAGGTACCTCCCCATCTCCTCTTTATGAATGGAGGCCTTCTAGTCCCGGGACTATGGGAGGGGTAGAGGGGGATTTTTTTGTTAGGAAAACTAGGAAAGTAAGGAAGAAACAGAAGTAGTAGGTTGTGGCATAACTAGTTTTTGGTGGATGGAGTTTGTTTTTTGGAAATGTTAAGGGTCTGAATAACCCCAATAAACAGACTGCAGTTCGTGCTTGGCTTGGGTATTAGTCTGCTTCTTTTGTTTGTTTTGTTGAGACTAGGATTAGGTCTACGAACCACTTGAATAAAATCTGTAGTTCCTTGTTCCCTAGATGGCTTAGCAGTAGTAATTTAGCTCACTCCTCTAATGCTAGGATTGTGATTGCTTGGAATCCTAAGGTCCTTTTGTGTACTCTCCTTCATTGTACTGATCAGTTTATCCATGTGGAAATCCTTCCTAGAAATAGTACAGAGGCATTCCATGTTTCTTACGTGTATGGTGCTAATAATCCTTCCCATAGGAAACTCCTTTGGCATGAGCTTTCACTCCTTTCCTCGTCTGTAGGTCAATCCCCGTGGCTGCTGGCAGGTGATTTTAAGACCATTCTTTACTCTCAGGAAGCTGATCCTCCTAGTCCTTCGACCTTGAGTAATATTTGTGACTTTAGACAGTTTGTAGGGGACAATCGGTTATTTGACTTAAATGCTAGTGGTCCTCAGTTTACGTGGTCTAATAAACAATTAGGCGACTCCTTCAAAGCTCGAAAATTGGATAGAACGCTTATCAACTCCGCATGGAGCCTTTGGTTCCCTTCATCTCACTGTGTCATTCTGAACCCTCATATATCCGATCACTCTCCCTTAGTGGTTAAGTCGATAGGAATCTTACAGAAGCGTTCTTCCTCCTTTAGATTCTTCAATTTCCTAGCTACTTAACCTAATTTCCTGCAGACTGTTGAGGCAGCTTGGGCCTCTCCAGCAACAGGAACTCCTTTGTTTAGGGTGGTGACCAAACTGAAGTTAGTAAAGAGAGCCCTCAAAACCATGAACTCTGGTCAAATTGGGAATCTCCATGCAAGAGTAGAGAGTAATTAGGCCATTCTTAATCTCATTCAGGATCAGTTGAAGTTCTTCCCAAACTCTCCCATCCTGCTGGCTAGGGAAACTGAAGCTCTTAGAGAGCTCTACAGATCTCTTGCGGGTCAGGAATCATTCTATAGACAATCCTCTAGGATCCAATGGCCTTGAGAAGGAGATCAGAATACCAAATTTTTTCATAATTCTATCCTTGCCCATAGGAACATAAATTCCATCCATAGTCTAGATGTGGGCAATGGAAACAGAGTTTTGGGTCTTCCCAAAATTCAGGCTCAATTGCTAGCCTACTTTAAGGGTACCATAGGTGCTACTAAGAATCTCCACTCCTCCAAGGAGCTTGTTGCTCCTCTTTTTCCCTCTCCCCTCGAGGACAATCTTTCAAATGCTCTTATTGCTGAGGTTTCCCCTCAAGAAATTCGAGAGGCTTTTCACTCTATTAATCCCATTAAGGCCCCAGGCCTTGATGGGTTTAATGGGTTCTTTTATCAGTAAGCTTGGCCAATTATAGGGGATGAAGTTACAGGAGCTATTCAAAACTTTTTTCTCCGTGGCAAACTAGTCAAGGAGCTCAATTCCACATTCATTTCCCTTATCCCTAAAACGGCTCATCCCTCCTCTGTCCTAGACTTTCGACCTATTTCCTGTTGCAACATGTTCTATAAGGTTATTACTAAAATTTTAGCAAATAGGCTCAGTCTAATTCTCCCACACCTAGTTAGTCCTAATCAGAGTGCCTTTATCAAGAATCGCCGAATAGGGGACAACATTCTTTTAGCACAAGAGATCTTTAGGAACTACCACATTTCCAATAATCATAAGCGATGTGCCTTCAAAGTGGATCTCCAAAAAGCCTATGACTCTAGCCATTAGGAATTTCTCCTTAACACTCTTGAAGCAATAGGAGGTTCATTGAGTAGATCAAAGAATGTATCACCTCCCTATCTTATTCCATTTTGGTAAATGGATCTCCTACACAATTTTGCAAAGGTAAGTCTGGTTTAAGACAAGGAGACCCGCTTTCGCCCTTCCTCTTCATTCTCTGTATGGAAGTTTTTTCTAGGAATTTGAGAGCTAATATAGAAAATGCTCCTCAGTTCAAATACCATTGGAGATGTCAAGGTCTTAAAATTAACCACCTTCTTTTTGCGGATGATCTCTTAATGTTTTGTCATGTGGACTTGTTTTTAGCTCAACTTTTACTTTACTCCTTGTGTACTTTCTTTATGTTTTTTGGTATGGACATGAATACCTCCAAGAGCCATTTTTACTTATCCCCGGATGCTAGCTATCTAAGCCATAGGATGAAATTTGTTTCTGGCCTGCAGCAAGGTTCTCTCCCTTTTCTGTATCTAGGGGTTCCTCTCATTACAGGTCATCTCACTAGGCGGGATTGTGCTTCTCTACTAGACAAAATTGACAATAGGATAAATCACTAGACTCACAAGAGTCTTTCATATGCGGGTAGACTCCAATTGGTCATTTCTGTCCTCTCTTCCTTCCATGTTTATTAGTCCTCACATTTTATTCTTCCCTCTTCCATCCTGAAGGACAAAGAGGCCAAGCTTAGAAATTTTTTATGGGAGGGTAAGGCGGCGTCCAAAACGCCGGCTAAGGTTAAGTGGAGTGATATCTATCGCCCTAAGAGGGAAGGGGGTTTAGGAGTTAAGCATCTGGCTACTTGGAACCAAGTTTTGTTAGGCAAAAGGATTTGGAATTTGTTTGTAGATAAGAAAGCTTTATGGGTTAAGTGGGTATATACTATAATTCTGAAGAGGCAATATTTTTGGAGTGCTCAACCCACTTATACTAGTTCTTGGAGTTGGCATAAGCTTTTATCAGTGAGGGATAAGTTGTGTCCTTAATTCAGATCTAGGATTGGCAATGGTATCTCTACTCTTTTCTGGCAGGATCCTTGGCACTTGCGAGGTATACTGAGGTCTCTGACTACACCGAGAGTGATCAATGGCTCAGAGCTCCCACTCTCAGCTCAGGTGACTGAAGTCATAATTAATGATAATTGGAGATTGAATGAGGTTTCTATGGACATCATAAGGCACCTTGACCCACCCGAGTATGTCCCCAATACCTCCCTACCCGACTGTCTGGAATGGTTAGCTAGCCCCACTAAAAGATATACCAATGTTTTAGCCTACCAACTCTTGCGTCCCCCTTACCGAATGTTCCTTGGTACAAGTTGGTCTAGTCCAAATATTGTAAACCTCGATGCTCCTTTACCTTATGGCTAGCCTTCCTACAAAAGTTGTAAACTAGGGATAAACTATCCTACCTATACACCCCCAATCACTGTTCTCTGTGCATTGCTGCTAATGAATCCGTAGACCACTTATTCTTTGACTGCCCATTTTTTAAAACAATTTGGGACCAATGCCTCACCCACTTCCATTTGCCCATCCTTAACCAGTCTAACCTTTCAACAATTCTCTCTTGGTATAGCAGTGCTTCCAGTACTGGGCTTTCGGCATTACCTTATTTCCCTCTCATTCTATCCACAACCGTGTACCTAATATGGACTGAACGTAATGCTAGAACCTTCAAGAATGAAGCCATGGATGTGGAGCGAGTATATCTCGGGATAATCTCCCACATTAGGGAGCATCTTAGCCTATTCACTGAGGTGAGGTAATTATTTTATTGTTGGTTTTCACTAACTTGCAGGTTGGGTTCCCAGTCTATCTGCGGACAAATTCGCAGGATCAACTCTGTCTCTTCCTCGTGGCAATCAACGTTATGCTATCAAAGGGTCCTCTAGTTGTCTCCGATGAAGACCGGTTATGGGGTTCAGAATGCTTTCAATTCCTTATCTCAGTGGGTTGTCTTTTGTGGATTGAGCGTCAGCTAGCTTAGGCGCCCCTATTAATTCCTCTTTAGTTTGAGTCTGTTTGCGTTTTATTTGATGTAGGCAGTTTCAAGAGTAATGCTTGGTTTATAGTGTGGCTTGTTGCTATGTACTAGATTATTGTGTCCTCTGAGGCACTTGTGTTAGAACTTTTTGTACATATCTTGGTTTAATTTATTAATTTTTCTGACTTACCAAAAAAAAGAGGAACTTTTGGATTTTCAATATTGTGATATTTTATTAATGATAATGCCAAGTTTAAGTTAGTGATGTGAGTTCTCTAACATGCTACTCTTGTGGGATACATATTCGGATATCACTCAGGATGACGGATACGTGTAATGCGAGAGTGGGGTGTTACATGTAGAACAGTAGGAATACTTTTCATACTCTTTTGGAGATAGTGCACAGATCAGATAATGTCTTACTTTGGCATTTAACTGTGCATTTTTCTATCAGCATCAGTCCACACTTATACGTCATCAGTAGCAGGAGGTGTGACTCCAACTTTGATAGCTTGCCAGATTTCGATATCTACAGAATGAAGATAAATAGTCATTCTTTATTTCCAATAGGAATATTTATTTCCATTGAAATATGGAGGCTCTGAGACAAATTGTCCTTCAAGGCTTTTCAAATTATTTGCCATGATCTATCACGTACTGTAAAACACAATAAATGTGAAACCTGTTTCTGATACTAAATGATAAAACAAACACACATAAGAAGGGGGTGAATTATGCGTGACTTAAAAATTTTGCAAGTTACTATCAATTTATATAAACAATAAGAATCTGCTAAATTTCAGCAGAAAAATCTGTAAATAAAAGAAGTCTGTTAAAGTTTAAAAATGAAAGGAGCTTGTTAAAAATGAAACCTCTTGCAATATTGAAATAGAAGGAGTCTATTCCAAAAGTGAAGGAGTCTCTTGTAAATTAAATACACACATTGTAATGTAAAAATTTAAAAGTTAAGAGATAGATAGAGTGACACAGTCGACTTATACTGGTTTGGCTTATAACGAAGCCTATGTCCAGTCCCTAAGTATTTAACTTGAGTATTTCACTATAAAACTCCAAGTAGTAAAATTTGACGAGCCTCTCCAAACTCAAAAATATATATTTTTCAAGGTTCTTCAACCTTCTACACTCGTAGTGTTTACCAAGATTCTACAAGCTTTCAACAAAAATGTATAAAGGATTTACTCAATGTAAGTTTCAAGAAATAACAATCTCTCTCAATAGAGTATTTTTCACGTTCTAAGGCATAAGGAATTTGATAAAGATATGGCTTTTGAGAATATAGAAGCTGCTGAAGTATATCAAAAGTCTGTCTGTATGTTTCACAAATGCAGTGACTCTTTCTTAAGTAGACATTTTCTTCAACTAGCTATTGCTTGATATCGTGGAATCATTTCTAATAAGGTAAGTTCACCAAGAAGGTTCTTATAAGAAAAGAAGCATTTTTCCTATAATTTTATTTTCTTTTAAGAATTATATCGTTACTTATAAAAGGAAATAACTCCAATTTTGATTTTATAAATATTATATAATTATCATTAAAATCATTAATACCAAACCTTGAGCTAACAATGACACTTACCTGATCTTTGCAAAGTGGAGAACTTTGTACACTAGTTTGCCCTATAATGACTAAAGATATTGTTTCATCTCAAAGTTTTTTAAAAATGAAAATTTACATAAATTCTTAACATTTGGAATGAAAATTGTTTAAACAAAAAAAATAGTAATAGTTTTAAATTTTGATAGATTAAAATAATGCATAAATATGTTTAAAATTGATTTATGAGTGTTTAATAATAACTAATTCTTATAATAGAAAAACTTACCAGTTAAACATTAAAACATTAAAAAATATAGTTAGGTATGGAAGATCTATCTTATTACTTAAAAACAAAAATAGTTTGCTTGTTAAGAACATAATTCAATGTCTCTGATTTTGTTGCCGTAAGTTTTAAATACTTTGGGTCAAGTGTGCATTATTACTTTGGTTTTGCTTCCTATTAAAACCAATCATCGACATTGTTATCAAATAAAAACAACGTGACTACCCAAGATGTGTATGAACTTCAACGGAGTTGTAATTAAGTGTTGGAATTTTGAGTTTGTTGTTTGTTGATGCAATTCAATCACCACCAAACCCCGACACCCTTCTTGAATTTGGTGCTCTTTCCTTCTCATTTCTTCACTCTTCAATCTTCTCCAAGTTTTTAGCTTTTCTGGGTTTTACCTGTTGTTCTGTTCTCAAGTCTCTCACAGTCTGGAACTTCGAGATAAGTATAAGGGAAGAGAAGGGAGAATTGTTGAATTTCCGATGGCGACGTCAGTGGGTGGCGGCAGCGGTGGAGTGGGTGGTAGCGGAGGAACTGTGGAGAGAGAGACATGGAAAGCTCATGGAGCTTTGGTTATGGTGCAGCTATTCTACGGAGGGTATCATGTGATCACAAAAGTGGCTTTGAATGTTGGTGTCAATCAACTCGTTTTCTGTCTCTTTCGTGATCTTGTTGCTCTCTCCATTCTCGCCCCAGTCGCCTATATCCGTGAAAAGTATGCTTACACCTCATTTTCTTTCTTCTTTTCCTTTTTGTGATTGAAATTTTTTATTTTTATTTTGGGTTTTGGTGTATGTTTGTTTTGGATTGTGTGAATGTTGATTGTAATCTGTTTTAATTTTTATGACAAACATTTCTGATTTCTAGACGTTGAAGGCTGGTGAAGGGTAGTTGTGTCTGATGGAAATGGAATTGCAATTCCTGATTTTTCTTTTTTCCTCTCTTTCTTCAATTTCTTTTTTGGTGAGTTTAAGTTGGTAATTGACTGAGATTGCATTGACACATTCTAATCATCTTTGTTACCGACTATCCAATACTCAGCAGTCGTTTGCTGTTCGAAATCAAAAGATGAGCATTTGGAAGTTTTTTGAATATCTCCGTTGCATTACAATATTTGAAAACAGAACAATACCATTGATCTTACATCTAGCACACTAACTTTCACAAGTTCCCTTGTACCCATTTCTACATGTCATGTGATCTCCCTTGTTTGTACTCTTGCTGTAACTCAACTCAACCAAAGCATCATCTGGTAATTATTCAGTGTTAAACTTCATGGAATCTTGTGCATCTTTACTGGAGTATGATATTCTTTAATTGATGCATTGTGTATTACATGGTTTGCACTCTTTTAATAAATTTCAGAGGCACTGTGGATGAAACAATTTTCTGAATCTCTTTAGAGAACTTCATATTTTGATTTGTAGAAAACAAAAATAAAAGTCTGTCGGCTTCTTTTCGTCTTGTAGAAGGATCCGGCCTCCTATTACGAGACGGTTCCTCGTGTCTTTCTTCTTTCTGGGGTTAAGTGGGTAAGATGTACTCTCTAAATGTCTCCTTTTCTTTCTAATCAAGTCCTTCAATGTAGTGCTATAATTTATTACTAATCAGTCTTTTTTCATAATCAGGATCTTTGGTAATCAGATTTTGTTTCTTATTGGTCTTAGCTACACGAATCCAACTTATGCTGCTGCAATACAGCCTTCAATTCCAGTCTTTACATTTGTTTTGGCTGTGATGTTGGGGTGAGTTTAACAAAATTTCTTTCTGGAATTGGGTGTGTGCCGGTACAAATATAGTTTAAAAGATGTATTATGCTTTTTCATTTCTACACGTTAACTTCTTGCAGTACAGAAAAACTGAATATATTTAGAATTGAAGGTCAAGCCAAAATTGGGGGTACGTTTGTCTGTGTTTGTGGGGCCATATTGATGGTTCTATTCCGTGGTCCAGCTGTAATTGGATTCAAGGAAGGTGACTTTCCGAGTAACGAAATAAGTGGAAGGGGTCAACCAGAGCCCCATGGATGGTTTCTCTCTAGCTTTTTGGAATTTGGCCTGGAAACTTGGAACCTTGGAGTTATATGCCTAATAGGGAACTGCATGTGCATGGCTGCTTTTCTAGCTATCCAGGTGAGGGTTTATTTTCCTCAGAATTTTGAAGTCAGATAAACTACTGTGACTAATTTGTTTTAGTTAATATTTGCATTAGATTGCTGCCAGTGGGAATGGCCACCATAAACTTAACGGGTCATGCTATGTTCCATAGTATTGAATGAATTTTAATTGGATGCTGATGTTACAAACTTGGCACCAAGGTTAACTGTTGCTTTTTCTCCATTCAAGTTAATCCTAGCTGATGAATTGTTTTCACTTTTAGCTAATCTTTTAACAGTTGAACTTGTCTACTGTGTTGTCCCTTTGGCATCAGCTTGGTTTTGACTGTTTTAATTTGAACTAACAGTATTGACCTTTTAAGAACGTTTTTGAATGCTGGTTTCAATTTAAGGATGTCATTTGCTGATTAGAGTTCCCCAATCTCAGTGTATAAGAGATACACTGTGTGAAATGTATGAAAAATTTTTGCACTTTTGGTATGTAGTCTAATACACTCCCAACAGAAAGGAAAAAGGAGCTGGATAGTAGTGTTAGGAATGATATATCTTTCAGGTGCATAATTTACTTGAAATATGATATCCTGGTCACATGATTGCTGTGAGTGCCATATTTGTATTGTGGGAATATTAGACACTTCGTGAAGTCAACATGCCTTTTGCATTAGAATAATATTTAGTGAGAACAGTAAATCCTTCGTAAATGTGAGGAAGTATCTGAGGACATACTTGGATAGAGTGCCATTACAATAGATCATTACAGTAGATCAGGCTGACTTATGTGCCATCCATAAATTCTACTGATTCTGATCAATATATATAATAGATCTTCGTGCAATTTTTTAGGGTACTTCTTCTTAGGAACCCATTTAAAGCTCAAATATTTAACACTGTAGCCATGTGAAGGAATTTCTAGTGCAATTAGGTATTTTTCCTGCCTATATTTAGTTCACACCCTCATGCTGATAGCCCTGTGCCCTGCTAACTTTTATGGCAAATGCTTGATTTGACTGTGCCAGTGAGCAAGTTGGCTGGAGTTCAAATTGAAATTCTTTAGCTTTTGGAACTTAACATGCTTGTGAAGAATGATCTTGTCCTCTTACACACCTTATTGTGGATAATAACCAAGGACAATTTTTGTAAATATGGTTATGGTTATTGACTAATGTCCCAGGCTATCATTTGAAGTGTATCATGAATGAATGACTGTTATGTCTGTCTTAACCTACAGGCTGACCATAACAATGCTCGAGCACTTTCAAGCAATGAGCTCTAGTTCTTTAATTAGTTACCTGATTCTGGTGTCATGTGAATCAACATAGTGTTCTTCAAATGCATCTCGTGGAAATTTTTTCTGTTCAATATTAGATTTTTGTTTTCCAAGATTTACATTACTTTTCTCCTCTGGTTTCAAAGTGGGTGGATGTGTTGGTTTTGGTCACTCTTTAGCTAAGTGCGAGTTATCATTTAAAACTTTTACTGCTTTTCTCTATCCTCTATATGCTCTCTCTCTCTCTCTCTCTCTCTATATATATATATATTTGTCTATGCATGTCTAAACATCTACAGCGATTGCAATTGATGAGATCCAATTTATTATTTGGAAACCTTACAGGCTCCACTTTTAATCAAATACCCCGCCAACCTTTCAGTCACAGCATACTCATATGCTTTTGGAACTCTGCTGATGGTACTTACTGCTCTCTTTATGACGAATGTATCAACTGACTGGAGACTGACACAGTCTGGGTTTCTGGCTGTCATTTATGCTGTAAGTTTCTGTCTGATACTAGTGAACTATTTCATTATTGCACTGCAGAACTTTGCTTAGCCCTTTCTTCAAAATATTTTGAGAAGCCTTTTTGAGACGTCTATTCCTTTGGGACAAAGCTTGCTGTCCTATGCTTTCTGCTTGCTTGACAACATGGAAGTCTTAATATGACAGTTGCCTTCTTGGATAGTGTTGCTTTTCCTATCCAAGAGAAGAAGTTGATTTTTTTTTCAATTTTGTTCCAATTAATAGATCTAGAGCCTTATCATTCTTTCCTTTTGCTAATCACTCCACTCCTTGTTCAGATTTTCATTTCCTAGTTTTGCATGCATGTATTCACGGCTTATATGTTAATCTATGGTAAGTATTCAATGATTGCGGCACGCATCTGGAGTCACCAAATTCAATATGTATGATGTTAGTCAGTTTTGTGCTAGAGTTTCTTTTTTGCAGATAAATATGAACATTTTTGCAATTGGTCCAAGCTGCTAGGTTGATCTGGGGAGTCCTGATTTTAAGCCAGTGTCCACATTATATTTTGAGTGAGGCATGTTGGACTTTTAACTGTCTTTAATGTTGCTATGTTCCTGATCTTTCAAAATCTGGTGTCAGAAGGGAAAAAATGATATAAAGGGTTAAATTTATGGAGTGGCATATGAATTTAGCCCTTTTTAATTGATCTCAAGTTTAGCACGGTATATTGCAAACGTGCTAAATGTTGCAAGTCTTTTGGCATTAACTAGTGGTTTAGTGTCTGGTCTGTGTCCATTTTGCACCCTTCTCCATTGCTTCTTTCTGATTTTCCTAATCACGGTCCTGCATTAGCCATCTGAGTAACAGGTTTAGGATTTGTTAGGATTTCCAGTGTAATGGATAATGACATTTCTCCTTCACATATGGGATAGATTAGAAGTCCTGTCGCACACCAAGTAGTATGGCAATAATCTAATTCCAACTTTCTGTCCGGCATGTCTTTTCTCAGGGTACTGTTGCATCTGCCCTTGTTTATGGCCTTGTTACATGGTCGAATATGATCTTGGGGCCTGCTTTGGTTGCACTCTATTATCCACTTCAACCTGCTGCATCCACATTTCTTTCAACAATTTTTCTTGGAAGTCCTATTTACTTGGGAAGGTTTGTCTACGATGTTTAATCTTAATTTTTTTTTCAGTAGCTTTTCACAAAATTATACTTATAATAAACTATCTCATATATATTTAGGTATACAAGTCTATCATTATGACTCTTTACCTGGACAGTGCCACTTGGATATTACTACAAAAATTGGTTAAGGATGTGTGAGAATAAAAATTGAATATATGGGGCAATAATATTTAACATACAAAATGGTTGTAGTTGTTTAATTTGAAAAAGAAATTGAGTGGTCCCTTTGATTTTTATGCCACCTGATGCTAGTGCAAGAAGGATGCTTACTTTATGTTTTTCTCTCTTGAAACAGTATAGTAGGGGGTTGCCTGATCATTGCTGGTCTTTATTTGGTTACTTGGGCCTCCTACAGAGAAAAACAAACAGCTACAGCAGTTATTACCCATCTTACCGCTCGGGGAGCTGAACCACTTATCCATAAAAATGCAGCAATTAACAAGGGTGTGTACGAGAGGGGACATCTTGTTATTGGAGCTTCCACCACACAATATCTAGAGACTAATTAAACATTAATAGCCTGATGTCATGTAAACTGTTCTGTATTTATATCTGTGGAATTAGTTGACATGTGTCATTGTTCATTGAAATCAATCTACCAATGTCTTATGAGTTGCAAAGTCTTCTTTTGTACAATCTCCAATTCAGTAGGTTTATATTTAACTATATGCGTAAGACAAGGGATCTCAGTTTGGCATGTATGAATACTTTCTGTGCAGTTAAGTAAAAGAGGTCTTCCTCACTTAACGGGGATGCTCTTGCCTTGGCTTCCTTCCATTGGGTGTATACTGAACAAGATCTGGGCATAAAGGTGGAGGGAAAGCTTTGAAGGAATTCTAATGCTGCCAGGAGAATTTGGGATATGCAGGTTGCTTGAGAATTGGAACAGTGAAACAAAACCAGTTGCTATGGAAGTATACTTTTCTTTTATATGCTTAAGATTGTTATTGCAACTAATATGCTTTTCTTTTATATGCTTAAGATTGTTATTGCAACTAATAAAGCTGACCAGTTTGTAGCTGTCATTAGTTCTCTGAATTCCCACAGCAGCTATTGGCAGTTGTACGGACGTTTCCAGTATGGTTTTCTTTTACATCAAAAGATGTTTTTATACTTGAGAATAGTAAATACAGTACATAGAAAAATATTATATAGTCTGGTATTAAACTTCAGTAGATGAATCAGACCTTATTGTCTCAGCCACCACCAAGCCAGTCCTCTAATGATGTTCGATGTGTTTAAGCTACTTACTGGTTTTGGGTGGAGAAACTGAGTTTAAACCAGTGAACTATAACTACTGCATACTACATTGTAATGACTGGTGAGTGCAAGGTTATGATAATCAGTACACATTGTAATCAGAACATGATTGGTAGTGTTTTGTGATTCTTCTAGTGTGGGTTTATCTTGCTTTTTCTCTGTTGGGATATAGACGAATTAATCTATACATAACTTAGGAAAATAAAAGTAAGCTACACACGGTTAATGATGTACTTGTAGCATATGCATGAACTGTAAAGAAAGGGAAAGTGCTATTTAAGTGAGTACCAAGTTACAAGCTTTCCAACCAGGAAGACTTCCTACTTTTTTTTTCTTCCTTTAATAACATATTAAAAACGCTTTTATATTAATATAAATACATATGCATTATATATTTTTATTTATATATGTGCCTTTATTTGTATTTTATTCGTTGTAATTCACTATTAATCATTATAAAAATTTATATCAAATTAGTAACTATGTTATGATATAAAAATAATTTTAGTTCCATAACAATTTTGATATGTTTATAATTTTACAATGAATATTAAAATATATTAATTTATGTTAAAAATTATAATATGTCGAATTAAAAATGAAATAATTTTTATTTATTATGAATGTCAATTATTTTGACAATAATTTTAAACCTATTACTAAATTAATTAAGAATAAAATTAAATATTCATATTATTAAGTTTCAAATTAAAAACTCTTTTCTTTTAATTTATATTTAATGATGTACACATTTCATAAATTATAACTACTTTGTTTCAGATTTTTGTATCACCTTCTCTTATGGGAAAATAAATAAAATTTAAATCATTATCAACTTTTAATAATAAGTAAATAATATAGGTATAAAATTATCAATAATCATATTATAATCATTTACTAGTTATAAAAATGTAAATAAAAGTAGTAAAAGGGTTTGGGTTCGACTTCGACATAAAATGAATAGGTAAAGTCTAATTTAACTTATTTTTAAGTTAGATTTGGTCTTAATTAAAAAAAATCAAGTCTTAAATAAAGTTTTGAATTAGGGATCCATTCAACCAATTTGACCCTTTCCAAACTCAACGTAGCTGATTGTGAAGTATAAATATAAATAGTATTCATAAGTATTTTAAAAAAAGAAATCTGAAACTACAAAAGATTGCAATATAATTATTAATTATAATGTATGATTTCTAAAAAAATCATTAAAAATTTTAAAAGTTATATAATATATTTAAAAGACCTAATTTAAAAGGTTAAATGTATTTCTCATAATAAAACAATTATAATCTAATAATTTAATAATGAAGATCGAATTTCTTATAAAAACAGATGTTAATTTTCCATTATTATAACAAAATTTTAATATTTTACATGTTTAAATCAAACGTTTTCACATTAAATGTAGAATAAACTTACCTGAAATACGTTTTGTAATGAATATAATAATCAAATACATACATACATACATACATATATATATAGAATTAAGAATATTTTAATATATTATATATTGCTTAAATATTTAAAAGTAATAAATATAATTTAAATACTATAAATACTTAATGTTTACATACTTAGAATAACTAAAACGATAGATAATTAATCATTGAATTGATTGTAATTTTATAAATAGATGACAATTATCTTAAATTATCTTTAAATTGATATTTATTTTTAATATTACAATTATTTTGACCTTCTATGTAAAATTTGGTGATTATATTTTATATATCTATATATAAATATAAACAATTAATTTAGAAACGAATATTAAATGAGAAAAGAAAAAAGGTGAGAGCTGTTGAAGGGAAGGGGATTACCTCTAACAATTGGAGGTGAGAAAAAATTGGAGTTTGCCTCCATTTTTGTGTTTGCTATTTCTTGTAGTAAATAAGAGATATAGAAAGATAAAGGAGAATACTCAAACAATCAAAATAACTCACTTAGAGAATACTCAAACAATCTAAATAACTCACTTGATTTGAATTTTTTTGTCCCATTTTAGAAATGAACTAGTACATGATATTTATAGATATATAAGACACCTCTTTGAAACAATAAAACTCTTGGAAAACATAAGATAGTAAATGCAAGATACATGCATAAGAAAAAATACAATGAATCTCAAAATACATGAACCAAGTAATGAATCAAGTTTAATTAAATGCTCAACTAATATAATTGCATTTTTGAACATCCACCCTTAAACTTGATTCTTCTTAGTAACTCCAATCTATGCACGCAGCTTAACAAAACTTTCAAACTTCAATCTTTCGTAAAAATATAGGCTACTTGACTATCACTTCTCACATAAGAAATCTCAACTTCTTTGTTCTCAACACACTCCCTTACGAAATGAAACTTTGTATCTATATGCTTACTTCGAGCATGGAACATAAGATTCTTCCCCAATGCTATAGTAGATTTGTTATCCATAAAAATAGAGGTAGCTCCATCTTGAGTCACATATATCATGTTTAACAACCTTCTCAACCAAATTTCATGTGTGATACAAGAAGTAGCTGCAACATATTCAGCTTCACATGTAGATAAAATCACAATAGGTTGTTTTTTAGAGCTCCAAGTAGTGTCACCCATGAATAATATAAACCACCTTGTGCTCTTTTTATCATCAACATCACCTCCCTAATCATTATCACTATAACCAACAAGCTGAAAATTAGATGAAGAAGAATAGTGCAAACTATAGTCAATAGTACCTTTGATATATTGCAAAATCCTTTTAGCCATTGCCATATAAGTATTAGTTGGAGCTTCGATAAAATGACTTATAACCCCCACTCTAAAGAGAATATTGGGTCTTGTGCAAGTCAATACCTCAAGCTTCCAATAAGACTCCTAAAAATAGTTGGATCTACCTTTTCACCTTCATCAAACTTTGACAATTTTGTTGCACAATCAATAGGGGTATTAATGGGCTTTCAATTCTTCATCTTAAATTTCTTAATAATCTTTCTTGTATAAGCCTCTTGAGAAATAAAGGTATCATCACCATCTTGCTTCACTTCAATACCAAGGAAATAGGACATAAGTCCTATATCAGTAATTTCAAATTCTTTAGTCATCACCTTCATAAACTCTTCGAACATCTTTGAATTGTTACTCGTGAAGATCAAGTCATCAGCATATAGGCATACAGGAAAAATGCTTCCATTTTCACCTTCTTTGACATAAAGAGAATGTTCTTGGGGACATTTGATGAATCCATGGCTTTGTAAACACTTATCAATGCAGCTATACCAAGCTTTTGGAGCTTGTTTCAAGCCATATAATGCCTTTTTTAACTTCAATACTTTATCTTCATGTTCTTTCACTAAGTACCCTAATGGTTGTTGGATAAACACATCTTCCTCACGTTTCCATTTCTTGAATTGCTTCAATCACTTCATCCATCACATCTCTATTTTTTTCTTGTCTAGCTTCTTTCAAGTGCAGCCACTCAAAATCAGCAAAGAGACAAAATAGTGTTGTATTTTCTACCATCTCTGTGGACTCATAAAGATCTTGCAGACTCCTTCTTCCTCTATGACCCTCAGATGAGCTTTGATAAGAACTTTCATTTCTTCTAGGATTGGGTGATTGAGAAGGAGTATGAATATTTTCATGCCTGTCATGGTCAAAATCTCCAATCATAAGAAATAAAATACTTTCTTCATTTTTAGAGACATCCCACTTCCACGAACTTTCTTCATCAAAATCAAGATCTCTACTAATTACAATCTTCTTATTAGTAGGATTAAACAAATTATAGCCCTTATAATTAGAGCTAAAGCCAATGAAGATATGCTTTTCACTTTTGTCATCTAACTTTGATCTCATCTCTTTATGAACATGAGTATATGTTATGCTTCCAAAAGTTCGCAAATGAGAAACACTACACTTCTTACCACTCCAAGCTTCTTGAGGAGTCATCCCATGAACACTTCTAGTAGGGGATAAGTTGGACAAGTATATAGCACAAGCGACAACTTTGATCCAAAACTCCGTACGCATATTCTTACTCTTTGGCGTGTTCCTTGTCATATCGAGAATAGATCGATTCTTACATTCCATAACTCTATTTTGTTGCAAAGAGTATATAATCGTAAAAAAATGACGAATGCCTTTAACTTCGCAAAATTTGTCCCTAAGAACATTCTGTTTATGTCAAAGAAGGTGAAAATGGAAGCATTCTTCTTGTATGCCTATATGTTGATGACTTGATCTTCACGGGTAACAATTCAAAGATGTTCGAAGAGTTTAAGAAGGTGATGACTAAAGATTTTGAAATGATTGATATAAGACTTAAGTCCTATTTCTTTGGTATTGAAGTGAAGCAAGATGATGATAGTATCTTTATTTCTCAAGAGGCTTATGCAAGACAGATTCTTGAAAAATTTATGATGAAGAATTGCAGGCCCATTAATACCCCAATTGATTGTGCAACAAATTGTCAAAGTTAGATGAAGGTGAAAAGGTGGATCCAACTCTTTTTAGGAGTCTTGTTGAGAATAGATCTATTCTTACATTCTACAACTCCATTTTGTTGCGGAGAGTATGGAACCGTAAGAAAATGATGAATGCCTTTAGCTTCACAAAATTTGTTGAACTCTAAGGGAATGAACTCTCTCCCTCTATATGTCCTCAAAGATTTGATGACAAATCCAATCTTATTTTCAACTTGAGCTTTGAACTTTTGGAAAACTCCAAAAGCTTCATCCTTCCTATTCAAAAAATAAATCCAAGTTTGCGAGAAAAATCATCAATGAAGAGTAAGAAATAGTTTGCTTTACCATAAGAAGATGACTTGATTGGGCCATAAATATGAATAAGAACAAGCTGGCCATAAATATCAATAAGAACAAGTTGAAGTGGCTTGTTAGTTCTAGTGGTGGACTCCTTTGAAAAAGGCTTTCTCACTTGCTTTCCTATAACACACCCTTCACATAATTAATTGGGTTAAGTAATGACAGGCAAACCATTCGCCATATTCTCCTTTGCTAATAAACTTAATCCTCTAAAATTTAGATGACCAAATCTCATATGCCAAAGCCAAAAGAATTCTTTGACACATGTCTTCAAGTATCTTGGGTGATTGACATTGACATTGAGCTTGAACATTCTATTCTTTAACATAGGTACCCTTGCTATTAAGTTGTGTGCTTCATCTTAACAAGTATCTTTTAAATGGATATCATATCCATTTTCTAACAATTGTCCCATACTTAAGATATTTGTTTTCAAAGAAGGAACATAATAGACTTGGGAAATAAGTTTATGACCACCATTTTTTGTAAAGACAAGAATATCACTTTGCCTTTAATTAAAACTTTTGAATCATTGCCAAAAACGACTTCTCCTTTTTTCTTCTCATCAAGCTCCATGAATAGCTCCTTATTGCCAATCATATGGTTGCTAACACCAGTGTCAAGATACCATAAGAATATATTTTCTTCTCCTTTGTTAGCCAATAACAAAAGCAGTTCTTCTTCTTCTTCTTCTTTCATGTCCACAAGATGAGCCTCTCCTTGGTTGCTAGTAGCACTCCAACATTCATAGGAATAATGACCATATTTTTGACAATTATGACATTGAATATTAGATTTGCCATACCTTCTTCCTTCTCCTCTCCTATAATAATAACTTTCATGACCTCTTAAGTTTTGAGATTGTTGGCTTGACTCTTCACTATTAAAGTGATGCGTACCTTTTCTACGACTACGACTATGATGATTTCTACCTCTTTCATAGCCTTTACTACGACCTCTACCTCTTCCTCTTCCTCGTGAGCTAGTGGATTCTTGCTTCTTGTCTTTCAATGAGACCTTTGCTTAAAGGACTTGAATTAGTGGCTCCTTCTTCTTCAATCTTTCTTCATAAGCTTGCAAGGATCCTTGTAGTTCATCAACGGTCATGACTTCCAAATCTTGAGATTATTCAATAGCCACGACAACAATATCAATTTTTGAATCAAAAGTACGAATAATTTTCTGCATAACATAAATATCTTCCAAATTCTCACCATATCTCCTTATTTGATTGATAGTTGCCAAGACTCCTGTGAAATAGTCATAGATGGATTCAGTCTCTTTCAAGTGTAAGGATTCAAATTCTCCTCTCAATATTTGAAGATGCACCTTCTTTATCTTATCAACTCCTCAGGCTTCTTTTGATTTTATTGCGTTTGACACTTTTTCAAACATTTCATCATCCAATGCCGCATGAATGATGCTAAGAGCATGTTGATCCACTCTACAATTTTTTTGTAACGTGTTTCTTTGTTGTTGATTCAAAGCTCTTTCATTTTTTGGTTCATCATATCTTTGTTCTACTATCTCTCATGCATCTTGAGAGCCAAGAATTGCCTTCATACGCACACAGAACTTATCATGATTTTCTTTTGTGAGTTTGGGGATTGAAACAATGAAATTAGACATCTTCAAAATAATATGGCTTTGATACCACTTTGTAGTGAATAAGGGAGATATAAAGATAAAGGAGAACACTCAAACAATCTGAGTAACTGACTTGATTTAAATTTCTTGTCCCATTTTGGAAATGAACTAGTACATAGCATTTAAACATACGTAAGATACCCCTTTGAAACAATACAACTCTTGGAAAACACAAGATAGTAAATGCAAGATACGTGCATAAGAAAAAATATAATAAATCTTAAAATACATGAACTAAATAATGAATCAGGTTTAATCAAATGCTCCACTAATATAATTGCATTTTAAAACATTTCTTACACATTTTCTTTTGGATCCCAAAACACAAAATTCCACTTTCTTTTCTTTTTGTTTTAATCAAGAAACAAAAAAACAATACATTAATTTCACACTCATATATTGTTACAGTAACTGGAAGAATAAATCCTTCCCCTTCTCTCAATTTGCTTCCTTTTCCTCGTAGTTTATCTCTAAGACCTCAGGCAAAATTCTCGCTTATAGTTGCGTGTTTACTGTGTTATATGTTTTAGTTGTTGGTCTCTCAATGAAGTATGACACTTTCTCTGTAGGGAGATCCATGTTCCTCTTTTTCTTCTATAACTCCATCTACTACTTAGTTTCGTTGTTGATTTTCCCGTCTCCAACCAATTTGTAACCATGTAAAACCTGCAAGTTCATCGGGATTGAATCACTAATGAAATCCTTGACAACTCAATGATTGCATTGGTAATCTTAAAAAGCATGTATTAGTGCAATGTAATCTCGAAATGAATGGTCATACTATCCATATAAGATAGCATATGGTCATATTCATATAACTCTTTTTTTTCCACATGATCATTAGGAATTGTAGTCCCCCAGTCGGTTTCACATTGATATACATATGGCTAACTATATTATTCCCTACACCCATATGTTTTATGAGGCTCATTTTACCTTTCTAAACTCATTACTAGATTCATTGATTGAATTTCTTAAGTAGGACTTTGAAGTTTTGAGTGCAACTATATGGTTCATAGACATCGATGATGCCATTGGAAAAGTTGTATTGCCGACTTTGATGCCTATCTAGGGGACTGTAAAGAATATCTCGCTGGATTATTTTCTTGTTGTAGATCCTTCTCACTCAATTAGGACTCCTAGTGTTGGGACTTAAGTCTTTACATATCTTAAATTCTTGATTGCTTGACTACAATGAAATAAGTTGCTGAAAGTTCAGTTTTTCAGTGAAAATGGTGTTTGGTAAAATAGGTGACCTTATTTCTACTATGAGAAGTCTATCTTCCAGCTTCTAAATTTGTTTGTAGTTCCGTCCATGTCGACTGTGTTGACACCTGCAAAAACTACTGACCACCAGTTTGGTTTTTCCAGCTCTGTATAAAGAACAGTTTGCGGCTTTTCGCATCTCTTCAAGATTTGACATCATATTGTGATTTTGTTCTTGAAGAAAGGGATGAGAACCTTGTAACAAACAGTAAGGCTTACTTGTTACAAAAGAGAGAATGTTGGGTTGAGCTTCTCAAAGGAGAAAACGTAGGCAGGTGGAGACCCCACTTGTGCGGACGAAAGGGGTGTAGATGATCTTGGTTATCTTGTGTCTTTTATTGTTTAGTTTCCTAATTTACCTGATTACCTTGGATGTATATTCATATTTCCATATTGGTCTCATGAAGCATCCAAATATTACGTTGTTCTTGATTATGGAAGCACTGAAACTCATGTTTATGTATATGAGGCATATATAGGTAGGAGTCTAACTATTCTCCTAAAATCATTTATTGAAGGTCTTTCAAGAAAGTTAAGTGGAAGTGCATATGATCGAATGGAGATTGAACCTGGGTTACATCTTTTGGTTCATAATACCTCTTGTGTAAAAGGTGTTATAAATCCACTTGTTTGGTGTGTTGAAAAGCAAATTCCTAAGCATGCACATAAAACTAGCTCTCTTTTTCTTTATGTTACAACTGGTGTTCGCAGGTTGCTTAGTGTAGTCTCAATGTAGGCTGCAGCTTCTAGACAAGGCCTGGTTTGCTCTGAAGCAATTGCCTTTCATGTGTTGCAGGGAATGGGTTAGGATTATAAGTGGCATGGAGGAAACATACTATGGATAGATTCTCTCAATTATCGAGCTGGTGTTCTGGGAGCTGACCCTAAGAGAGCAACATTTGGTGCACTTGATACGGGCAGCTCCTTACTGTCGATTACTTTTAAGGGCAAGAAAGATGCATGAAATGAGACTAGCTTAAACCTTAGAATTGGATTTAGCACCTATTCCCTTCCAAGTTGTGGATTAGATGATGCATTTGACAAAAATGTTGTTCGTCTTATCAGAAGTCTACCAAAAGAAGATTTATCACTGGGGAATATAGAAGTTGAACACTCTTATTTGCAGTCTGGCTACAGAGAACAATACACCTGTTCTCAATGTGTTTTTAATCAATAAGACAGTGCTAGTCCTGTTATTGAGGGAAGAAACCCAGAAAAAGAAATTAATTAACAAGTTAAACGACAGCTTATTGGTGCCCCAAATTGGAAGAATGCATTTCACTTGCTAAAATTGTAGTTAATCTGTCTGAATGGTCTGATCAAGTCCACGGTATTAATTGCAAGTTCCAACCTTATACTCTTCATGATTATTTGCCACGCCCTTACGGCCAGTTTTATACAATGTCTGGGTTCTTTGTGGTTAACAAAATTTTCAATCTGACACCAAAAGCTGGATTAGATGATGTTTTGGAGAAGGATAAAGAGTTTTGCGAAAGGACTTGGAATGTTGCAATGAACAGTGTTCCACCACAGCCTTTTATTGAACAATACTGCTTCAGGGCACCCTACATAGTCTTTCTTTTGAGAGAGGGATTATACATCAAGGATAACCAAATTATTATTGGTTCTGGAAGCATTACTTGGATATTTGGAGTTGCCTTGCTGGAAGCTGGGAAGACATTTTCTGCTCGATTGAGACTTCATAGTTATGAAGCACTATTGATGAATATACATCCAGTTGCTCCTTTTACCATCTTGTTTGTTTCATTGATTTTGCTTATTTCTTCATTATCATTTGTTGGCAATTAGATGCCAAGAGTTCTTCGAAGATCATACATTCCTCTTTTCAGGCATAATAGTGTATCTGCCACATTTGTTCTTAGTATCCCACCTCCTTTTCGGTTCCAAAGATGGAGTCTTATTAGCTCTGGTATGCTATGCTCAAAACCTCGATTGTTGTATAATGCTGAATTGCTGCGTAATGAGGTTTAAATCACCTCAATTCCAAGGATACTTCATTATTCATAGGATGGATAAGACCTTCACAGTTTAATGTCATACACTCATCTTATCACCAATTCATTAGCTGTTTGAGCTGAGAATAACACAATGCTTCATATTTTATTTTTACTTTTTAAGCTCTGTAGACAAGGAGAACATGGCATTTAAGCTGGTGGAATGATGCCACTTATTCCAACAATTACGAGCAGCCAAGAAAGACCATATAACTTAGGCCATAGGCTTGTCGGTAGCAGCATCCCACTCACGAAGTCAAGTTACATCCACCTAAAGGTGGTGTTTCGCATAATTATTCCTTAAATAGCTTGGGACGGATGGTTGAAAGCAGTATCATGGGTTACTTCTGGTCTATGCATAGAAGTCAGATGAGTCTACAAGGGATCACAGTCACGATAAGACCTTAATTCGTCACTGGCCGAGGCACGTATGGCCAAGGTTTAGGGTATAATCAACCATTTAAATTAAGGTATAGTCACTTCTTTCTCTACCAAACACTGTGCAGAATGACCTAAATCTTAAACCATAGTTTTGTTTTGTTTCACCCTTAACATTCTTTTGTAGAACATATAGCTAAAAATTAAATCAACAGAGTTAGATTCTTTATTCTTCTTTGTTCATACTCACTCTCTCTTGCTGGTTTTTTTCCCCACAAAATATGTTACTTTCTTCAATTCAACTGAAGATTCCTGCTTGCTGAAATCTTATGCCTTCGGGGAAGAATTTACCTCTGTTAAAGCAGTTAAAACTGAGAGATGTAAATGCACGTAGAAATGGTTGAAATTGTATAGGTATAAGGTATGAATTAGCAGGTCAGTAAATGACAACATGTGATCAAAAAAACGATTTTGGTTCAGGGCTATCTAAGTTATTTAGTAATGATCCAACAAGTTTGGCTTCATTGCATTCGACAATCCTAATTCATTCTAATCACCTATGCATTGTTATTATGCCTTCAAACAACAAGGGCATTAGTGTCTTATTAACTAGGTATGTAGCATTTCATAATAAGATAGCATAATAACCAAATAATATGACATTCATAAATAAAATATCCAAATCATTTCAATTCACATAAGTGATATTTTTAAATGTTGAATCATGATTTTCCTACCTCTAGAGAGAAAGGTCCTTCCTTTGTTGGTCGGTTGTGTGTGAGGAGAGATTTGAACCCCACTAATGTTTGCGTTACTCAAGCCGACATTCTCGCTTCCGCTTCGTCCACCCTTGCCCGCAGCCTTTATTGGATAACGGATAGTTTTGAATTTAGGAATTATCTAAAATAATTTATTTTTGTACTTTGATTTGTAGATTTTATAACTCTAATATACTCTT
>JANKOD010000001.1:15209517-15221640 GCA_026284645.1 Erythroxylum acuminatum
CAAAATGATTTCTTAAAAAGTTTTGAAATCTACCGTTTCTCCAAATAAGGCATGTTTTCTTTTTCCGATCCAACAAGGTAGAGTACGTAGGTCTTAGCACCGAACCTCTATAAAAACAGTGTTTGCCTTTCTTCCCTACAGTCTTTATTTAATTTGTTTGATTGTTTTGTGTGTATTAACTCTTTGTTTTTCTAGAACTTTGTGAAAAAGTTTCAACGATCTATTCAACTTCCCTTCTAGATTGCTTTCAATAACATCTCAAAGTTGGAGAATTGAAAGTGTTAGTGCTATATGAGAAGGACTAATGAAAATATGGTCAATATGCATTTCAAGGTGTTCTTTAGATATGATGATAATTAGTATCTGTAATATAGATATATATGGACGAAAAATTTGGCATGACCTAGCCCAATCTAAAGTTAACAAGCGACTGTAGCTTAATTGAGCTTTAGGTTAGGCTCGAACTTATGATTCAAGCCCTAATCCGAATGGCCCAACCTTTACCCTAAAATGGCATCATTTTAGGCGGTCTAAGTTCGAGCCTACTGTGCGGCTCAAGCTCGACTAAACTTTAGGTTGGGCTCAGGTCGCGCTTTAGAGGGTTGAGCTAGACCGAGTTGACAATAGTTGACCTAACTTGTTGTCATGCCTATGGGTATATAGAGATATGAAGAATAAATGGCTTATTATAGAACGCGTTCTTCAATGAAAAATTTTCCTATATTGACTATAAACATGTCCCTTTTGCTTGTATGTACCATATGATGATTGTGAGCATGCAACATCCCACTACCATAGAGTATATACCCGAACATCCAAGGATAATCAACTACATAACCTATGATAATGGTATATTAGAGCAAAAACAAATCCAACTTACCCATGGCATCAACTAATATCATTTAAAAGTCAGCAAATTTTAAAATTATTCATTGCATTCATTCACAAAGTTTACATTGTTTCCATTAGACAAATATTTACAAAACCTCATACGGGTTCTAACAAAAACTACAAAATACAAAAATACAACTCTTCTTATGTCAATTGATAGACCTTTGAGCCATATCTTAATCCAAAATGGTCCTTTAGTCCTGTCTAAAGAACTAGGTCTCCTGTCTTGTACCTGAAAAATCACATTGCAATTTTTGATGAGTTTTGCGAATTCAATGAGTGAACTATCATTGATGATTTCACCAGATCACACACACATATCACATATTTCATATATATTCATTCAAATCATATATACATTCCAGATATTCACACAACATGGCATATCATATATAATCACACAATTCATATTGCCAAGTATAACAAATAGTTCATATCAATTTATCAATCATTTTAGCTTTGCAAATCATTCAATGAAATTCAGTCTTATAATGCTATATGTATGAGACTCACATTCTTTCTTATTGTTGTGACCGAGTGTCTATCACATGTACAAATATTGGCCCATTAGGCTCAGTCAGAACAAATTCACGGAGCATAGCTCTACGTGCAGAATCATATATCACGGAGCAAAGCTCTACGTGCAAGCGCTTGATACTGGCTACTCCAGTCACAACGCCTTTATCTAAGCATGTATTTTATGTAATGCATCAATTCAGAATTTACCATGTATCACGATCATTGATAAAGCATAGTCAGAATTTTTCATAATCATCGGACCTAAGTCTGGCATTCAACGTTCGTTGAAAATTCACATAGTATAATATAATCATAATTATCAAACAAATCAGAACACTTCCAATACAGTCCTAAATATATGCTCCTCGGACTTTAAGTCTGGAATTCAGAAACAATCGCAACAGCTCATAAACATAGAAAGTCTAGTTTCTACAGTTGCCTACTCTCAAACAAATTAAACTTCAAAAGTAAACACAAACATCAAAACAAAGCTCATATGTGGGCAACGCCATTTTTCTGCTCTCTCTCTCTCTCTCTACTTGTTTTTAAAAAATTTCATGCACTTTTCCATTTCTTTTTCCTTCCCTCCTTAGTCCACGTTTTCTATCATATTACTCCTTAAAACACAACACTTCATCATGCTCTATGTTTTCTTTAACTCAACCTCACATAAATCCATTGTTAAGTCAAAATGACTTTACGTTCAATAATTTTGATGAAGACCAAATCATAACAAAAGAAGAAAGCAAGACAGAAAGAAAATGAGACGGAAGCAGAAAGAAAAATGAGACGAAAGCAGAAAGCAAAATGAGATAGAAGCAGAAAGCAAAATGAGACGGAAGCACAAAGACAAAAATGAGATGGAAGCGCAAAGACAAAAATGAGACGGAAGCAAAGCAAAATGAGACAAAAGCGTAAACCAAAAGTGAGACGATAAAATGAGACGGAAGACCCGATACCACGTCGGATGACTAATCAACTTGAGTTAGTTACAGAACTCAACTAAATAACTGATTCTTCAAAGATCAAGAAACAAGACGAAAGAGCAGTTATCAAGAAGTAGTTAAAGACGAAGGCTATAAATACAAGTTGGAGTCGAAGTCGAAGACTGAAAAAGTTAGAGAATTTTGAAAGAGATAGTGAGATTCAAAAAGCTAGAAATTTCATTGTGCTAAACGTAGAGCTATTCTTATCTGTAACAAAGCTCGAAACATCTTTTAGTTGAAAGAAGAAAAGCAGATAGCCTGAAGAGGCTAAGTGTGAAAGAATACTTGTTGTAAGAGACCTGAAGAGGCTCGGAGTCAAAGAATACTTGTAACGTTGTGAAGTATAGTGAAATCTCAGAAAGATCTCTGAGGACTGGACGTAGCCCACGGTTTGGGGTGAACCAGTATAAATCTGTTGTGTTGACACTCTCTCTCAACTCTTAACTCTCTTAACTTTGAATTTTTAATCTTACTGTTTTCATACGAGAATTTAGAAAATACTTTACAATATTGATTTTCAATAGCTTGAGAAAAGAACAAGTTTTAAAGAAATTATTGAAAAAGGGATCAGTGAAAAAGAATACACAATTCAACCCCCCTCTTGTGCATTTGTATATCGATTATTTAGTCTATATTAACGCGTGATTCACTTCACTTCATTCCCATTATACTCATGGCTTTGGTACTTTGATATCAACAATTCATTCACTAAGTTATAATATCATCAATCGATCATTCCAGTTTCTCTCAGATTTTCGAGTAACTTTTGCATGGTCATTAAGACAAGGAAAACGAAGTATTTAGGCAATATTTTCTTCTAAACAATTGTTCCTTTATGTCTTAAGTTTCTAATGATACTAAGATCATATAATTTGATTCAGTATTTTGAAAGTTATACTCCAAATACTTCGGACTATTCTTAAACTACAACAGTACTCTATACTCAACTTCAAGCCAGATTTTGGAACTCTTAGAGATAGAATTAAAATTAGATTTCTTCAAGAAATTTGTAGTCATATGTTTCTAGTTTAATTTAAATCACAAATTATCTCATTTGAATATCTAAAGATCAATATGTGACCAAAACACTGATGGCTATTCATGTCTCTTTCATTCCTGATCAACATAATATTTTCAATGGATTTTAAAAGTTTCATGTTTCTTTGGGATTTACTAGGATACCTATTGGCATAATGTTCAGGTTTTCCGTAAAGATAACATTGATCTAACTTCTTAGACCTAGGAGATCTGTTTTTAAAGAATGACAATTCACCTTTTCCTTATATGAGATCGCCGACATGATGTCAGGTTTGTTTGTGGGAAATAAGACTTTTTTCTTGCAATAACATCCTCGCATTTCATTGCATTTAATCTTCAAATAGGGCTTTTTATAAGTCTATGCGAAATTTGATTTTTCTGACATCATCGTCTTGAAGAATTTATGTTGTTCATATAATTTGTCGAAAGTAGCCAGAGTTAGTTGATATATTTCTCCTAATAAGATTTCTGTCATGTCAGAATGCAGAGAGTTTATTATTCATTCACTATAGCTTTGGTTGGAGTTTATAAGGAAGAGAGGAAATAAACGTATATATGACATTAACATTGTTGAATCCATTAAACATGTAATATTTTTCAAACATTTTCTAAAAATATCTCTAAAAGTCTCTTTTGTTCAGTGAATAGCACTTCATTTCTAAGTATTCTTAAGGATAGTACATGCCAATTAATTGGAAGTCTTCAATAAAGAAGTGCCTCTTAAAGCCTGACAGATAGCCTAAAAACAATTTGTGAGGATCAAAGATTTTGGTTAACTTTGAATAAGTAGACTTAATCCGCTTGTATGGACTTTGCGTATACCAAAATGCTAAATTAAGCTGTCGGCCTAAATTGACTTTTTTTATTTTTTCTTTTAAAATTAGATCTGTCAAATCAGGGTAAAAATAATTGTTATAGATTGTCTTGTACTGGAAACGTAACTGCAGGTCCAAATGTCATGTGACCGAGGCCTGCAATACACTTGTTAGACCCATAGGTAAGTGGGGGTCTACTCTGTTCAAAATGGATATAGCAAAGCCGAAGATCAAGATGGCTATATTCGGTAGTTGGCAGGCAGCTGTCCTATCTGACACTAAAACGTACGTCCGTTAACCGTGAAAATCATATAACATCGTCTCTGATTTCTCCAACCGAAAGGTCTGTGCCTGTGCCAGTATATTAAATTAAAGACTCATATCGTCACCTACTCCCAGTACGTGATCAGTTCTCCACAAGTATACTGTACACAGGCATGACTATTGGTGTTGCATCTTCTTACTTTGCTTCATACTAAATGGTTGCAAGTGGGGTAAATCAGAAATGAAGGCAAAAGCAAAATGTTGGCTACGTCATGTTGCATTTATTTATCTTTAAAGAGAAATGTAATCCTTGTCATCCTCCACTTATCCATGGCTTTGTCCATTACGAAAGTACTGTACGAGTTTATGGATTGGAATATTTATATACCAAATCGCCCCTATTGGTCTAGTTAATCTGACAGCTATATATGTCTTTTTAATAGTCTCTATCATTTTGTCCGTGACTTCTTCTTTCCCTGCTCATGTGCCCCACCTACTTTTCATCGTCCGGTTTCCAATTTGATTCAATATTCAAACTGTACATATCATGCTTTTTCAATTAATAAATAAAACTAATTGCCTTGGAAATTAATTGTAAATCCATCACGGTATGTTGAATAAGTAGTTTTACTGAAGCATATCAATATTTGAGCAAACGCAAATAGTCCTAATTTGGAGTCCTTAATAGAAAATTGAAAAAATTAAGATGATAAAGGAAAGTCAACTACCAATGATTGGCTGTCAGTAAGAATTTATGCGCTTCTTATAGATTAAAATTAAAGTCAGCAAGATCGATGGTACTTAAATTTACTCCTCTTCAAGTGGTCTTCCTCCCGTTTAAACTCAGTAGTATGATTAGATATTATATCTCCATCTTCACTGTTATCGGCTCGCTCCTCTTTTTCTTTTGTCGTTAATAACTTCACGTCTCATCCAACATTTACCTAATTTCTTAGCATCTACGTAATAAACATTTGCCCCTATATAGAGGTCCCAACTAATAAATTTTTCACTTTTAGATATATGTATTTATTTATGAGGGGAGAGAAGAGACTGATCCGTTAAATGTGTAACTTTACAAAAAAATAAAGTTAAGGACATATTGTTAAGCAAAAACTTAAATAGTGTTCAGTATTAATGATAAATTAAGAGAGATGAAATTTAGCTTCTGTTTGATTGGGCTTATATTAATAGAGCTTTTGTCAGTAAATTTTTTTTATAGATTTTTTCTGAAAAGAACTTTCTAAGAAGCCAGTTGATTATTTCACTGTTATTTAAAAAAGAGCTTTTTTTGAAAGAGTTTCATATAATAGACTATTTGGCAACATAAAAATAAAAATCACTTTTAATTTTAACTATATTGTATTTTGTAATAAAAATTATTTATGCGTGTAAATATTATTTAAAGTATATTAAACAATATGCAAAGCACAAATATTAATTATTATATAATGTTAAACCATATAAAACATAAACGAAAATATATATTAAAACATATAAAAAAAGTCAAATAATATTATATAAATCTCAAAATAAATATCCAAATTGATTAAATAATAATATATAATAAACGGGCATATGAGTTTATTGTCATAATTATGTGTAAAACATAAGGACAAAAGGTACTACAAATAGACTCATTAATTGATTTGAAAATCTACGTTTTTTTAAGAAGCTCTAAATCTGAGCTTCTTAAAAAACTGTATTTAGGTTGTCAAAAAAGTCGTATCTATTAAAGAAGTGTTTTTTTTTATTTTACAGCCAAACACCAATTTTTCTTAAAAAAGCTTTTGTAGTGGAGAAAAGTACTTATTAACCTCCAAAAACCTTATCCAATTAGGCACTTAGGTGGTATGAATATGTTAAAAAAAGATACCCCAACATTTTAGAGAGAAGATGCAAAAAATAGTACTCAAAGGCTGTAAAGACAAAATTGATGACCTAAAAAGAACTAGGATATAGTTATAAAAAATGATATTAACTTTGTTGGAACTTATTGACAACATGGTCCGTAATAAAAACTTTGGGGCACTAAATTACGGACAAAGGATTTGAAATAGGGAGGTCTTTATCATTCTTTTATGTCCTCTAAACTTTTTTCTTAAAGTCATTCATCGTATAAATAACCTTAATATTTAGATTAAGCAGTACATCTTTTCAAGTTGTTTAGCCTAAGTAGTTTTTTACTTAATCTATTTATTTTATTGTAATGACTTGTGTGACTTATTTTTATATTTGTCTTTTTTGTCCTATTTTGTGTATTTATTTATGTATTTTATCTTGCTTTGTTAATCTTTATTATGTATTGTATTTCATAATTTTATATATTTAGTTATACAATTTTATTAATATTTTGTAATAGTATTTATTTACCTGTCAGAAAACAATTTTCTGCCATGTCATGTACTATTGGACCTCTCTATATTCCACATTTTAGCAGGAAATCTTATTGAATTTTGTTGTTGTAGTATATGGATTTATTTATAATTTTAATTTTTATTTGCAAACATTTTATGATAATAAAATTTTAGAGTTTTTTTAATATATATCATTAAGCTTTTTATAAAATTTATTTAATTGTACTGATTTTAATATCAAAATTTATGAAAATAACTCTTTAGATTTTAGATAAGAATTTTTTAAGTACTTTTAAGTTTTAATAATGTAAGAAAATTATATTATATTTTTCAAAAGGAAAACATAATAAATGAGCGGAATTGGTAGGGCCTAAAGGGTAATTTGATCCTTGTAAGCCAGTTCCGGTGGCTCACCCTCTTTGCTCTGTTCTTCCTCTTGCTTTTGTTCTTTTGTTCGGGTCTTTTCCTATTCTTTTTTCTCTAAATTATCTTCCATTATTGGTTCTTGGGTTTTTGATGATGTAGAAGAACCAAAAGTTTTTTTTCCCCCTTTTTACATTTTTTTTCCATAAAATAGCTAATTTACATTTTCATGTTAAAAAGCCTGCAATGGATTTTGTGAAAAAGTTCAAGATCATCTTCTTTACTGATTATTGCTCTTCTTCTTCTCCTTCTCTGACTTCTGCTGCTATTGATACTGAAACTATTTCATCTGAGCCATCATCATTTTCTTCTTCTTATTATTTTTATTGTTGTGTTTCTACTAAATGCAGATTCTCAGACACTTCTCTCTCTGCCACTACTTCGTCTTCTTCTTTTATTGCCATGAAAGATCACGAAATCTCCCTTTTTTATAATCTCTGTTACTGTTTCTAATGTATTGGGTTTCTAAAAGTCTTCTTCTTGTTGCCATTAACTTCTTCTTACTCCTCTGGTTTGTGTTGTTGTTGTTTCATATTCTGTATGTGTAAATCAATTGCAATTACAGTTTCTCTCTACAAGAAACGTTCAGAAAGGGAAGAACTTTGCTTTCGTTACTTGTAATAATCAAAATTGTTGATTATGACTTGTTATTGTTCTGCGTCTGCTGTCACCATGGTGGCAACTCACTGTGATCTTCAGCCTCTCAAGATCAGAATGAGGTGATTATCATATTCTATCTTTTTTTCCACACTTTCTTTATATGATTAATCAAAATTTGATTTTAATTGTATTTGTTGCTGAAAACGAACTTGTTAACTAATACTAAGCATATTCTGATGTTCTTTAGATATATACAAATATGTGGGTGTATTCCATTATTATTTTGTTTCAACCTACACTGTTCTTGAACTTAAATTGAAGTTGAGAAAAGTTTTAGGTCAAGTAGAAGTCTAGGAAAGTTTCAAATGATTCTAGGAAGAAAAACAATTGTAAATCCCTTTTCTTTACGCTACACGATGATCATCATTCATCAGGTATGATCATGATCATCATGGTCCACGTGGGATTTGGAGGTGGAAGAGGAGGACCCCTTTCCCCTGGACTAGGAATGGAAGAGCTAGTCTTTCGATTTCAGCTTCAGCTTCATCTTCTCCTATTTCTACCAATCAGATGACGAGGGACTCATCCCGTCTCAAAATTTATCAGGAGGTTCTGTTTGTACACACCAGTTAACCTATATATGAATACCTTATCTTTATTACTTTTTTGCATTCCCTGATATTATTTATGGCCATAGTTAGTACAATCTGCTTACGTAATTAATCTAGCTTGTTGAACCCACGTGCTATCTTTAGTCTTTTCTGCAACTGGTTGCTTGTTACTGCCATATCCTTTGCGCACTTCCTCTGATTCTATAACGCTGAAACATATGCTAGGTTGCCAAGTCTGCCAGGGAAAAGTTTACCCATCAAATCTCATTCCAGTCTCAGGACAAAGATATCTCACTTGCAAAGGTACACATCTATTTCTCTGCTGTCTAGCTCTAAGATGATTTTAAGTGGGAAGCATGTTTCCTTGTTGATCTGTTCACTCTCCTAGAAGAATCTTCCATTTACTTTAAGCCCTTTTAATTGTGGATTCATTACTTTGTACACCTCTTCAGTTTGCAAGTGATGACAGAACTATGCTGTCAAGTGTACGTTGCCACATCATATACTTCTTAATAGTATAACTCCACCATTGTTTTGGAGCTAAAATGCTCAACTTTCTACAACTGGAAATCCATCATCCTACTGTGTTTGTCATTTGCTGTTGTAGGCATTGCTGTATATTGCGGCAGAAGATGAGGCATTTATTGCTGCAAACAGAGAGATAGATGCTCGCTCACTCTTGAGTGAGAGGAGAAATCTTTCAGTCTCATCAGATGCGCAAGATTGGAATTCTCTGGACTGGATGCCTTTGGCTGGAAAGACAATAAATGAGTGGCTTGGTGAGTTGGATACAATTGCAAAAGAAGTGCAAGCAGAACTTGAATCCAGAGAAATAGGCTGCTATTTGGTTGAAGTTTTGGATGCTGTCAATGTTGTTCTCTTTGAGTTAAGGGGCTTCAAGAGGTCATCTGTTGTTGTAGACTCTAAGTACTCATACTTGCACACTGTACTAGGCACTGGACGTGGCAGTGGTAAAACTTCAAACATTTATCATTTTGCAGCTCTTAGCTTTTCTTGTGCATGCCTGATACTATGGTTATTTTTGTTGCAGCAATTTTACTTAGCATAATTTACATCGAAGTTTGTAGACGACTTGGTCTAACCATTGTGGGATCTCGAGTTGGGGAAGATTTTTTGATATGGCCCCAAATGGGAAACCCTGAGGTGTTTCACGTTTCCAATTTGATCTGTATTCATTGCATACCACATTTAAGTTATAGATTATAATCTTGTAAGGCATTATAATTTGCATCACTATATAAATGTATATATATTGAGATAATTAGTGTTTTCCGTCCATTTTGGAATTTGTTAACTGTCAAATTTGCTATTACTCTATAGGAGCTCTTCAAGGTAACTTCAGGACACAGCTTGTTTGCAATTGTTAATGGAACGTGTGTGGACAACCCTAAGTCAAAGGCTTCAGATTTAACTAGCAACTCACTTTTTGGGCTTGAGATAGCTACAAAGCGAGACATAATTGGCATTGCTTTGGCCAATTTGATTGTAAGTTTGAATCCCTTGATGTATACACTCTCTTTTTAGTGCTGTAAATTTGCCAGCAACATTAATTCTCCTTATGCTTGTTTTCGGTTTCTTTCATCGTCTTTACCCACCTAATATGAATGAAAATTTAAAAAATTTTAGAGGCTTCACTGGAAACGTGCTTCAAGGTCAAGTCATGGACTCATGCTGACAACCCCACTTAGGGATGTTCATGATATTGACAAAAGACTTTACAAGACTCATAGTTCAAATGTTCCTCTGCTTCGACGTCAAGATCTTAGGTAATGCATTTAGATGTACATGCAGCTTTTGAACCATTCTATCTTGTTGGATAGTTTTGCAGAAGTCATTTTTAGTTTTTGTTTCATATTTGTTCAGGCAATTAGTATATGAAAGATTATGTTTGATTATTGGAATATTCCTTTCAAATTGACATTGATAAGGGTCCTAAAGTAAGTCTCAGAACCAATATGGATGACCCTTCTTTAAAGTTACAGCTGCAGTAGATAGCTTAGTGGCAAAAGTGCTTCTTGGAGTTATGAACATTATACGCATGCAATGATCCTTGAACTTCATTCTTAACTAAACATACAGATTGTGCAAACTTAAGCTTAAGTTCTTCCTCTATTGCATTGAGACTGGAAGATCAGTGATGCAGGGTCAGAGTGTCTGTGGTCAAGCTACATATTATCTCATAATATTATAATCTGATTGTAATCAGATTCTATAGATTAGATAGCAGTATCTTAGAGATAAACATTATCCTAGGATTATCTTCTGTATCTGTATAGATTAACTAGCCTATTCTATACTCCTATTCATGTATACATGTACCTCATTCTCTTAGTAATATAATATACAACAAATCAGCTCTTATTCTCATGGTATTAGAGCCACGTGAAAGAGATAGTGAAACCGAGGAGTCAACCCTGGCAAGTTAAGAAATTACTTCCAATCTTTAGGGATCCTCCACGGCAAACCCAAACCAGATTGAAGGTTAGTCATCGATGACCTCTGGTCTTGAAGGAGTTTCAGTTGTCAGTGTCTCTGACAAACTAAATAGAACGAACTATCGGGAGTGGGCTCAAGCTATGAAACTCGCCATTGGAGGACGCAGGAAGTTGAGCTTTATTGTCAGAGATGCAAACATTCCAGACCCATCGAACTCGCAAGCTGCACGATCGTGAGAGAGAGACAACTCCATGGTCTCGTCATGGCTTATCAACGCCATTATACCACCGATCAAACGCACCTTTATGTTTCTGCCAACAGCTTGAGAAATCTGGGAAGGGGTGCGACAATCATACTCTGATGGAGAGGATGCATCACGAATCTACGAGATAAAAACGAAGCTGTGGCAAATGAAGCAAGGTGATAGAGAAGTTACAGAATATTGGGTCGAAATGATAGCATTGTGGCAGGAACTTGACCTTCTGTCAGATGAAGAGTGGATGTGCAAGGAAGATGCTGTGATGTACAACTAGAAAATTGAAAAAGAAAGAGTCTTTGAATTTTTGGTTGGTCTCAACAAAAAGTTGGATGATGTCCGTGGAAGAATCCTAAGTAGAGTTCCTCTGCCAACAGCTAAAGAAATTTTTCTGAAGTTAGAAGGGAAGCAGTAAGGAAGAAAATCATGCTAAAAGAGGAGCCAAAAGAAGACCAAAATATGCCTCTAGTACCTACTAATGAAGCTTCTGCACTGATGTCCCGTGATGAACCCAGTAAGAAAGGGTCATAAGAAGTGGTGTGATCATTGTAAACAAAGTGGTCACACCAAAGACACATGTTGGGACATCTATGGAAAGCCTGTAAACTAAAAAAGGGCAAAAATCGAGGCTACCAAGTATCTAGTGAAGGGGGAACAGAAAAATTTGAAGATAGTCAGAAACAACAAGGTGGTGAACTGAATATTACACTAGGGAAACTATTGGAAATAATAAAGAATCTCCAAAATGACAGCAACCAACAGAAGACAAGCACAGTTGCTAATGCTACTATGAGAGGTAATATCATAAAAACTATTTTATCTTCATGCAGTAGGAAGAAATGGATAGTTGATTCTGGAGCATCAGACCATATGACAGATGATTATAACCTGTTTCATTCATATTTT
>JANKOD010000001.1:15225167-15240640 GCA_026284645.1 Erythroxylum acuminatum
ACAAGTGTTTGAAGAATGTATCAGCAAGTTAGACATGATTGATATCTATGATCCAACTTGAGGGGGAGTGTGGTCAAATACATATTATCTCATAATATTATAATCTGATTGTAATCAGATTCTATAGATTAGATAGCAGCATCTTAGGGATAAACATTATGCTATGATTATCTTTTGTATCTGTATAGATTATATAGCCTATTCTGTACTCCTATTCATGTATATATGTACTACATTCTCTTAGTAATATAATATAGAGCAAATCAGCTCTTATTCACAATGTCAAATGGTGAAGCAATTTTTAAAGGCTAATTTTTCTAAAATACCAACTGTACTTCACTTAGGTTTTTCTTTTCTCTTTCTGAATGAGCATCTTTATTAGTTTGATCAATTCCTGCTCTTCTCTCTTGCCATTTGGAATAGGTAGATGATTTGGCAAAAATACTTCTGACATTCTATGTGCAGGAATTTTGGGTTTCATATTGTCATAGAACTCAAAGGTTGTGGGTTTATGAACATCAAATGGAGTACTTGTTGGTTAATTTTGTTGGATTGTGGTATACTGTCCTTTTTTCATATTTTTCAGCAAAAAAACTGAGATTCATGGTAATGTTAGTACTGGCTTTAATACCCTTAACCCTTGTATTATGGAGAATGACTCTTTAAATTAATTAGCAATACAACTTCTATAGATGTTCTGAGGTTGTAGATTTTTCTTGCAGGCTGGCAATAATGGCTTCGGAAAGATTATTAGTCCTACAGCCTCATAATTGGACTTTGAGAAGGGACCATGGCATGATGTTGTATTATAATCGGTATGAACTTACAGGCTTAAACCTTTTCTATATTTTGGACGAGTTTTTTATGGAGCTTGACAAAAACTGTTTGATTGCAAACGACAGGGAATATGGCAAGGCAGTGCAAGACCTTAGCATATGCATGGCATTTGCCCCGGAAGAAGAGGCAGAAGCCATAGAGCCATTTGTTGAGAAATTACATTTATTGCGGCTTGAATCATCATAGAAGTCTTTGGGACAATCCGATCGCCTCATAATTCCCTAACATTATCTGCAAGTAACTTCTCTCTTTTGTACCTTGGTTCTCATATAGTATGTATACTCTACACTCTTGCTTTTGGCCTTTCTTTAAAACAACAATCCAAGGACTACTTTTGCTTTCAGTAAAAGCATTTCACCAGACTATAGGGTTCTCTTTCTTTTTTGGTCTTTTTATTTTTTTCCCTTTTCCTGATGGATCATTTAACATCTTTCACCTTGACAACAGGCAAATCTTTGGACTTTTGCACCCAGTTCATACTTCTGGCTTCTCTGTTTTCGCTGACAGTCTAATCACTTCCATATCTCGTTGTCTATCAACATGGAAATTGTTTCCCCATGGATTTACGTTAGATAAAGATCGTGTAGTTTTCCTGAAGCCAATTTGGACTAGTTTACTTTACTACAAATAAAAAATGTAAGTCATCCAGTAATTACTGAAATAAATAAACTGAACTTGAAATCAGAACGGATGAGATAAAAACCAAGCTGCTTCTTAGAAGTAACATTGATAAAAGCATTCATCACCAAGACATTCAAGAACTTGCACGTTTAGGTACGATTAGAGGAGAGGACGGCTCAATTTTTACCAAGACACTTAAACGTAGGTAAAAAGACTGCATCTTAGCAGCAGAAGACACAAAACCATAAAGAAAAGTTATTCCAGTCCCACTTTAAAAGCTGTATTCTCACAGAAATTATACAACATTAGTACAGACTAGGGAAAAGTAGAACCCCGCCTTCACCTATGGGTCACTAACAGATGGTATCTTTTCGTAAGCTCCCATTTGTTTAAGCCTCCTGGGCAAAAGAAAACGACCACCAAAGCGCTGCTGAAGGTATATGATTGCAGCAAGAAGCATAGCTACTAGTGGAATAACTACATCCCAAGCAGTTGAGAAGTAATCTGTCGAAGGATTGGCGTACATATATGACCACTCAAATTCATCAACATAGTTGTGTGCCCTGTAAAGATCATATGCGTGTGGTGCAAGCCGCACAATTGTGTTTCCTATGTAGAAGAATTGTGAGAGAGAACTTGCTGCCGAGTCTTGGAAAATGTTGAGAAGGATTTGAGGGAAGAGGAAACCATCCAACAACAAACCAGCATATGATCTTAAACCCATCCAAAGAGGCTGCTGGTGCCTGATATAACTAGAAGAATTCATCTGGACGCCGCCAAGGTTCACAAACACAGCAATCAAACCTCCTGCTATGTATAATGGCAAAGATACATACATTGTCTTCTTTTCAGCATTCCAGGAGGCCTTCTGGTTTTCATCAGCAAATTTTGCAGACCATACAACCAATAGAAGTCGACACAGTAAGAGAAAAGCTACCATTGTGATCGTTCTCACAATCACCTCGTTCTGTTCTAGCCAAGCTCCAGTCCCGTATATGCGAATTCGTCTACTCTGCTTTTTTATGAACAAAGCTTCAAAGTTCAGCACTAGAGGAATCATGTGGCCAAGAGTAAGTACCACAAGCATGAGAAGCGAGATGGAAGAGGACAAACTGTGATGCTTCTTTGCATACATTATTTGGTATACCGTAAACAAGCATACCAGAGTGTTAGAAACCAAAGCTAGGATGACCTCAAAGTCCATCCTCCATATATCATCTTCAGCATAGCGAGAACGGTAGGAAACTGCAGATAATGACAGAGTTTCAAAGAATAGAGGGTCCGACTTTGTTCGTTTGCTTTCAATATGTCCCTTGACGCGATCATTTGAATCTTCCGGAGGAAATTGGAGATTGATAAGAATCTCACAGTCCATAGAATGACTACCCTGTGTCATATTGTTCAAATCAAGATTTTTGCAACCCACCAAGCACATTTGTCCAGTTTCAGCAACATAAATTCCTTCAGCACTTATTTCAATCGTCTTAGCGGATCCCTTGGTTGAGGAAGACAAACTCATATATATGTTGTAGCTAATATTTTGTGGGGTGCTATCACGAATTTTCGAAGGCGGGCTCGGGCTTGAGGTTGATGAGCTCACAACATAATTCCGTGACTGAAATTTATTACCGACAAAGACTAGACGTGACCTCCCCCATCCGAGTTGATTTCCTTTGGAATCCCTGACAGACATATCAAGTTCCAGGTCTCCTCTAGTTATTTCCGGATATCGCTTCTCTGTGTTTCCACTAGGCTTATCTGTCTTGCATGAAGCCTTTGCTTTGTCAATCACGGTGTAATTGTACTTCAGCCCTGGAATCTCAATCCCATCATTTTTGTAGCTCTCAAACTTAATCTTACCGAAGTAACCTGAATCTCCCACAGTTTTGTTGCTCCAAATTTGTCCAACAATGCTACTAGTATCCTTGATTGACCAAAAAGCAGGGAATCTGAGACTCAACCTCATAGAACAATCCCCAATGTGGGAACTGGTATATGCATCTGTTGTGTTGATTCGACAAGCAACAGCACATAACTGATTCTTCTTTGAATCCCACGATCCTTCCGCAATCCACGTGATGTTTGGATTGAACGGTAGGTAAGAATTAACATAGCTACTGTTGGGAAATTCCAGCAGAATTCTGAGGCTTTGTTTGTCTTCTGAACATTGAAGTGAACTCAAAGACATAGCTGGAGGCAAGTACCCTATTGCCTCACCGAAAGGATTACATGTCTGATGAGAGTTGCAATCACTTGGATACTCCAGTTGGAATACATAGCGATACAATAACGAACATATATGTGTACCGAGTGGCAACTTGAGTAACATGTTGGCCGGAACATCATCCCCACCAGCACAAGCATGGTCGAAATCTTTTGAAACCTCAGTATACTCGTATTTCGTTTTATGGAAAATCAACAAGGAAATAGGTTTAAAGAAACTTTCGCTATCCGAAGCACTCAAACTTGTAATGGTTCCTCTAACCAAGCTAGTGATTTTAGCTGAAGTGTGAACATCAGTAATCTTAACAAGAGCTTCAAGAACACGAGGTTTACCTTCTTCGGGAACTGTAGTACCCGAGCCCACCATGCAAAGCCTCCCAGTAGACTTTGACCAGAACCCTTCTACTTCGAAGCTCAAGGCACCCCTCTGAGACCCAGGGTAAGTGTAGGAAACTTGATCAAAATAGAAGGTGTTCGCTGAGGTTTGGAGGATGAGGTTTCCCTCGACCTTGTAGACATCGTCGACAACAGTACTATAGACATGATTGGTACTGAACAGTAGGTTTCTCATGTTATATGTAGAGAAATAAAACTCAGATAAATTCGAATGTTTATCCTGTATTCCTAAATTCGAATGTTTATCCTGTATTCCATCTCCACCAAGGTAGTAGCCATCTTGCTGTGGATGAAATGGTATGATGGTGGTTTCAGGATCAGTAGGGGTTGCTTCAGGAACAAAAGATTCACAGTGCTCACTGTACCGTGTGTTGGTTTTGTAGCACGAGACCATAGTAGTGCAAAAGGTGGTAGAAAGGACAAAGAGCATTGCAGTTGTAAGCCATGGTAGGTAACAGCGCAAACTCAGAGCCATAGCCTTGATGTTTCAAGTGTGTGAAGATAGTGAGTGAGAGCTGATGTTTTTAAGTGGAAAGTGGTTAACTCTCATACAGACCAATGCAAAGATAGAAGCAAGGAATGGATTTGTCTCCGAGTAATATCCGCTCATCAAATGGCTATGGAAAAAGAAGCTAAAGTTGACTTTGCAACGTGAGTAAACGTAGTCTTCGCTCGTGGATGGACAATGTGGTCGAGAGAAAGGAAGCAAGAGGATGTGGCTGGTGTAGGAGCCATACATGTATGCATCAGAAATTTAAACTGAAAATGTGTGGAAATTTCATAGTCAATAAAAACTTGAAACAGTTCTCAGTTATCTGACCCACTTCTTACGGCAAGGTAAAGACTTGAAGCACTTCTTGATTATCTGACCCATTTCATAAGGCAAGGTAAAGACTTGAAACACTTCTTGATTGTCTGACCCATTCCATAAGGCAAGGTAAAGACTTGAAACACTTCTTGATTGTCTGACCCATTGCATAAGGCAAGGTAAAGACTTGAAACAGTTCTTGATTATCTGACCCATTTCATAATGGAAGGTAGCCTACCAAAGGAGACTTTTGTGAATTGAGCAGAGGAAACTTCCAAGTACTCAGTCCACTCTAATTTCTCTGGAGTCTAGTTAGGGGACCCATATGTTGAAATGACGTTACTTTTGTCTAGTTTCTGTTTAAAAATTCTTTAATTAGCAATTAACTGAAAAAGGTTAGTATAAAGTACAATCAATTATTAAAACCTATTTAAGCGAAGACCTTAATCACGTTTAAAGTATTATCAGAAGATAGATTGGATATTCATTCTCTTTTAACTTTATTATGGCTTCAACAATTTGATGAGATTAGATTAACTAATCCAGTTCTATCTTATCCTCAGGGGTTATACAGTTGTCTTGGGGTTTAGAGTAATGGCGCTGATGGGAGTATTAAGGAGAACAATATTACATTAATGCAGATGAGATGTTCCAGTTACTCTCCTGGGCTAGAGGACCTCATTCAAAAATCGGAGATCCTTTGTGCCATTTGCCATTTACTATCCTGGGCCTAAGGACCTCATTCATAAATCAAAGATCCTTTATGCTATTTGCCCAGTTACTATCCTGCTCATTCATAAATGGCACAAAAAGATCTCTTCTGCATTAATGTCAAAGGAAAATGATCTTACCATAGTAAACTAATTCAAAGCCTTATCTCTCTCGAATTAGAAATTGATTTTTATTTCGATTCTCATGTTTTTGTCCCAACGACTGTCGTATTATGTGTATACGAAAATAAGGTTGCAATAGAATAGCGGGAGGAGAGAATCTGATGCCCCTTATATTAAGAATGTAAATACAAGTTATTCTATTTTAGGTTTTGTTCGTCTTGGCAGGGTGAATTATGGGCCGTATACCATGGACTAACTCTTGCTTGGTTCCATGGGTATATCCGGGTGACTTTGACTATTGATTCTGCAATGGCTGTGTCCAGCCTCACAAGTGCAACACATAAGGAGATTAATCCTTTGCTTTAGCTATCCGGGAGTTGATGACTAGGAATTGGGACATGCAAGTAAGTCATGTTTTTCGGGAAGGCATGTGCAGATTGGTTAGCCAACTATAGTTATCGTCTCACTGTAAGTGTTCATTGGTTTGGTAAGCCTGATGAAGGTCTATTGTCGTTACTGTTTACCGATTCAGTTGGGGTTGTCTTGCATCGTGTCATTACTACGTAGTTCTTTACTTTGGGCCCGTTTCTTTGACCCAAAAAAAAAAGTTATTCTATTATTATTAAAAAAGGACTTGAAGTAAACAACAGCGAAAGAAGTTGTACCATATGACAAATCATACTAAAAAATTCTTCTCATGCTACATTAAGAAATAACATCTACTCTGCCAAAAGTGTAAGCAAAAACGCTTTCTCGCTTATTTACTTATCCTCAATAGGATCAATCATAAGCTTTATGCGGAAAGTTTCAGGCTAAGAAAATAGGTAAAAGAGTGAGATTTCAGAAATCCGCAATTTGCTTGACCATGTCTTTTCTCGACAACAGTTATTGCAATTTCTTTACTAAATTCCAACACCAGTTGCTTCAACTTCCCTGCCATCAATCAGCAGCACTAAGGAAAGCACAAAAATCCTAACTCAAGCCAACCACTCAACAATGTCAGACAATACAAAATCACTGAAGTTGCAATAATCCATTCCACCACCAACTAAACCAACAGAAACATAGCATCAAACATAAGCATGTAACGATAGACAAGATCGACCCACCTAGAACCAAATACTATTCATTTTCATTCAATCCAAGTTCGGAAAGGGTGTAATGTAAGACCCAATTTTGAACAAGAAATATTGTGCACTCATAAAAATAACCAAAAGGGTTTCTCAGAACACCACTCGAAACTGAGGCGCGTCTTTTTCAGTGGCGGGGAGGATCTCCCAACGACAGGGCTCAAGCTCATCTGAGACGGGACAATAACCGGCCAGAGTAATTTTATCAGCCGAGGCAGCAACCGAACCGAACTCAAAGATGGTGACGTTCTTGGCGGGTCGGGGGACCTCGACGGCGCCGTTCATGGCGGAGACCTCCGATGGCGACGACTGGGAGTTAGGGTTGGTGGGGGTTTGATTGTAGTTGGATTCGGGTTTGGGGCTCCCCCTGAACCACGAAAGAAGACCCATTTCTCCTTGTGTTCAACTTGGGGGTTTTTGCGTGTAGTTTCGGAACTGGGAGGATTGGGTTTTTCTAGGGTTCTTGGTGGTGGTACTTCCTAGACTTGGGCTTGTCCTACGAGGTGACAAGAGGCTTATCGTGGTGATATGCTTTCGAAATTACTGATATACCCTTCTCGTATTTTCGTAATTTCACATTTTTCACTTTAATATTTTGGAAAGATGGTACGCAGGGCTATTTCAAGTTTCAACTAAAAATATGTTGTCCTTATAGATCACCTTAGGATCATAGACGGAGGAAAATGGAAGTTAGGCTCAAAAAATTGGGTCTATCCTCTCAATCTCTAGACAAATTCATACTATCCCAGAAAAACCTCTCCAAAACCCCACCAAAGTTGTTCCCTACTCTTCACAAATCCAAACCCTCCAAAAAGAGGGAACAGGTTGTGTCAATTTTAAATGTTAACCACCCGATTTTGCAACAACTTGAACAATGCTGCTCTACTATCCGACAATTCAATCGAGTCCATGCCCAACTCATGGTTCATGGCCTCTTTCAACACCCTCTAGCTGCGGGTCGTTGCATCAAGAAGCTATGCACTGCTTTGAATTCAGTTTCTTACTCTGTCTTACTGTATGATTACGTTGATGAGCGTGATGCTTTCATGTGTAATACTATAATCAGAAGTTTTGTGAATGTGAATGACCCAGTTGCTGCTTTGAGATTTTATTATGAGCGAATGGTTGCCAAGTGGGTTTCGCCTAATCATTTTACGTTTCCCCTTGTTGCAAAGGTTTCCTCTGAGATTGGGTCACTCGCGGAAGGGCAAAAAACTCATGCTAAGGTTGTGAAATTTGGCTTTGAATCGGATTTGTTTGTTAGGAACTCCTTTATACATATGTACTCTGAATGTGGGAGGGTTTTCGATGCACGTGTGGTGTTTGATGTTGGGACTGTATTGGATTTGGTGAGTTGGAATTCGATGATTGATGGATATGTCAAGAACGGGAAGGTGGGTCTTGCACGTGAACTTTTTGATGAAATGTGTGAGAGAGATGTTTTTAGCTGGAACTCTATGATTTCTGGGTATGTGGATATTGGAGATATGGAGGCAGCGAGAAGACTGTTTGAGAAGATGCCCTGTAGTGATATTGTGTCTTTAAATTGTATGGTTGATGGGTATGCTCGAATCGGAAATGTTTCAATGGCTCGGAAATTTTTTGATCAGATGCTTTTCAGGAATGTGGTTTCCTGGAATATCATGTTTTCTCTTTGTTTAAGGCGCAAGGATTATGGTGAGTGTCTGAGGTTGTTTGACGAGATGATTGAAGGAGGTGAAACTAAGCCTAATGCAGCTTCTCTTGTGAGTGTCTTGACTGCATGTGCAAATTTTAGAAGACTTGATAAAGGCAAATGGATTCATTCTTATATTAGAGATCATGGGATTGAAGCTGATGTGTTGCTTTTAACTGCTCTTCTAACAATGTATGCAAAATGTGGGATCATGGATTGTGCTAGAGGTATTTTTGATGAGATGACCAGTAGAAGTGTTGTTTCGTGCAATTCCATGATCATGGGATATGGTATGCATGGACAAGCAGAGAAAGCCATCGAGGTCTTTTTTGATATAGAGAAGAAAGGTCCTATGCCCAACGAAGCTACCTTTGTGTGTATTCTTTCTGCATGTGCAAAGGCAGGGATGGTTTTGGAGGGGTGGTGGTTCTTTGATATAATGCATCAGAAGTACAGGATTGAACCAAGGGCGGAGCACATTGGTTGCATGATTGATCTCCTTGGTCAAGCAGGTTTGTCAAAAATACTCATAAAAAAGATGCAAATAGAGGCAGAAGCTACTTCAAGAGCTGCTCTTTTCTCTGCTTTTAAAATGAAAATTTCAGAACTTCGGACTAGTGTGGCAGAGGAACTAGTCAAGTTGTATCCAGATGATATTGCTCCATATTTGTTATTAGTGAATATGTATGCTGCTGAAGGGCAGTGGAAGAGTGTCGATAATGTAAGAAGTGTGATGAAGGAAAAAGGAGTGGAAAGTTCATTTCAGTATAGCTTCAATCACCGTTCAAATGTTTTTTCAGCTTCATGTCAAATGGAAGTTCCATTACACCGGAGGCACATAATATATTCAATGTTGAGTGAGCTGGGTGGTCACTTGAAATTGTCCAGTGAAGATTCTGATTGTTAAGTGATCGTTTCACCACAATAACTTAAGCTGTTGTGTGAGGCCAACTTAATTGGTTTTATATATTCACTAACACACCCCCCTCAAGTAAAAGTTATCTGAGCTTGAAACCTGCACAGACTCATTCTACCTTGTGTTGAATAATAAGTGGGTGGTAGGATCTGAACTCATGGCCACTTAGTCACAAAGGCTCTGATATCATGTTAAGTAACCGTTTCACCACAATAGCTTAAGCTGTTGTGTGAGGTCAACTTAATTGGTTCTATATATTCACTAACACTGATGTTCTTCTAGGTACTCATGGAGGATGAAACTATCGGATTCAATGAGAGATCAAAACGTCAAGATCTTTTGTCAAAATCTCCTAACGGTTTATCATAAAGAAAAACATGGTGTTCTGATCGATGAAATGGTGCTTAAATGAAATTGACCTGTGCAGATTACGACACCTTTTGAGTACCTCATGGAGAAGAAGACAGTCATTCAAGTAATATAATACCTGGACATGGACAGATTAAACGGCATTGAAGGAAGTAAACCTGAGAGAGTGATGACTCACATTTCATGCACATAACACATTGGCATGCTTAAAACTGCAGATGCTACATATAGAACACTGAGAGGCAAATAGAAGATATCATATCCAACTGCAATTTGTAGTGATCTGGAGGTGAAGAGGTGTTTTTTCTATAGTTAGATTAAACAATAAAGTATCGACGTGATCATTGGTATCAACGTGTCCTTTACCCCTTGTGTATCCACGAATGCAATACTTCTTTTGTGGTTGTATCCTTGAATAAAACTCATCGAATTCAGTCACCTTTCATTCTCGCTTTTGCTGGACCCATTTCATATTCATATGTACTGTTGTAAATTGTAATTAGTAAGTAACAAGAACCGGGACACATCACTGGGAATGCTTTAAGCTCTCCGCTTCCTCCTGCTTGAATCCAATACGGTAAACATGGAACAACTACTTGATTACTACAAAGTCATGGTTCCTATTCCAGTATGCTTGCATCATCTTTAGAATTTTAAAAGAATTCCACTTCACAATGTCTCTGACTACGACGGGAATAATGTTTTTGCCATGATTTTCGCGTCAATCCCTTACAAGGGCATTCTATGTTTGAAGCAGACCAAAACGTAAAATCCAAACTGAGACTACAGCAGCTTTCAAAGTAGCTGGTTGATTCGCACCAGTTTTGGGGTTATTGTTCTAAATTATGTTTCTAAAGCGCATATTTGAATATGTTTACCAAAATAATGTGACATTAGCAATCTTGTTCTTGTCCACCCAAATTACATTTTAGATAAATCGTGTATTGGAAAAGTTAACAAGTTACTAAATCATGTTGATTGTAAGCAGGCGTAGACTTAAGGTTTGGCGGTATAGCACACGTGTTAGTCTTCAATGTCTTGGAATTTTATATGCCAACAACAAATTATTGCTTACATGAATTCCTACCAATCTTGTTCCCAAACTTCAAATGAAAAAAGATTAAAAAAATTTAGAAGATCAAAGCAGAAGACCTAGCTAAACAGGGACTTAGTTGGAGAATCAAAATCTGGTTGATAAGACTAGACGTTCACTTGTACCCCTGTGTCATATTTTGCTCCAGGTTGCCAGTCAGAGGGTATGTTGTTAACAGGAACAACCCATGTTTCACCTCCATTGTCGTCACTGAACAGCATCCTCAATGACAAGGGTCCGCTGGGTGGTGAGTTGGTTGTCCACACTGCTCCGTAACTTCGATCCAAGAGCTTGCATACGAAATTTTGAGTCTGCATGTAGCAAAAGAAAGTGCATCAATATATAAAAGATGGGTGACATTTGCATATAGCGCGGAAGATGGGAAGGACTACCTCGCATAGTTGGACAGCAGTAATGTCCCTTTTCCCTTGTTGATACCATATAACAAAGGCCAAATAATGAGGGTAGTTGCTCTTATCATCAATCTTTATCGTAATGTTTTTGTCTGGATAGCTGCATGAAACACTGATTGCAGATAAAGAAAGAGTTGAATGAGTCCAAAATATTTGACAACCACAAAACTATACAACTTAAAAGAAGTTTTCCTTTACTAGAAAAATGAAAGAATTCGAAGTCCTAAAGGTCAATATGTGGGCCTCTCGCTACTATGGAATTACTATTTTCAGAGTCTAGTTTCTATCTGTTTTGTAACAGCTCCACCCTCACCAACCTCCTTCACCTACTCCTTGTTACCCATTTCCATGGGAGCGATATTCTTAATCTTCTCTTTCGTGTTATTAAGTAGGGTTTATGTATTCCTATGGATATCTAAATTAGTCTTAACTGTCAATATAAGTTCTCAGCTTGGATACTTAGGCCATCATCTTAACTCTTTTCAATGATTTCGTTACTGTTTGATAATACAACAAGTTGTTTATCTTCAGTTGGCCCAAAATTTATTAAAATTGTTTGGTTGGCACAGGCAAAATCGGAAGAAAGTAACTGATATAGATGTATACAACTGCTAACATGCATGCTTGATCTTAATTACCGTCTATATTCAATATCGACGACTCCTGAGGCTAACAGTGACGCAGCTGCGTCTGTGGTTTGAGCCATTCTAGCAAATGCTCGTCTGCTGAGGATAAAATCTGTGTCATGACCCGACCCTTGATCGGTTATGACAACTGTTACTCCGTTGTCTGAGCAATAGTAACTATTGGTGCATCTGACCTGGTTGGAAGAATATGTATGTACCATTATATAAACTTGAATATTAATTATGGCTGTCGCACTGTGGCTATGCGTGTAGCAACAATATAAAACTAACGTTAAAGTTGGAACGAAAAGAAGCTTGTTTGTTGATATACCTGGTAGCAAGCACCACAACCAACTCCATTTCGATAGAGTTCAGAAGCTGTTGAAACATCCCCACCATTTATAGTTGCTCCAAAAGTGCCAAATCCACATGCACCCGCTGCAAATGAACATGGAGAGTTAGTCAGATGTAAGCTTACAGAACCAATATGTCCGTTCTTTCTACTGTATACAACTAGTGTTTCTTACTATCTGTTCCATTTTGATCAGAATTTGGATAATAAGCTGCTCGAGAATTAACGAAACAGTCGCTGCACGTCGCAGCCTCTGCCAAGTTATGCAGATAAATTAGAGTAGCTAAAAAGAAAAGAAGAGACTTGGAAGAGGAAACCATTGATAGGATATGAAGGGCAAAGTTGATCAAAGCAAAAGACACTGGCTACGAGGCTGTGGTTCAAGCAGTGAACAAGGTTTGTAGTATTTATAGCTACAAAAGGTAATTGGTAAACCTTCCCAAGTTTGACATTGTGACAAAATAGTCGTTTTGGAGTAAGTGGGATCCTGTTAGAAAATTAGAATATAGAGACTCCGAGCTACCTTTCTTAGACTTGGAATTATCTGTCATAGAAAAAATGTAATTCTAGTTTGCTTTTTCTATCCTTGTTGAACTCTTTGAATTTAACTATTAGAAAAGTCCCTATCTAAACTGCAATCTTGTGTGAAACTATTCTGTTGGATCAAATTCAAAGCCCTGGTGCTAATTGCCAACTCTAGCAGGTTTTATCTTGTGATGATTTACATGAAGTAAGAGTAAAACGTTCGGACACCATAAATTCCAGGGATTTGTCATCAAAGGATTTCAGATATGCTTATAATTAAGGTGGCAAAGGAACGTACTTGCGAGCAGATCAAGAAATGTATTTGAGTTGGCTGCTGACCATGAAGACTTATGACCAGAAAAAAAATGTGGAGGAATTGGTCACAAGTATGGAGACCGAATTCGCGCAATTTGGCTTAGGAGTTAGGCGCATATCCACTGAGAAGGGCCTTTCGTTAGGCTTATCTTGATGTTCCCATTCATATTATGACCACATGGCTATTGCCTCTTGGGACTGGAAAGTCCTGAGGAAACATCCTTCCGTCTTTCTCAAGAAATATAAACGTGTACGCTTGACAATGGACTCCAGACCCTGGACATCAACAATTCTGTTAAATATGTAGAGTTACTGCTAATGAGACAGGAACACAAGTTGGAAATAAGAATGGAATGTACCTCTTGTGTAGTTCAAAGCCTCAATAGTGGAACATAAGTTCATAGTATTTGATTACTAGCTTGTGCTGAAAAAGTGAAAATAGATTACTTAGTGCTTGTATATTAAATTATTTAAGAAAAACACTCGCGACTCGATTGGATGATATAGGACAGCCGCCACTAGGTAGTTTCTTGACAGAAACAAATCCATTGAACCATATCAGGTAAAGATAATGGATTCCAGGGCTTTGGACCATATGCACTAGCTCAACTAGCTAGGTTGTCCATTTTCTTCTTTAACATGGAAAAAACGACAATATACACAAACTCTTTATGTTGTGTTTTCTTTTTTCAGTTTGATCATCTCTCTCTTTTGTTCTAGTTCTAGTTCATATCTTTTAATTTCACATATTTGCTAATGTCTTCATAGATTCATGTTCTCATGTTTTGGGAAATGATGTTGTAAGAGTAATGCACACTAACAGTTGCTCAACAGGGATCAACTCCGCTGTCTTGATTCAAATACCGATTGCCAATAATCAATCCAAGATTGTCATATCATAAATTTGTACAAGTATTAACTTTTCATCATTCTTTTAACAATATATTAGCAAAATTTGGTAATATATAATATTAACAAATAGTAGTAATTAATTAGATATACTAATAGTTTTGCATAAAATAGAGAACAAACGCTCCATCTTCATAAGAATCATTAGCTATAGTTTAATTTTGTCAACATTAAGCATTTATTCTAATATTTAGAGGTGGATAAACAATTTGCATTCATGGTGGACAAGATATTCGAATATATAATGCCTACTTTGCAACTTGGCGTTTTAGGACCACCAACCACGAATGGCAATTTTGCATCCTCAACTATATATAAAGGGAAACCTTGATAAAGGCTATCAACATCAAGCCAATTGATGTTACAATCACTCGGTTGCCAGAGAAGAGTCTTTCTTGGCATATTAAAATAATCAAAACTTTAATCTATACTTTTTGAATATATAATTTGTAAACTACTATTCTTTTTCCTTAGGGACACTAATTAGCACGAAGAATAAGAGTCGTTAAAAAGAAAACGTACCCTTTTTGATATAATACACTTATACACATGTTATTAGACAAATGCACATATGAATTTGGCAAGTTGGAGGAGACGCGGGGACAACAAAGGCGACATAAGATGTCTTGAAAGAACTCTCGTTCCACCGCATCAGCCGTGACGTGGATTCCATGTTGGAAATTTGTCTTATTTCATAAATTTAGATAACTATTAATTATATTTTTTATTTTTTAATAATATATTAGTTAAGTTACGTAATTTGATCCAGATAAAGATAATAAATTGACCTAATAAATTATTTAATATCTATGGGTTACAATCAACATGATTTAGTAACCCATAGATATTACTTCTATTTCTTCATTGCTATAGACCATCAATTTATCCTTCCCTTTAATTTGCCTTTATCCCGGATATGACCCACTGCATTATGGAAGCACCATGATCAAATGTTTCACTATATAGTCACCAAATACTTAATGCGACTACCGTAAATCAGATTTATAAATTGATAAGCCAGGGAGCTACCTAATGGTCCCAATTTTTCCTTTTAGACCTTATCATGTTGGCTTCTTAACATCATGTGGACCTTTACCAACACTAGTTTGATACATCAGCATGTAGAGAAAATTTGAACATTCTACCTTTAAACTTAGCGGGTTTCATCTTTACCTTCCCTTTAGTTTCTTCGAGAGCTATAGGAGTAGCAAACTTGAGTTTCCCCTCCTCAACAATGCAATGGGTCATCAAAGCATTAAAGTCTCATTCCTCATCCAGCGAATAATGTGTCATCACCAGATTACTAAACTCTAGAGGGAGTATGTATGGTGAACTATAAAGATATCAGGAAGAGGAATGTTTAACATCTTCATTCTATTCTGACGACGGATCATTCTCGATATGTATTACTCCCTCTTCTCTTGTATACTTT
>JANKOD010000001.1:15255098-15273454 GCA_026284645.1 Erythroxylum acuminatum
AATTAATCTAATGATTCTTAATTTAAAATTAATTATAATACACTTTAAACAATTCTAGTAATCTTAGTTAATCCAAATTAACTCATTAACTTTAATTAACTATGCTGCAAGACATAATGTGTTTATACGTTGAACTCCCTCCACAAGATCAACCATAATTAATCAATGATTCATCCCCAAATCTTGCTGCTGTAGAAATCTCATTACAAAAGTCTGAATAATCAGGAGAGTATATGATATTAATCACATAATCCTGATATTGAAGAGTTATTGCAGAACTCTTCATTACACCTATGTTCTTCATCAAGGTAGTCCATGAACCTAAGCCTTGCCACTAATTTTGAGTCAAGTACATCCTCGTAAGTGACAACAATCAACAACAACCATAACACTTATTAGAAATCATACCGAAATGTAGAATTTGAAAAGTGGCAGCAATCAGATAATCAATAAAATTTGTTTTGCCATAATACCAGGCAGTGAATTTGTCTGAAGAAAAAATATAAGCTTTAGTGAAAATACATATAGAAATGTCAGATGGGTCATGATAAACGAAAGGGGGTTTATAAAACAATGGAACTTTCGATGTCTGTTGGGTTCCTTTTTGTGAATGATTGGAGGAACTTTAGATGTGGTCATTTAAATTGTTCTATATAAATGAGATTGTGCTTCTAAAAGCAAAAGGAACATGTCTAGTTTCTAACAAAATAGATTTTTTTAGATATGAAATTTACCGAAGTTGCGAATGTACAGGCAACCTTTACAAAAATGTAGAGAAAATGGTGCAGAGTTCATCATCTTAAGCATCTTTTTGAACAACAGTTGAATACACCAATGCAGTAGAAATGACTAGAAAAAATGCTTGGTTATGACTTTACTATCCAATATAGAATGGGCAATAATAATGTGGTTGTTGATGCCCTTTCAAGGAAGTTGGAAAACTCTCACTTAATGGAAATAATCTCTGTAGGCAGTGAACTATTAGACCAAGTTAAAGAGATTTGGCAGACAGACACTCTAATTCAGAAACAAATTCAGTTGTTAGAGTAATACAAAAGTGACAATACTAAGTACAGGTGGGAACAAGGAGTGCTTAAAAGGAAAGGGCATTTAGTAGTGGGAAACAATTAGACCCTTAAGAATTAACTCTTAAATGCCTACCACAATTCTACATGGAGAGGTCAATCAAGGGTTGATAATCCATATAAATGTATTATTGCTATCTTTTCTTAGAAAGGATTGCAGAGTGATCTAAGGGTTTTTGTGAAAATTGTGGAGTTTGTCAAAGAAACAAGCGTGAATTGATAGCATCTCCAGGGTTACTGTAACCTATTCTTACTCCAAAGGGGTATGGCAATCTTTGGCCGTTTACTGGATTACCAAATTCTAAAGGGTACACAGTGATTATGGTGGTTATAGACCGATTGACCAAATATGCACCCATCATCCCTCTCAAACACCCTTATACAGCTGTGGATGTTGCTATAATATTTAATCAATCAAGTGGTACACCTTCATGAATGGCTTGTTAACATCATTTCTGATAGGTATCCATTGTTCATGAGCAATTTTTGGACATAGTTTTTTCGAGTACAGGGGGTGCAACTTTGTATCATCCTCAAGCTAATGGTCAATTCGAGATTCTAAATAATACTTTAGAGGCTTATCGAAGGTGTTTTTTAGTAGAGGTGCCATCTAAATGGGTGAATTGGTTGTCTACAGAGGATGAAAATTTTAACAGATAAACATTGCACATAAAGGAAGTTTGAAATTAGTGAATGGGCATACTTGAAGATATAGCCTTACCGCCAATCTTCCGTTACAAATCGTTCCTTCCATAAGTTACTATCCTTGTACTATGGGCCATATGAAGTGGTATAGAAGATAGGTTCAGTTTCTTATCGGTTGGTGTAGAAGATAGCTTATGCTCTCAATATGTATTGGTATTATGCAGCTATTGCAAATGCTTCATCAAATGAAACACGACGAAGAGAGGAGAATAATTTAATGAGTCTAAAAATGTTTGTGAAATTAGGGATTTAGAAAATTTCAACAAAAGAATATACCAATAGTACAATGGAGGAAAAGGGGCATAGTTATGGCCTCTCTTGCCACGAAGGGCCTATTAAAAATAATTGAAAACTTTATTTGACTTAAAATTGACAAAACCTTGTTGAAAATTTAAAATATCATTAATTTAGAGTTTATATTAAATTTTTATTAAACTATAAATTTTTTTCTAACACTTCCAAATGTTGGATTTAAGTTAAATTTTAGTTCAAATATTAGAGTTCAAATTGCCCCTTTACCAAGATTGAAAATATGGACGGCGGGTTTGAATTTGTTACGAGACATTTTTTGCCAACTCTTACTCTACTTCAGCATCATCAACACTCCGTTAAAATCTCGCTGAGGCGGAGTCTGGGACCAATTCTTACTCTACTTAAAGATCAATATAGACATGTCGTCTCCAATTAACCATGCTTAATGAATCTAATTAAAAATTTAATAATATCTTTAGTTACGTTTATTTTTTAACGGAAACCAAAATTGATATTGTACTAGAGCTCATTTTGATTTTAATATGGGTATAGGTTAATATTGGATACAGTTTCCAATAACTTTTCAAAATTATAAATAATTCCTCAATTTGTGTACAACTAAAATTTAGTCACTTATTATGATTCAAATGAATATATTAAATTTCAGTTATTTTTAACCTTATAATTATAATACAAAGTTTTTAAAATGTTATATTTTCTAATGACAAACATCATATATTGAGAGCACATAACAACAAAAATTTATGGTTACAATCACAACAAAGTGAAAGTGAAACTTGGAACAATAATACGTATAAGTTACATATTTATATTGCATATTTTATCATTTAACATATACATAAAATATAAATAGATCAAAAATAAAGAGAAAAGATGAAATTTCACTCCAAAACATATCCAGTTACATATTAGCTTCAACTTTCATTTGGGATAAAATTATCATCATTTAGGAGTGTCTCATCGTCACCATTCAATCTCTCTCCAAGCTTCATGTTGTATTGGACAAATTCCAAACCATTCAACCTCTTGTATTCTAATCTATTTTTGTTTTTGAGTGAATAAAACTCGAATGTGTTATAATTCTTTTCACGCTCATTTGCATTAACATATTTGAATTACAAACTTTTACAATTCTAAAACATTGCTTCCAAATTAGTCTTTCCATATAATTAAAAGACAACAAAAATAATATTATAAACATAATGAGGTGATGTTTTAATTAAAACAAGTAGCATGAGTAAAGAAATATGTACCTAAATTAAGCCTGTTTTGTTGACAAATAATAACGAGCATACTAAAATCACCAGATGCATCCTTCTATGCATCAATTTAGAGCTAAACAAGTTTTACATAATCTCACTTCAAACAATGGTTAAAAGCATCCCCATGTTAAGTTCAACTATTATCATAAAACTTGCTTTGAGATAAACAACAAACAAAGGAGAGTGAAGTTATCTATCTACCTCTCATCAATGACAGTTTGGATAAAGAGTGTACAAAGAAATCCTAATTTTTAAATTAGCCTTAGTTGTTTCGTTCACTTTTCATTTAACATCGCGAGAGTAACCTATTTTTGACTTTTCATCACTATTTACTAGACATAGTACTCTCAGTGAGGTTCACAAACCTAGATAATGAATTAAAAATGAAATCAAAATTTATAATTCCCAAGTATAATTCTAAAAATCTCAATTCAAGTATTAGACCTGACATGCGAAGACGTAACTCATTTATCATTTATAAACATTATTATGAACTCCTTCTTCAATTAAATAAAATCTGAAGTAATAAAAAATGGGTCACAAAGCTTGTATTAGTGAAATGATACAAATTCCTGTTATTTATGAAATTTGTTCTCATCAAATTCAAAACTAGTTCATGATTATAAATGAATTTATTGATTTTTTTTTACTTTCTGCGTGGCTTTATCAATCATAGAAAAGTATCTATCATTTCATATTTTTCAATATCAGGTCAATACAATGTGTATCATAAGGAGTCCAATAGAAAGAATTGTTCCTATTTTTACAACCTCTTCTTGACTACAATATAAGTAATATCATTACCAGTGATGAATTGTACAATATTCTAATATTCAACTTCATTAACAACTTCATCAAAAATTTATATCAAAGTTTGGAATTTTTTATAAAGTTCAATATATCATTTAACTTTAAAAATATTAATCCTTTATCATAATAACCAGAAATTTCATAATTGACTCATTATCGTGTTTGTCCAACTATCACCATGATTGGACATCCATAGGTTTCTCAACTATTTCTTCTTTGGTTAAAATAGTTTTTTATTTCAACATAGAATTGCTTAAATGATTACTTCTATAGTTATCAATTAAATAGCTTTTAATTTTGTACCAATAGAGACAATAATATAAAATTGAAAAATATTAAATGATTCACTTGCATTATTACCTATTTCTTCATATTGCAATACATTGCAAATGGAAGGTTGAGCCTTAGGACTCACCTGTGGTGCAAACAAGTTAGCAATTGTCTTCTATTCTTCCTCCAACCATTTGAGATTACATCAAACATTAATTTTTAAGTATTCTTTTTCAATTTAACATCATAACTATCTTCTTCTCTTTTTGCATAATTCACATTATTTTTAATCCTAACTAAATATTTTTTTTGCCTAGTAATGTTCCCATCTTTTAAATGCTTGTCACAAGACAAATATATAATGTGGTTTCTCATTTCGCTTGAGATTAAGTTGGATCATTAAATCATTCTCAATAAATTACAATGTCACGCGTATTTGAATTTTTTTTATTCATATAATAAAATAAATGCAAATATCAACGAAATTAATATTCATTTCGTTCTTTACTTTTGATTCACTACTCCAAAGCTTGATTGTTTTAGGAATGTTGCCAGGTTCAACATCTAAACTAGAAGATATTTTAGGTGGTGCATCTACGGAGACTCACGAGAATGCCATGAAAGGGAAACGGTGGCTTTAAGTTTGGACGCCAAACCGCAGAGACAAAGAGAAACCATACAACATTCTTAACCAAAGATACGCCAACAATGCATTGGAAAGGAGAGGCCACTGTTTAACGCTTCATGGTGATGACAGCTTCGACACATTGACCTTACGATAAGGGAGGTGAACAAATTAATGGATTAGGGATTGAATGTTACGAAGAAGTCCACCAATTTAAGTGACTTGGTTCAAATATTTACTAGAATCCCTTGAAGTAATACGTATGCATGTTAACAAGCCGAGTCAGGAACAACCCGAGTCTTGCCTAATTAAGGATTAACCGGCCGATTCGGTTATATTTAAAAAAATAAATAAATAATGACATCATTTTGTGACATTTCGATCAGGCCACAAGTTAGGCCTGCCAAACTCATATTTGGCCTAACTCGACTTGTGATAAAAAATTCGGGTTAAAATTAAACCGAGACGTACGGGTCAAGTTAAAATTGAGGAAGTCATCTCCTAACATTCCTGGCTGTTGGGACGTTAATGCATGATTTCCAATAATTACAAATATCAAAAAGCCGTCATGAATTACTTAGAGCACTCCTTAAAAGACTTTTACAAGTATGGAAGACCAAAAAGAGAGAGTAGATCGTATATAGTCACGAATATGCCATTTTAACATTGGCATAACCATATTCGACCAGAAGTTGCAAGGTGCACAAATAACGCATCTTCTTCATTTCTCTCCTTTCTTTTCACTCAGTCATCGATTACCCATCCGCAATACAATACAGCTGAAACTAGAACAACACACCTACAAACTTGAAATCTCAGACTAGAAAACATGTCAACTTCATCTTCCAACGATGCGTGAGTAAATTTACTTCTTCCTAATCTCTGTTGCATGTAATCATTCATGTTATTCAATCATCATTTTTTGGATGCGTGTTTTCTCTTGGTGTTTTCATAACCATTTGCGGGAATCCCTATTTTCGTGGGATGTTCCATTTTGTTGGGTGCTTTTGCTGAATACCCATTTGTCGAAATATTTGTGCTTTGGCTTTTCTTTTCCGTGTTAAAATGTAGTTTGTGAGACTACGTTCTTCTTTTGGTTTGCGTCAGTTTACTGTAGATTTGTTTGCTTTTTCCCAACACAATTTCTCTCTTTCACTAGTTTTTTTTTTATGGGTTATATATATATACCATATAAGTTGAACTTCTGGAGTAATTTTCCTTCTTGCAAATGATTGCAAGCCATTGGGCCATCATCATGCTTGTTTATTCGCTTTGCCTGCTATCCTAAGCTGAACTGATGTAAATGATCTAGTGGAGCAATAATCATTATGTCCCAGTTTTCGGCCTTTGCTTGTTTTATGAGTTGTTATTTTTCTTTACATTCATAGATCAAAATATTCAACGTTCTATTCAATACTTGTTTGAGCAATTTCGCTACAACTTTGCAATTTGGTGTAATAAAAGAAGTTACAGGAACAGAATTATCATTTTCTGGTTGGTGGTCTTTTTCTAAGGTTAAATACGTGCAACTCATCACATCCACATTTGTATACTATACATGCTTTTTTGCTTGAAGTACATTTTGTGTTGATGGAAACATAAAAAGGTAAGCATATATATGGAGAGAAATCAGTAACTTTTAGCTGGATAAATAGAAGCAGAAAGGCTTGTCAAATAATCATGTCATCTTCAAGTGTGCATTGCTTGGAAGCAAACTGCTGCTCATTGTCTATCAGAATGGAGTCTGTTTTTATGCTTTAGTTAATCAAGACGGACTTTTAAACTAGAGAAACTAAAGTTGATGGGTAATTTCCATTAAAATCTGTGGCATCCTGAAAAAAATGAGTAAGCACAAAACATCAGATGGCATCATCTTAGACTGAAGGAATGGATTGACAGTGGTACCTGTTTCAATGTCAATTGTTCTTGGCAATTTAGGACATTGGATAATGCAATTTCTCACACTAGACATTTGCCTCGTCATTTCCTTTAATTTGTGGATGCAGTCAGACTTCTCTTTTGAAACTTGCTCCACTGGAAGCAGTTCTGTTTGATGTTGATGGAACTTTGTGTGATTCAGATCCTCTCCATGTCCTAGCCTTCCGACAATTGCTTCAAGAGGTAATGAACCACTTACCTATGCTAAGAGTTTGATTTCCAAGATGATGCGCACATTGTGGGGCATGTTGTTAAGTCTGGTTCCTGATTGAATTATCTGTTTAGCCGTTTTATTGGCAAAATATTCACTTTGTGTCATACAACAGATAAATTTCAATGATGGGATTCCAATAACAGAGGAATTTTTTGTGAATAATATTTCTGGCAAGCATAATAAAGAAATTGCATTGTTTCTGTTCCCAAATGACCTTCAAAGAGGCTTAAAATTTTTGGATGACAAGGAAGCATTATTTCGAAGGTAAAAACTGTACTTTTCAGCATATTTGAGGAACTTCTGTTTTCTGGTCTTCTAACTCTTGTATGGGGAAAGCAGGTTGGCTTCTGAACAACTGAAGGCTGTAGATGGCCTCTATAAGGTGAAGGAATGGATTGAAGAGCGTGGATTGAAACGAGCTGCAGTTACTAACGCTCCAAAACCAAATGCAGAACTCATGATTTCAACTCTTGGACTCACAGATTTCTTTCAGGCTGTTATACTCGGGGACAGTTGTGAACATGCCAAACCACACCCAGAGCCCTACTTAAAGGCTCTTGAAGTGCTCAAAGTTTCAAAGGATCGCACCTTTGTTTTTGAGGTCCGTTTCCATCACAAACTGTATGGTCCGGTGCATAACCTTTTCAAGACATCCCGAAGCTGACGTGGTCATTTTTTTATTCTACTATTTTTGCTAGGACTCTGTTTCAGGAATAAAAGCTGGAGTGGCAGCTGGAATGCCTGTTATTGGCTTAAGTACAAGAAATCCAGAACATTTACTGATGCAAGCAAAGCCAACTCTGCTGATAAAAAATTATGAGGATCCAAAATTGTGGGAAGGTCTTGAAGAAATTGATAAGAAGGAGGTTGCTGGAAACCCTTCTGCTTGAATCTCTCAAAGGGTTGGTCGAACATTGCAGTCTCTGCTTCAACCTGAGGCTGTTTAGGGCTTCATATCATACAAATCAAACAGTTGATTATCTTGCCATTTCATTCTTTCCACCTTGGGAATCTTGCCATGTAATAAGTGCTTCACCAACAATTGGCACGTGCGGTTTTTGTATTTTTCTATAAAATGATCAACTTTGGACAACTTCTCCTTCAACCTGTGAAACCCTCTGCAGAGACCAGCAAAATGTCTATAAGAAAGAAAGCACAGGTATGAAACGATCCAAAACCAAAACAGGTTAGATCAGTAACACATCAAAATCGAGAAAATCAATCTACTTAAATTTGAGCACATTGGAGAGACACGTGAAAAGTTGAATATATAAAGTACAACCAACACATTCATACCAAAATTCAGTTTTAACCATGAAAATGTTATTGAAACTTGTTTCAGTGTCGCATCAACACCTTACGCCAAGGAGTTCAGTGATGGCATTGATATATCTTGAAGCTACAAATAGACAAGATAGATGTCCCACGATCCAGTTATGTTTTACAATATGATTATTTTCCTTTAATTTAAACCTTCGAAATTCCAGATTTTCCGAGCCCCAGGCGTACAAGTGGTTTGTTGATAAAAACAAGTGGCCAACCCAAGCTAGCATCTTTAGCCCATTTGCCTTTTCGTAATGCTTTCACTTTTTAAGTGTTTTGCTAAGCATCAATTGAGACACAAAAAGCTGCTTGTATGAAGAGCAAAGTTCTCTTTTTTGGACTCCCTGAAGTCCTATTTAGATGTTGATGGAACTCTTTTTGATTCTGATCCCCTCCCCTCCACTACTATACTTCTAATGATGGAAGATTTAAGTCTTTTGTGGCTGTGAGTGAAAATTCTCTTGTAATGTTCTCATGCTACATGCCCTTTCTGATGGGGATCATACCATTTTGACTGGTGATTGATCAGGGATCGATATTTAACAAAAATAATTTGAATGCGAAGTCCCTCTTACATACAAGTTATGGGAAGCATAACGAAGATATGGTGTTGGTTATGACATTTAATAAGGGCATGCTCTTGACGGTAACGAAGCAATGTTTAGGATGTAAATGCTAACAACTCCCACTAACTACTTAAAGATGGTACCTGTGGGGTGAAGAAATGGGTGGCTTGTAACGAGCTGCCGTCACAAATGCCCCTAAATCAAGTGCTGAGCTAGTGATGTCAATTCTTGTTGGCACTCATCCCAGAAAGTGAACGTTTCTGTCAATACCCGGATCCCTACCTGATGGCTATCGAAGCACTCAAGGCGTCAAAAGGATCACATTCTCGCACTCGAAGCACATCTTGCCAGGCGTTGCCTTCTAAAAGTTTTTCTTGGGGTTTCCATGAAAGTTGATATGTTTCTATTTTCCGTGAGCAGATTTCTGTTTCAGGGATAAAAGCTGGTGTGGCTGCTGGTACTATAATCGATCTTATCATGATATGATCATTATGGTCACAAGGAAAGGGAATTTTTTGTAATAGGTGAGAGCTCCTAGCAAAGAAATGTGATTATTGGCAATAGTTTTAAACAACCTAAACTTCAATGAAGAAAATTCGGATTGCGATTGTCATAATCTCTTATCATTATATACCTAAATGAATATATCTAAATACATGCCAGTAACTCATCTACTCCATGAGACTGCGTCGATTTCACCTCTTGCAGCCTTGTATAGCCCTAGCCTTTCAGCACATTTCTGACGTCTTTCCATCAGTGCAGGGTCTTCATCCAGTAGTTTAGCAAGTTGCTTTCCCTGCAGCCAAGAAAAATCTGATTGTAAATCACAAAGCTATTTAACATTGCCTAAGAGGTCTCTTAGACAAAAGGCATTCAGCAGAAAACTAATCTAACATTTAAATCTCGCATTCATTATTGATTATTTTGTTTTTCTCCCATGAAACCCAGATATCAGATGACTCCTCAGAAATGGTATAATTGACGAAAGCTGAAACTTGAAGCAACCAAGACTTGAAAACCATGCTGTCTGAAGCATGGTAATGTAAGTTTATTGCACCCCCATCAGATTTTCAGACAAATTAATTGGGTAAACGAGAATGCGAGAGATTTATCAGGCCGAGAATGGAGATTATTCTTGCCTCTTTCCTGCCTATTTGGGTATAAAAGTGATCGAGCAAGGACTGCTTGGCCGCCTTCACTTGACAATAAACCACAGCTTTTGGAATAGAATTTCTTAGAGTTTCAGACACCATAGCAACATAGGAGGACACATTACTTCCTATTCTGCGGAAATGTGCCTCCGAATATCTGTCTGAATTGGATAGAGTGGGATTCACACTGTTATCCATTTCCTGAGGAAGTCTCCTGAAGAAATCAACAGTCAGATAGGAGGACTCCATTTCCACCAGCCTTAATGTTGTCTTCTTACTGTCCTCTCGGAACCTCTCCAGTGCCTCATTGGCAGCAGCTGCAATTTCAGCTTGAAGAATTGGAAAGCGTCTCAACTCCTGACCAACTATGAAACATTAGTATCCCAGCTTTTTTTTTATTGGAAGGTGTTGTTAAACCAGTAAAGCATCAGGATGACAAACCTGAGTTTCTCCAACTGACCTTCTTACTATCTCTTTCAAAATGAAGTGCACCTGCAAAGCCGACGAAAACGCAGTGTTTGACTACCTAGAGTATATGTCAACATAACTGTCTTTATACTAGACTTTGAAATTCTAAATTAATGACCAGTCAACACGTGTAAACATCATTAAACGTTCAGCTTCTTTAAAATTATATCAACCATATGACATTTTGAAGGAGGAAGGACGGAAATAAAGGATAGACAAAATAGAAGCGAGAAAGAGAGTACTTACAGCATCTACAGAAGCCTCTGCAGGACTTCTGAAATAATTGAGAGCACCATCAATCAAGAGTCGGTAACCTTGCTCAGGTGCAATTAAATGAGGTTGGTATCCATCTGCCTCACATACAACTTTTCTTACATTTTGTGGGGACAAATGACGATCAAAAGGAAGTTTTCTCAAAACAGCAGGGAGCTGGTTATTAAAAACTGCATAGATCCGACCACCACCAGGTCGCCTGAGTTCGACAAAGAAATTAGAAAGGAAAATGACAGTATATGGCAGATTTCTCAGACAATGCAAGTAAACAATCACTTGTTAAAAATTAAAGGCCCCAAAGCAAATTGTAAGACTGAGAATTGATAACAAACATTCAATGAATCCGGATTAGATGTGTCCATGAACTAAACTTTGTTACCTGTCCTTGAAGTGCGCAAGTAATAGATTTAAGACAAAAAGAGATATTATATTGACTCCAACTAGCTAACATAGAGAAATGAGTAAGAAATTCATCACAGTACCCTCCATCCAAATGTTCCTTGAATACACGATCAAAGGCACGACACAACTCAAGGATGGTGTGTAACTGGGCCTGACATAGAAACAGAACATTGTCTGAAATATGTTCAATCAAATGATTTACATCCATTAATCAGAATTCATAAGCTCCTCACCCCAGTATCAATAGTAACAGGTGTACCAAGGTGGTCTAACTCAGCTTCAAGTTCATCAATGCTCTTGTTAACTAAGGATGCAATACCAGGCATGCGAGCCCTAATTACAGCCTCCAAATGCTGCAACCACGAAAGGTATGTAAAGAAACAGCAGTCACTAGCAGAACAAGAGAAAATGCAGAAGTTTAAGAGAGCAACATCATGTTAAACATTCTAAGCTGCTAACCAGTAATGGCCAAAAACATAGAAACTACAAGAAATTTCATAGAATTATCAGAAAAGTTTGTAACAAAATATTGATTGTGAGATTAAGGAAAATAGATATTTGGAGAAATTATGACAGAATGTAAGGCAAGCTAAAAGCAGAACCTTGGACAGAAGCTTGGCAAGATATTCAGAACCCATTCTGCTAGCCAAGTGTCCATAGTCAGGACTAGTGGCAAAGAACTCTCGCTCCCACCGCCGAGCAGCCATCATATTCATATTTTTGTTTATATCAGCTTGTGATCGGTTCACAATTCCAACCCAGCCATGTTGAAGAATATATGCTCTTCCTTCAAGAACCTTCAACAAAATGAAAGAGAAGAAAGTTACAGGATTCAGCTCAGTCACGAATAAATGAGATAAAAATTAACAAACAATTTACAGAACAGTAGAGCATTTTTATTTTTAAACAATAATTGTACACAATGTATATCATTATAAGAACTTTTTGTTGCCTCTTATGATTCTACTAAGAAGAATTAAAATTACAAGGTGTCATCTTGATTGAAGCAAAAGCATGCAATATGAAAACTTTCAACCAGGCTTCAAAATAAACAAGGAAAGCTTACATCCAAAGCATTGGTCCCCTTATCCATTAAGTCAAGTTTTGTCAATACACCCAATGTCCTTTCACCTAGAGAAAAGGCAAATCGCATCTCTAAGGAAAGAGTTCAAAGAACGAAAGTAAAAAATTGCACTGCATAATGGGTGACTGTCAAAAGTAGAAAAAGGAGTAGGAATTGGTACCTCTTGGATCAACTTCTCTAGACATTTTGATAGCATCAGATGTTGCTATATCTTGATTGGCTGGACTGATGGCAAGAATTATGCAGTTTGGCTACATTAAAATAACAAGGAATTCATCCATCAAAGAGAAGAAAAAATTTTCTATATCAAATGAACTTCGACATTAAACAATGCAAACAACGTTGTATCAATATGTGTTCAACTGGTATTACAGATTAAACCTAATAGGAAAAAAAGATGACATTCTCCAAAAACATAATGGTGAGAAAAATGTCTCAAAATGTGCAGACTCAAGAATATGAATAGAACATTTCATTCAGTTGAATAATTGCAAGGCGGCAAAAAACGCAAATTTCTAATAGGTTAGTTTTTTTCGTCATTGTACCTTTTCAATGTATGAGCGAACCATATTTTCAATATCAGTTGCGATGCTTTCTGGCTGCCCTTCTGTTCACAATAAGGATTTCCAATTATAATTTGCCAAGTTATGGAAGAAGATAGCTACTTTATGTACCCATGTTTAAACATTAAGATGGAAGCCAGACTAAAGATGACAGTGGAACAGTAGCATACCAACAGCAACCTTTGTTAAACCAGGCAAATCTATCAATGTCAAATTGACCACTGCATAGAAAATGAGGCCCAGAACAATCATGAGAATATATGGAATGAACAATCAAGTAATAACAGTTTAAAATGTTTGCTGACAATAAGGTAAAAGAAGGAAGATTTCATGTGAAGTGCATTGCTCATGCTCTTTTACCATTTGAAGAGTAGATACTGAGATGAATAGCTAAAGGAGAAATTTTTTTTGAACTTCCAGTCATTTTGTCAGTTTCATCTTGAATTTCCTTCCGAACCATTGCTGCATAAGAATATAAGACTATCAACAAATTGAATATCTTCTTTAGATGAAAAAGAAAAGTTTATAGAGCTACGAAAATATTTTCCATTGCCATTCTATGTTGATATGAACTTGCAAAAAAAAAGCTTTGGAAATTAATAATACTGTTTTAATCAACCAGTTGCATAGAATCAGTAAAAAGTTATAGACATAGCTGAGGACCTCAACATATAATCATATAAACGCAAATGTTTTTCCTCCACATATATTAACAATGGTCATGAAAAATCATCAGCATTAATTTCATTACAGTCTATGAAAAATGCATGTCAATAATTCAGCAAATTCTTGCCAGCTACATATGTTCTATGGTGTTAATGCAAGTTTACCAAAGGTGATCCAAATTTTTATATAAAGGCTGACATGTGTTTTAGTAAGTTAGAGGATTGATATCGTTACCTTGAATAGATGAATACAAAAGGCCATAACATTTGTATTCAACTATGTTGATATGAACTTGAAAAATAAGCTCTGGAAATTAATAGTACTGTTTTAACCAAACAGTTGCATAGAATCAGTTAAAATTTACTGTTTACAGACATAGCTGAGGACCTCAACATATGATCACACAAACACAAATGTTTTCCGTCCACATATATAGCAATGGTCATCTGAAGTAACTATAAATTTCAGACAGTAAGATTCGATCACCATTAATTTCATTGGAGTCTATGAAAAATGCACTCAATAATTCTGCAAATTCTTGCCAGCTACATGTGTACGAAGGTGTTGATGCAAGCTTAACAAAGGTGATCAAAATTTTTAAATGAATGCCAACATGTGTTTTAGTAAGCTAGAAGATTGCCATCCTTACCTTAGGTAGATGAATACAAGGCCATAGCAATATGCTATCACATAAAGCACCTAGTACTAATGCCAAAGCCGATAATAACAAAATTATATATATGCATAAACATAAAATGACAACGGTTAGGATAAGTTGTTGATTTTTCATATAGGGTCAAAAGATTAGTAGTTATAATAATATTAATAGAAAACTCAAGCGAATGCAGATTATTAACTTATTGGTTTATTTCAAATACAAATTTCCCTACAGTAATCTTAAAATACCATCTGAAATTTCCAAATTCCCTGTTAAATAGGGACAATGGATAACCTCAAACCCTACATTAGCACGAAAGAAGTGAACTCAACTATTAAGCAAATACGTAAACCTACTGAAAATGTGGTGTTCTGACAATTAGAGCAACATAATGAAAAATGTCACCAAAATAAATTCAGCCCTTATATTTCTAAAGGGTCATTTTATATTATCCACAAATTTAAATAACTTACAGAAGTCGATGAATCTTTTCTTTGGCAAGTGCTGAAATTCTGCATATTCCTGCATTCCAGGTTCTGTCTTGTGCAGTTGCAACACCAAAGGCCTCCTAGTAACAATCCCTGAAAATGGCAAAAAGAATGACAGGAAGTCAACATTCCTCGGCTGTAATAAAGAGAGCCCTCTAAAGTGTCACTTCAGCCAAAATTTCTACAAGGCCTAATAGAATTCAGCAATCAAAGATTGAAAAGGAACAACAGAAATCAAAAAACAAAATTTAAGACAATATATAATATAATCTTCTTTTCCTAAGGCCGCGTAACCAACTATACGAGCATGTGAAGCGAAATAATTGAGAATAAGAATAAGAGTTAATAGGAGATATAAAAGCACACTTCAAAAGGCATATGTTACTTTATAATTAAAAAAGAATTAAAAAAAAAAAGAGAGAGAAGCAAGCGCAAAACTGCTTTCATAATTCCAGGCAATAATGATAGATGATATGACCTGGCTGGCTTCAACAATTTTTAATTCCTATAAAATCAAGTCAACACTTTTTTTTACCTTTCCTTTACCACTGTTTCCATGCAACCTAAAAAAAACTCAGATACCGAAACAAGATTCAGACATCAGTATACGTAAGCTCCAACCTGATCCTCTAGGAAGAAAATCGCGTCCGACGATGCTCTCCAACACCGATGACTTCCCCGAACTCTACATTCATAAGACAAGCCAACATCAAATATGCAAATGTACTCAAACACGTACCCGTAGACTGATTCTACATGCATACAGTCCCATACACCGATTCTAAATGCATACACTCGTATAAATATACTAGAATGAAAATAATGGAGAAATGAGCAAGAGGGGGAGAAAGAGACAAAAAGTGAGAAGACCTGACCGCCGACGACGACAACAGAGGGAAGAGACTCCCAGAGAGTAGGCAAAGAAGAGGCGACGCCAGCGTGGTCACCGAGAACGGTGCAAACTCTCTGAATCCGGTTGACGAGAGTGATCAAGCTCTCCATGGTGGCCATTGCGGTCGAGTCGTCGGCCTTATCGGCGGCGACGGTAACCGGCGAAATGACAGAAGCGGAGTACTTTGAATGTGAGCGGAAGACGGTGAGAAGAAAAAGGGTAATGGCAGTGAGTAACAGAGTGAAAGAGAAGAGGAGAGGGAGAGCTATTTTCGGTTACTGTGTTTGGGGATTTTTGTTAATGGAAAGGTGGGGCTCCTTCACTCACTTGACAGTTGAGTTGAGACTTTATAGTTCCGCATGTTTGATTTTGACCTTGTGTTTTTGAAATGGGTTGACCCCACGTGACCTGAATTTCTATAAATTTGAATTTGATTTTTGATTTTGAAATCCATCCCTACCAATAACTAAAAAGAAAATTAGTACTAATCAGAGTTGAAATATACTTCAAAATCCCTATCAAAAACTAAAACCAATCTAATAATAAATAATGTTTTCCAACCAGGATTCGGAAAAGCCCACCCTGCTTCTATAAATAAGGAAATCATACCCCCACTACTCAATTCTCTCTTTCAATTGCTTTGCAGAGCACCCTCTTCCTCTCTTGGATAAAGATGCTGAAGATCAGAACTTCCGATGATCAAACTTTTGAAGTGGAAGAACACTTGGCAATCAAGTCTCAAATGCTCAAGTTCATGATAGATGGTGATGTTGTCGGCGACGTGATACCGCTCCCTAATGTCGACGGACCGACCATGGCTAAGATAATCGAATGGTGGAAAGAACATGTGGACCAAGATGGGAATCCTACTGATGAGCTCAAGAGTTGGGAAGCCAAATTTCTTGACGTGGATACTGATACCCTCTACGATCTGCTTATGGCCGCAAACTATCTGAATATCAATGACTTGCTTCACAAAATTTGTCGGAAGGTTGCTGATCTTATCAAGGGCAAATCTGTCACCGCCATTCGTGAGTTATTTAATATTCCTAATGATTTCACACCCGAAGAAGAGGCAGAGGTTCGCAAGAACAACGCCTGGGCCTTCCAGTGATTTCTTCGATTTTCGTTTCATCACTAATTTTACTCTCCCATACCCTTTTAGTTCTAGTGTGAGAAGGCTAACTTTGATTAGAGAAATCTTTCTATTCAAGATTTCAAAGCTTATGAGTTCAATTTTCATATGTTAGTGTTTCCAAAGATTATGCTGTTGATGTAGTAGCAGTTTATGAAATTAGCAAAGGTGACCAATTCTTATTGAACTTTAGACCATATTTTGATACAACTCGTTCCAATGCGGTGAACCGTCATCCACCATCTTGATGAGTGCTTTGACAGATTGTTACGTTAAGAACAACGCTTTGAATCTCATCCTTAAAAAAAAGATTTATTATTATCATAGGAACAATGTATTTATATTCAACTTTCGGAGATTACTTCGTGCCCCAAATATTAGAGAAATAAAAATCATCTTGAATAAAGGGCAAGTGTCACAGTACCGTGATAGAAAGTGTCACATGTCATTGACTTACTTCTTTTTTTCTAATTAAATATAATTAAAATATAATTACTTTGATGTGCTAAATTGATGGGTTTAGGAAGAGTTTAACAAGTATGGAATGAAAAATGAGTGGTTAGATATATATTATCATTATAGGGACAGTATCATGATATCCAACTTTCAGGTATTGCTTCATACTCTTCAAGCATTGAAATCCATCCCTACTACCTACCAATAACTAAAAGGAAAATAAATATGTTCTCAAAACTGGACTGTTGCTCATCGACATATATATTGAGAGAGCAATAGATGTGCTGACTGGTTTACTATCTATGCAAAACATTTTAATTTAGGAGTCGTTTATTTTGATACTATACCTATTAAGTGCCACAATATCCTTTTAGAGGATATATGGGGGATCAATTTCCTCATACTCGTTTTGTAATGTTAATTTTCCTTTTAATAAAAAAAAAGAAAATAAGTACAAATCACAGTTGAAATATTCTGCTAAATCCCTGTCAAAAACTAAAACTAGTATAATAATAAATAATTTTTCCAACTAGGATTCGGAAAAGCCCATCCTACTTCTATAAACAATGAAATCGTATTCGTACCCCACTACTCAATTGTCTCTTTCAATTGCTTTGCAGAGCACCCTCTTCCTCTCTTGGATAAAGATGCTGAAGATCAGAACTTTCGATGATCAAACTTTTGAAGTGGAAGAACACTTGGCAATCAAGTCTCAAACCCTCAAGTTCATGATAGATGATGATGTTGTCGGCGACGTGATACCGCTCCCCAATGTTGACGGACCGACCATGGCTAAGATAATTGAATGGTGGAAAGAACATGTCGACCAAGACGGAAATCCTACTGATGAGCTCAAGAGTTGGGAAGCCAAATTTCTTGACGTGGATACTGATACCCTCTACGATCTGCTTATGGCCGCAAACTATCTGAATATCAATGACTTGCTTCACAAAATTTGTCGGAAGGTTGCTGATCTTATCAAGGGCAAATCTGTCACCGCCATTCGTGAGTTATTTAATATTCCTAATGATTTCACACCCGAAGAAGAG
>JANKOD010000001.1:15278543-15300854 GCA_026284645.1 Erythroxylum acuminatum
CCTAGGTTTCGGCCGCTGAAAGTAGAGAAAAGCAGGGTTATATTCTCGTACCTGAATCATGGTAGAATAGTACCTTATATATGCCGTGGATGCTAGGTTTACGTAGATCTTTGCATCTGCATGGGAGTCTAACTCCTGATGGGCCGGACGGACCGTGAACGTGTGAAGATGGGCCTGGGCCTAACACAACTGACCTAACCAGACACTATTAATAATAGTAACTAATATTACTGTTTTTAGTGAGAACCTTTGCTTTCACTGAAAATACAATTTTTTATCGTGTAAGTTGTTTTCACTTACTAGTATGACATAATTTACTTTTTTCATGAATAAAGTTATGCTCGAATAATGTTAAAGAAAGAAATGAAGATATTATCGAGGATTACTCGGTAACGAGTATAGGGATGTCAAAAGACTCGGGGCCTTACGCTCAGTTTTTTAGGCCCAACCAGGGCCCAGGCCAGGTTCAAACCCTAACTGCTTAAGCTTGGCACAACCCTTCGAAACATTGGCTAGGTCAAGCTGACATTTTGCAATTTTAATTTTTTACAAAAAATTGGTTAGGCTGGGTTCAAGCTCAAGCCTTGAGGATTGTAGTTTAACTCGATAAACTTTATTTTTTCTCTCAAATTCATTTATTTTTAACTACAGAAGGCTAAAGGAATTCACTTATTTAGAGATAACAATAGGCTAGGTCAAGCAAGGCTTGAACTACCTAAGGCTAAAGGAATTCACCCGTTTAGAGATGATAATGAACTGGGTCGGGTCAGACTACCTAAAGCTAAATGAATTCAGTTGTTTTGAGATGACAATAAGCCGGGTCGGGCTAGGGTTCTTTTAGCCTTAGGAAGTTAAAACGAATATGAATTTGAGAGGAAAAATACGGCGTATCGAGTTGAACTGCAATTCTTTATCCTTGCTGATTTTTAAGGTGTGAAATTTAGTCTTAGAGCTTATTTTGTGAGATGTAAGGGGCAAAAACAACATACAGTAAAGGGAGGAACAGAACAACCAAGCCGAAGAAAGGACCCGGATCCACCAATAAACGTTATAAATTAAGGGCCCTCTTTTATTAATGAAATAATAGTAATAATAATAATATTATTATTTTTAAAGGTCAAACAGACCATTTCCTTTCTCGTTGTCCCATTTTATACCTTCGTGTAACCGTATAATTAATTATCACGGAAAGGCCATAAACCCACGCGCCTCACCCTCTCACCTCGGTCACGTGTGTTTTCAGTTTCATAAACCTCGTCCTCACGTGACATGACGGATTGGGCTTCACGTTGTCAGAACCGCTCACTTCGCGCGTGCTACGACTCTTCTTCCATGAGATACACTGACTCTCGGTCTCTTCCCCCCTCTCTCTCTCTCTCGTTCGGTCTCTGTCTCTGTCTGTCTCTCTCTCAATTTTCTCTTTCCTTTACCAAACCCTAACCCTAACCCCTCATTCTCTCCCCGTCTTTGAAACCCTACATTCCTAAATTCGACCAACAATTTAACGATCAAAACAATCCATATTCGATAATTCTCTATGGATTCGCAGAATAGCAACCTCTTCGAAACGGCGTCCCAGCCCGACACCGGAACCGACGCCTACACTTTCCTCGAATTCAACACCCAAGGCGAATCCGAGTTCGACTATCCCGAATTCCGCTCGCCGGTTGCGTGGCCGACTCCTTCCGACTCCCTTGCAGCGGCCTCTTCGGCCTCCGTCACAGACCCAACCACATCGGACCACCGAGCAGCGGCGTCGTCCTCCGATCATCACTCTGAATCTCCGGCCGCGTCTCCGGTGTCGTCGTCGAAGGCCGCGCGCGGAAGCAACAGTCACGGTGTGGTTGATGGGATAGTGGCTGGGATGGGAGGTTTGAATTTCGAGGAGACTGGGGACGATGACGTTTATGAGTTCGGGAAAGGGGATTTTACGGAGCATGCTTGTCGATACTGTGGAGTTTCGAACCCGGCGTGCGTTGTGAGGTGTAATGTTCCGTCTTGTAGGAAATGGTTTTGTAACTCCAGAGGGAATACTTCGGGTTCGCATATCGTCAATCACTTGGTGAGTGTGGTAACTGATTTTAATGTGCTAGAGGGAATATGAGTGTCGATTAATTTGTTTTAACGAGGTAGGGTATTTTTCTAATTATGGACGTAACGAAAATTGGAGTTGTTAGATTGATACGATTGTGATTTTTGATTGATTGGAAGGCATGAGGCGAAAATTTGTTAGGAACGCAAATGTAAGATATGGGAGTGAAATTGCTTCCAGAAAGATACAATTTGTATGAAATTAAGGACACTGTCTGTAATTCTTTCTAAATTGTGGTTAACCTGTTTCCTATTTTTATTGGAAGAACAGTCAACTACTTAATTGTTATGGAATTTTAATTTTAATTTTAGATGTTTCGGGATTTATAACTGTTGCTTATAATTTTGGAAGTCTATATACGAAGGCTGTGTTGATATATTGGAGGGGAGTACTAAGAAAGCAACTGCTTGTATGGACAAGGTCAGTTATTAAGGCTGCAAAAATTTGTGAGAGGGGAGTTGACAAACATGAAATGTAAAATATGGAGATTTTCCTTTCTGACAAGCCCTTTGGTGAAAGTTTTCTCTTTATGCGGGATATGCACATTCTGAAAATCTTTGCTTAAAATTTTGCATTCGAGAGCAAAGTTGACTTCATAAATTTTGGGAAGCTTTCCTACATTTTCAAGTGAACTAAGTGCTCTTAGCTTCATTTTGTGTAGGCTTTTGGTCCAAACTTGTGAGGTGAATTATTAGATGATGTCTGTTGTTAGTTGAATGATAAACGTTTATCTTTGTTTCTTTTTGCTAGGGACTAACTCATTATTAGTAGCAAGTTCCTTTTCCCCTTTTGTATGCCATATTTAGGGTAGGTGTATAATCTCCCATCATGTGGCAGGTCATCCAAACATTATATGAATAAATGCTTGTTTCATAAATATATAAATAGCATGGCTGATTATTCAGGGCAAATTTATATGTGATTGAGATAGGTATTGTTTCCTTCTAACTTTTGGTTGAAGCCAGAAGATGATGTTGATTACTAATTTTTGTATTTGTTGCTTGTAGATAACCTCATAAGTGACTAAATCTATTTGGTTAGAAGTTTTGTGCCTCCTAATGTGTTAAGTTGTTGTCCGTTTTAAAAATAAATTTTGTATCACGCTAGCCACAGGTAGCATCGGAATCTTGGAATCATGAAACGGATTTTGTATTAAGCTAGCCATAGCTAGTATCGAAATCTTAGAATCATATAACAGATTTTGTGGCCCAATCCAGTATATATGGTAGTTAACTGTGTTTCTAAATGAGTTTCTATTACCGGATCCTCTTGTAGGTTCGAGCAAAACACAAAGAAGTCTGTCTGCATAAGGATAGTCCGCTTGGGGAAACTATACTGGAATGTTACAACTGTGGATGTCGAAATGTGTTCCTTCTTGGATTTATATCAGCCAAGACCGAGAGTGTGGTTGTTCTTCTTTGCAGAGAGCCTTGCTTGAATGTCAATGCATTGAAAGACATGAACTGGGACCTTAGCCAGTGGTGCCCCCTGATTGATGATAGGTGTTTTCTACAGTGGCTTGTTAAGGTTGGCGGCATTTTTTTCTACCCTAAACAATCTGTTGTTGCCAGAACTTCTAACATTTTGTACGTCACAGATCCCATCTGAACAGGAGCAGTTGAGAGCTCGCCAAATTAGTGCTCAGCAAATAAATAAAGTTGAAGAACTTTGGAAAAGTAATCCTGATGCTACCCTTGAAGATCTTGAAAAGCCTGGTGTTGATGATGAGCCTCAACCAGTGGCAGTAAAATATGAAGATGCTTATCAGGTACACCTTTTTTTTATATATATAATGAGAAGGCAAGTGAAGTTTAGAGTTCATTTCACATCATCTAATGGGTCGAACACTTTCCGTTGCAGTATCAAAACGTGTTTGCTCCGCTTATTAAGCTTGAAGCAGATTATGATAAAGTACGTACTAGTTCTGTGTGCCTTTTTTTTAATCCATAGAGATTATTTGGGGCATTTCTTTATGATACTTTTTATATTTTGACACTCCATTCTCTATTGTAGAGCCTAACTTAGCCAACTTTGTTTTTTTGACATTTTATCATTTATTTCCTCTAGATGATGAAAGAATCACAAAGCAAGGACAATGTGACTGTTCGTTGGGATATTGGTCTTAACAAAAAGCGCATTGCATATTTTGTATTCCCAAAGGTGCCTTATTGTGATGCGTTTACCATTTTGCTTATTCAGTCTTAAATTATTTTCTTGCTCCAAATGGATTTTATCATGAGTTAATCTTTGTCAATATCACAAAAACTGAGCTGATTGATCTGATGTCTAGGAGGACAATGAGTTACGTCTTGTACCTGGTGATGAGCTGCGATTGCGGTATTCAGGGGATGCAGCTCATCCAGCATGGCAATCAGTTGGGCATGTGGTATTCATCTCTATACTTCGATGATTTTTTTCACTTTGAACAAAATGATTAGTGGTTGCTTGTGGATAAATTTTGTGCTTTGTACTTGTCCTTTTATTGTCTAGAGATCACCATCTCATTAGTAAAGTAATTTGAATGGTATATTGAGTAGAGGAAATGTTATTTCAGATCAAGCTAACTGCACAAGAGGAGGTTGCACTTGAGCTTCGTGCTAGTCAGGTAACACCAACTTGCTTTGTCTTCTTCTGTAATTTCTTGATATTTAGGGCTAACAGTTGGTTTATCCCCAGGGAGTTCCTGTTGATGTGAATCATGGTTTTAGTGTCGATTTTGTGTGGAAAAGTACAAGTTTTGATCGAATGCAGGGTGCAATGAAAACTTTTGCTGTGGATGAGACAAGTGTGAGCGGGTAGGTTGACTTGCAATCATATTTGGGCCTGTAACATCTGGAATGAGACATGTTGAGCATAGAATCATTTAAAGTTTGTCAATTTAAGATGGAATTTGGGGGACTATGTGAATAGTAGTTCCTGCTTCTCAGTATTTCCCGTTTTATAGTTGCTACTTTTTGAAAGCATAATTGCCTTATTAATTGGTTTTGGGACCTTTTTGACTTCCTCAGTGTTATTTGTATTCATATGTATAGTTAACTCCACCTGTGGTGGATGTCATGTTATAATTTTTACTTACAATGTTTTGTTATGTGGCAGGTACATATATCACCATTTGTTGGGCCACGAAGTGGAGGTTCAAATGGTTCGTAATACACTGCCTCGCCGGTTTGGTGCACCTGGTCTTCCGGAGCTGAATGCATCTCAAGTACTCTTTCATAAATTCCTCCCAGTTGGTTGTGTTCGCACTTTTATAACCAGAACAGACTGTACTGATCTTTCATTTGGGTGAAACTACTTTAAAGTCATGGTTGGATGGCTTTAGAATGCTCAAAATTGTAAACGTTTTGAACTGATATTTTTACAAGGCTAGAAAAATTCCTTGGTAACCGTTCCCCAGCAGACAGATTCAAGTTTTCTCTTGTTATCTGTCAATGAACTTGAAATTTTAACTTTTACTGTGCTCAATCATTTAGTAATTTTGTGGTTTAGGTAGATTTCGTGCTCAAGTTTTTATATTCTTTTAATCCATTTCCCTATAGATAGGATTAGAACCATACCTTTGAGTAGCAAAATGATTGTTGTGTTTACTCATTTTGTGTTGCCAATGTTAAGTATCAAGTTCCGCACTCATCTGATGTGATCATGTTCAAAGTCGATCTTTTTCTAATGACAGGTTTTTGCTGTGAAGAATGTCCTTCAGAGGCCTATAAACTTGATTCAAGGTCCACCTGGAACAGGAAAAACTGTCACTTCTGCAGCCATTGTATATCACATGGCGAAACAGGGCCAGGGACAGGTAACTTTTTTGAAATTTAATTTCCTTTTTCAGCATTTGTCAAAAATTAATGGTACATAGAATCTTGTATTAGGTATTGGTATGTGCCCCAAGTAATGTGGCTGTAGATCAGCTTGCTGAAAAGATAAGTGCCACTGGATTAAAGGTATAGAGCTTGTCCCTACCTACAGTTGCATCGACTTAGTATTATTCTATTATATATGGCAATCATTTGTTCCTCTCTTGTATGGCTTGGAAGCAACTTTAATGCTTGTTATGATGTAAGAATATGAAGAAACATTAACTGTAACATGGAAAAATTGCTAACTTATTAGTGAGCTTGTTGCTGGAAGATTTTTTTTTTTCAATTCGTTGCATGACCTTTCCTAAACTGAAATTAAAGATGCGCTCTGTCGAAGGCAGCTTTTAGAGCTGGTCTAATTGCAGTAAAATATAATGTTGTTTTTCTATTTTACACCAAAATAAAGAACAGACTTTGTAGCCTGATTCTTGTAATCCACTGCTACTAATTTATTTGACATCACTTTTGGCTTATGATGTCTCCTTTTATGGTGTCATCAATAGAAATTGTACATCTAGTCCTTTGCATGAAAAGTCTCTGATTTGTTAAAAGCTGCGGTATACAGATAAATAGACAAGGTCATCCTCTCATATTGTCAATTACTTTACTGTCTCTCTCTCTCTCTCCCCCCTCCCCTCTGTTTTTAGTACGGTTGATTTATGTGTGTCTTGGTGGAGGAACTATAAATAGGACTTCTGTTCCTAGTTCAATGTATGCTAAATGATTTCTAAGTTGTTAGATTTCTTTCTTTTCAATTAGTAAATTTGAGTCTCCTGATTTTCCTTAATTTTGCTCAAACCCAGGTGGTTAGGCTATGTGCAAAATCAAGGGAAGCTGTGAGTTCTCCTGTTGAGCATCTTACCCTTCACTATCAGGTTTGTCGATTTGTAGGCTTAAACTATTCTCTTTAATACTCAACTTCCTCCCTTTATGGTTAATGAAATTTGTGTTTTTGCAGGTTAGACATCTAGACACATCAGAGAAGAGTGAACTTCACAAGTTGCAACAATTGAAAGATGAGCAAGGTTTGGTGTTACTTGTTCAGTTGAGATTTAAACAGATTTGTTGGGACTTGAACTGTGCAACTTTAACACAATTTTGTTGTTGATTTATGAGATTGACAAGCTATTTTTATATGGTGCTTTTGAAGTGGAATTCATGGAGTCATTCTAATATTATTTTTCCCCCTCTCTGTTGTTTGTTTCCTCTGCAAACCCAATTGGAAAAATGGAATACTATATAAACAGGAGAACTGTCAAGTAGTGATGAGAAGAAGTATAAAGCTTTGAAGCGTGCAACGGAAAGGGAAATTTCCCAGAGTGCTGATGTCATTTGTTGCACTTGTGTTGGTGCTGGAGATCCTCGATTAGCAAATTTTAGATTCCGTCAGGTTGAATGCATGTAATTTGGTATTTGATTATATTTAAAGCTTTTGAAGGCCTCTCATACTTTGTTCTGTTTAGGTACTTATTGATGAGTCTACTCAGGCAACAGAACCTGAGTGTCTTATTCCATTAGTTCTTGGGGCGAAGCAGGTACTTGAGATGGCATCTGGATTTGTTTTAGCCTGATCTACTATAAATTCTTTTGTGTTCTAACAGAACCTTCTTTCCTAGGTTGTTCTTGTTGGTGATCATTGCCAGCTTGGTCCAGTGATAATGTGCAAGAAAGCAGCTCGTGCTGGACTGGCTCAGTCTCTCTTTGAACGACTTGTTTTACTTGGTGTGAAACCAATTAGATTGCAGGTAATTGTCTTATTTAACATCTGTCTGTGTGGATATGCTCATCCATTGTCTGCATGAATACATAAATTGTGGCGTGTTCTTATTCTTCTAGAATGAATCAATAATTGCTGTGATATCATCCATACTTAGATGGGTATATTGGCATTATGTTTGCATTTAGGGAAAAAAAATAGAGCCTGTTGTACATGGGAGGTTAATGCAATTGTGGGGTGGAGATTGTCTAATGTTTTAGACATGAACAAGTTCGAGAAGTCAATATTATTTCTTCATTTGAAAGCATTGAAGAATCTGGCACATCAATTCACATTGAAATATCTTCCCCTCATGTTCATGTGGGCATTTGTTGTAGATGCCTAACATGTTAACCTCTTAATGACCTTTACAAAAATAGGTCCTATTGCTGATTGAACTTCTTGTTCTCTTTAGGAATTTGTTTAAAGCTTTGAGCATCTATGTATTTAAATTTCTCCAGATTTTGAAATGCCAAGACATGCATCTTGAATTGTATGATTTTCCTGTTTGCTGCCTCGTATATTTTTTGAATGCCGTCATGTGTATGACTTGCACCCAAACTGTACCTAGAAGTTTCTGTATTGTAGTTACAAGTTACAATTATGGAACTAGTATCTCTAAATTGATTCTTCATGCAAATTCTTTATCCTTTTCTGTATATTGCCAAGCCAAGACACGCATTTTCTATAGTATGACTTGCCTGTCCGCTGCATCATGTATGTTTGATGTTGTTGTGTATCCTTTGCACAAAAATATTCTGCACATAATTATGGAATTGATGTCTCTAAATTGATTCCTTGTGCTAATTCTTTCTATTTTTTCTAGAAATTAGTCCAAGGCTTGCTTTTGAAATCCTGAGATTGAAAACTATATTATCAAGAGTATCTATCTTTTATTGCTCTAATTTAATGATTGTTGAGTTTTTCTTTTATTGGTGGCTTTTGCTGAACTCAACTTTTTAAACTTTCACTTACCTTCACAAAGCTTTCTTCTGAGATTAATAATTTTAGTCATCACAAAAGTCATACTGTTGATATATGTGATTATCATTTCATTCTTTTTCTTGGTGATATGTGCTGATGCTCAAAGTAGTTCTGATTGCTTTGCCTTGTTTCATATTTTTGTGAGGCAACTAGCAAGAATTTGTGAATTAGAAGTTTATTCAGTTGTCTTTTAATGAGATATAATTCCTATTGGAAGTATCAAGAATGCTGATATAACTTGTTCTATTCTGACAAATATAGGTTCAATATCGAATGCATCCAGCACTTTCAGAATTTCCTTCTAACAGCTTTTATGAGGGGACCTTGCAAAATGGTGTGACTGTCAATGAGAGGCAATTGACAGGCATTGATTTTCCTTGGCCTGTGCCTAATCGTCCCATGTTTTTCTATGTCCAGGTATTAAAACATCCATTACATTCTTCCATGATTTTGCATGACGTCCATCTGAGTAAACCATTCACCTGTTCTACTATAATTTTCCTATGCCAGTTTTTCTAACTACATAACTTTTCTTTAGATGGGACAAGAAGAGATAAGTGCTAGTGGCACGTCCTACTTAAATCGAACTGAGGCTGCAAATGTTGAAAAGATTGTCACTACTTTCTTAAGGAGTGGTGTAGTCCCTAGTCAGGTATGTTTTCAAAATCTTTTTATGGTCCAATTTCATGTGGATCCACTACATGTTAATCAGAGCCATTGTGTTGTAGATTGGGGTGATAACTCCGTATGAGGGTCAGAGAGCATATATTGTGAATTATATGTCTAGAAATGGTGCTCTCCGGCAGCAACTGTACAAGGAAATTGAGGTAACTGATTGCTTTCAATTAAGATGTATACCCCTTTTGATATTTGATATCAGTTCCTATGTTTTCATTTGTTCTGACTTGGATGTCATGGTATTAAGCTGGGGAATTAACCTCTTCCATTAACAAACAAGAAGACTAATACAGTCTCTTTATGTGCATGATAATGTGGAAACCTCATTCACGAGGATGGTTGTTCATATGGTTTTGAGTTTACTTTAGATCTTTAATTGTAACTGATATTTTCATTGTGATCTTTCAGGTTGCAAGTGTTGATTCCTTTCAAGGAAGGGAAAAGGACTACATTATCTTGTCTTGTGTTCGGAGTAACGAGCATCAGGTTGGTGCCCAAGTTTTGTTATCTTTCTCTGTTTAGGGTTTTAAATTGCAGCCATGTTCTTATTGCAATAGGCTGCAACTGCAGTGTAATCCAATTCACATTTGCAGCTGCATATTGTGATTGCAATACCATTGTGTTGTGGTTGATTGGGGGTGTAAGCTGCAATATCGTGGTTGTGGGCCATGTTGTTACTGCAATAGGCCCCTATTGAGTGTAAATGATAATACACATCTGCAGCGGCATACTGCAGCCGCAATATTGTTGTGTTCACGCTGGTTGCCTTTTGTGTAAGAGCCCACCACAACTGTTTGGTTATGGTGGAAGAAAAAGTAAAACCACCATTCACTAACTGGAGAAGAAACTTATAAGACAGACAGAAGCGTAGAAGGGTGAATAATACAGGCCCTTTTTGTACACTAGAAACCAAATAACAGTTAAGAAAACTGAAGAGAAATCAAAGCCACCATCAGAACAACCAATATGATTACAGAAATCCCAATAACAAAAGGCAACAAGAACTGAAGCTTGAAATCCAATAATTTTAATACCTTCAATCATGAATTAAATTATCCTAAGAAGCAAAATGTCATTAAAAAATACAGCAATCGAAAGGGAAGTGAAGCAAAGAAAAGTTATGAACCCTTTGATTTGGCCAATAGCTATGTAAGAGCACTTTGCTTTTCAAACATCATTTTTCAACTGAAAAATCCAGAACTCTCCCCATTTCTTGTGATATTATAAACGTGATAGCATAGATTGCTTGTTAGATATTTGTCCAAAGCACTTATCTAAGGACACTAGTGTTTCTATATTTCAGATGTGCATGGTATTGTCGCAGTTATTTTTTCATCATGGAATAAACATTGATTTTCTTGTTTTTCGAATTTGTTGTTACAAAATTATTAGAAGATAAATTTCAATCTGATTCTTTGCTATCTGATTCGCTAAGGTTTGCTGTTGTGAAGTATATTACAATTTAAAATAACATTTTGATATTCAAGTGCTGAACTCTTCTCTAGGGAATTGGATTTCTTAATGATCCTCGGAGGCTAAATGTTGCTTTAACACGTGCTCGATATGGTATTGTCATCCTGGGCAACCCTAAAGTTCTCAGCAAGCAGCTTCTGTGGAATAGCTTATTGACACATTACAAGGTAAGTGTCCACCAGATGGCTTCATGTTCAGCTTTCATCTAACAATTTAACATGGCTTAAAAGTGATAAAGTTCAGAACGCCAGTGCTTATGGGGAATTTGGTGTTCATATCACTCTTTCCTCCCCTAATTTTATCTGCTTCACATGTTTCTCATAAATATGATTTCAGGAACATGAGTGCTTGGTTGAAGGACCTCTAAATAACTTGAAGCAAAGTATGGTTCAATTTCAAAAGCCAAAAAAGGTAGGTCGACCGAATATAGTTTGGTAGTTAGTCATTTATCTGTTCCATTATTATCATTTTATCTTTAAACTTTTAGTCCAAATAAATTAGTTGTTAGAGATAAATGTACTGTGGTTTCATTGCTGCCCTTGTTCTTTAGCAGATTTATAATGATAGAAGGCTTTTCTTTGGAGGTGGATCTGGAATTTTAGCTAATGACAGTTTTGGTGTGGTTTCAACGTCTAGTCCAGGTGCAAGAAGTAGCCGTTCCAGGGGTATGCCACATTTCACTTTCCGATACAAGTTACACGTCTTCTAGTGACATTCTTTAAATTCAGCTTTGCACTTTTTGCAAAACTGTTAGTCATATTGATATGTTTCTAGTCAGGCATGATTTATAATGCTTCTGATTACAGGTTCTTATGTGCTGCCAGGCCCGCCTAATGGTACCCACAAGCCTGGTGTGCATCCCGCTGGGTTTCCTGTGCCTCGGGTCCCTATTCCACCATTTCATGGTGGTCCAACTTCACAACCCTATGCTATTCCAACCCGTGGAGCTGTGCATGGGCCAGTAGGAGCTGTCCCCCATGTCCCTCCTCCTGGAAGTCGAGGTTTTGGTGCTGGCCGTGGTAGTACTGGTGGTCCTATAGGTAGCCATCTCCCTCACCAACAAGGGTCACAGCAAGCTATTGGAAACATGGGATCTAGCTACAACTTTCCCACCCTGGAGAATCCTAACAGTCAGCCATCTGTGGGTGGACCATTGTCTCAACCTAGTTATGTTAATAATGTAATGACTACTGCAGTTCTTTATTATCTCTCTTTCAATGGAATTGTTCTTTCATTGCTTTCTATGAAATTGACAATCTCTATCTTGTTGACCTTGATAATGTCTTTGTGGCTAATGTAGATGGCTGTTCAAGGATCAAGCCAAACATTTCGTGATGGATTTTCCATGGGAGGCATGTCTCAGGTTTGTCATTTTCTTTTTCATCTTATGTTTGCTGATTGTTCTCTTCATATAGAACTTTCTGATTTGCCTGATAATGGTCTTTAATCAGGACTTTTTGGGTGATGACTTCAAAAGCCAGGGGTCTCATGTTCCTTACAATTTTGCTGACTTCTCCACTCAGGTACATGCTTGTCCTGTTTCTTTTGTGGTAATCTGTTATTTATTTGATCCCATGTTACAGACTACAGGGATTATTCAGGTCTAACTTTTTAATTGTAGATAGATATAACACTAAGCTAACTTTATTCAGTAACACTGAGTTTATCCAGATGTTGTAACAAAGTAAAACATTCAAAGAAATGAGGATCTCAAAAAGTAAGTGCCAATGAATTAGTCTGTCAAGTTTAATCTGTGCACCCTCTACAGCTGAAAAGTCACTATGCCATTGCATTTACAGCAATCTGCAACTTTAGAAGAATGTTGGAGATATATGCTATTTTAGAAATTTGTGTTATGGAGTTCTTCAACCAAATAGAGCCTTATTTTGTTCAGTGGATATGCAACCATTTTCTCATGCCTCTAACTTCTTGCAGGCATCTCAAAGTGGATATGCAGTTGATTATGTTACACAAGGAGCCCAGGGTAGTTTTCCAGGAAGTTTTTTGAATCAAAATTCCCAAGCTGGATATTCACGTTTTGGTTCTGGAAATGATTTCATGTCTCAGGTTTGCTTATGTTGAAACATGCTTTACTTCTATTTTAACTACATCTATGTTTTCTTTCCTGATGTACTAATCCTCTTCTGCAGGATTACATGGCTCATGGATCGCAAGGACTATTCACTCAGGTTGGCTTCAATGAAACTTCCCAAGATGATGCAGCTCAAAGCCAGTTTGGCCTAGCCAATCCAAACCCTCTTCAGTCCCAGGTTTTCTTTACTTTCCCAACACTGGCAATGAAACAATTTTAGTAGATGAATGTAATAATCTTTTATACTTTTGAAACACAGGAACTCTGGGGGGATAAATGTTGGATGATTTTGTCAGTATATTGCTTTGATTATTTTTGTGAGGTGTGCTTTTTTTAATTTTTCCCTGTATGCAGGGCGTGATGAATTCTCTATACTCTCAGCCCTTTGCCCATTACAATACACAGCCATTGAACTTGCAGGCTCCTCAACAGCAGCCTCAGCAGGGTCAGGGACGGGGTCAGGGCTCCCAAAACCAGAAAATCCACTACAATGGTTGAGGGGCCACTGAGGCTTTTGACTTTGTTGGGTTATAATCTTTGATTCAGCAACTTGGTGTGTGCTGCCATGTGTGCTCCAGTATACCCTGCATGAGTGCAGAAAAGTTTACTGTCTCTTTGAGGTCCGTTTGATACTCTTTACTTGGATGTAAAGAAGACATGGGATGGTAAAAAAGTAAACGATAACCGGAGTTGGCAATAGCTATGCTATGAGCTGTACAAGCACTGCAGGTTGCACATCCAGAGGCTGAGAAAGAAAAGAATAACCCTGATTGTGTTTTGTGAAAGTTAAGATTGTTCCTATGGAGAGCATTACATTACAAGGAATGTTTTTGTCGAAAGGGTGGAGGTGACAATAACACTTTTTGGCATACAAGGGATCTCCATTATCAGTACGGAAGCAATAGCTACTTGGACATGGAAAATATTGTACAGCGTGGCAGGAGAGTCGGTGATCTAACCCTTTCAGCAGTTCCTGACATGTAATCTAACTCTTTATCGATTATTTTATAAGACAATGGCGAAATGTTGGGAGTGAAATGTTTTAGATGGTATATGTACTATGTAGGCGTGGAATTTGATTTTATGTTGAAATTGGGTTTGTTTTTGAAGTTATTTCATAGTCCCATTCTATTTTTGGGAGCAGAAATCTAAAGGGATGTACCATTTTAGAGCATATTTGAGTATATATGCCTTGGGTGGGCGATTGTTTGTTTCTACTACCCTTTTCCCCGTTATTTCGTTTGGCATAAAATCTTTTTTGAATTATGTAACTGCTGCTAGGGAGTGATTTAAAAGACACAGACGGTAACTCCTGTAACCGGTTCTCGAAGCAATGCGTTGTGCAGTGTGTAAACAACTAATCATACACGCTGTGATATCTGATCTTAGCGAATCGAATATGATTGTGATAACTGAGCTGATGATAGAGAGGGCTTCATTTGTGAACTCTTAAAAATTTGCTTGGGCACGGGAAAAGGAGAACAAGTTGTGTCATTTGATCAAGCGTAATGAAAAAATCGGTTGATGGGGTGAGAGAGGCTCGAACTCTCGACCTCAGGATAACTCAGAAGCTATGAGACCTACGCGCTAGCCAACTGCGCCACCACCCCATGCCTTTCATCAATGATGAATTACTGTAATTGTTAGTTCCTTAACTTTATTGGAACATACCCGGAGTGAGGGCTTAGGCATTTGCGAATACATGTAGTTTAGTATCTGATAAAATATAATATTAGTTTATGTTTGATAAAAGAAATTCTAGTGAGCAAATTAAAGTAACAAAGTTGGGGAATTCATTAGAACAAGCTTTCATCACCAAGTTTGATAGTTGGAGTGAGATATATAGAAAGTAGCCTCTGAAATATTTCAATGATTGATGCCGTATGTTTACGCAACACCTATGACCTATGTCAGCTTTACTATCTTTTGCTGTCAATACTGATCATTTGTTGTGGTTTCTCTATGTGTAAATTTTTCAAAAATTCATTTAACTCCTCGTCGTTAATGATAAGGATATGATCATTTGGATCTTGAGCTTCTTGGAAGGAAGAGACTTAGCTCTAAGATAGTTTCGCAACATCAATCTCCAAATCTATTGGGCTGTCTAGTATGCTAAAAACATATATACTTGCTTTTCATAATAGATAGATAAATCATATATTGTACTATATGGTCGATGAATGATAAAAAAAAAAGTATCGAGTGATTTACTTCTATAACGGAGTCTCCTATGATTTGAAATCTTCAATAACTTATGAGAGTTGTGGAATCGATGTATTCATTTTTTTGCGTAAGAAATTAGGAATATCTGTATTATGGAATATTGGTAATATGAAAAAAAAAGTAAGAAACACGCGACTTCCTATTAAAGTGAATATAATAATTTCTGTTAGAATATATTTTATACGTTCTTTGTTTGATTTTGACATTTTAAATTGGACATATAAGAGGTGGGTTTTGTGTTTTATTAGAAGTCGGTTATATGATTTGTGTATTTGATGGTTATATGTCCAATTATGTTGTTTAAGAGGAGTTTTATATTTGTGACAAAAATGTCAAAAAGGGGGAGATTGTTAGAATATATTTTATATATTCTTTGTTTGATTTTGGCATTTTAAATTGGACATATAAGAGGTGGATTTTATGTTTTATTAGAAGTCCAAATAGCTAATGGGATATGGTATCTGCGTGGATTTGTTTTATTAGAAGTCCAATTAGATAATGGGCTGCGTGGATTTCTATTTGATTTGAAAAGGAGTCTAAGATATATATGTGATAAGGATGAAAACCTAGATGTTTTTTTTGCGGCAACAGATGAATGGGAATTTTTGGTGGCTGCGCATTCCAGGTTAAGAGCTGAATAACGTGTCTTTTTGAAAAAGCTACGGTGGTGCCTATTGTTATTCATTCAAGAGATCAACGCTTGGTGAGTGGAAAGCATGTGTTAATTGTCAATAAAACAAAGGTTACAGTGGCTTGCGTGGGATGCTTGGATATAAAAGTGATTAGTGGGCATTAATTGGTGGTATAGATAACGTGGCTGAAAGTTTTTGTGTGGGACTATGCTTGGTACAAAAGTGGGCCTTCCAAGTAGTTGATAGTTTACAAGAAATCACGAAGTTGGGTTTGATTGGAAGGTGACCATCTAATCTATCGCAGATGAAGAACTTTGTTTCCTATGGGAGTTGAATATTATGTCTCACGTTTGATAAGGTGGTAGCAGCGTGTGTGAATTATCTTGAAGCAGTGGAGGTCATGTGTGTCTTGGAAATATCCTTAGCTGGCTGCGCATGGTGTTTTCTGTTTTGAGCTGAACATTGCATCTTGTTTTTCTTTTCATACACGGTGGAAGTTAAGACAGTGTTTAAAGAGCAAATTATGGTGGAGACTTTCAGCTGAATTATTTTGAGAAGACAAATTCATAGGGAAGTCTTCTTTGTCTCAAGTATCTTTGTTATTTAATTTTCAGTTGATTAAATACTTAAGGTATTTTTATTTATTATTGTTTTGAGTGAAAGTAGTTAGGCAAATCCTTTGACGAGGTTAGTACGAGGCGGTCGTACTATTGGGTTGATTGAGAAAATCCTCTGTTGAGGTTAACACGAGTTGGTCGTGTTATTGGTGTGAAATTCTTTCATGGGAAGTGAGGTTGAGAGATAGTGTCAAGGGTTGAGTGGTGTCGGCTCAGTAAAGTCTTAGGTAAAACTATTGTACTTTCGTGAAAGTTATTAAGCTGGGTGAGGGCCCCATAGATGTAGACAAGGTGTGTTGAACTGCGTTACCAAATTTTTAGTGTTTTTACTATTTCGGTTTTGCTTGAATTTATTTTGTTGATGCTAAATAAGTTTACGAAAAGTTTGCGAAATAATTAACTACCTTCAGTTTTTCAGAAGAAGTTGGGTGTTTGGTTGCTATAGTAACTAAAACCTAAAGATAGAATGATTAAGCTTATTTTGAGTATAGAATAAGCTTTGTTTAAGTTATTGGGGGCTAAACCTGGCTATAAGTTTATTTGAGCCCAATTGTAATTTAAGTCCATTAGGTTCAATATGAATTTAAATCTATTAAAAAAGATACACATATATTCTTTTGTTTTGCTAGTTCATAGACTTACTAACAACCTATGTTATTTGTCTACATCTAACCTACATAAAATTAATGTAGACATATTTATATTTGTGTTATAACTTTTAAAAAGATTAGATTAAAATGGATTAACATTTGGATTTAAATGAATTTTGGCATCGGTTTAAATGTTATTAATGTGTAAGAATACAAGTTAAGACTTATAGATCAAATGATAAATTTATTTATCTAGAATGAGTTTCTAAATTTATTGAAAATATGGACGAATTTAATAATATTTAAAAATGATTAGTTCAATATTAATAAAAAATGAGTATATAATTAAATTTAAATTATTAAGTTTATAAGTTAAATAATAAATTAGAAATTATTTTCTAATTGAATTATATTAATTAAATCAAACATAATCTTTAGGTAACATGCTAAAGTAACAAACCTTAAGTTTAACCCTAAAAATTAAACAAGAGCTTTATACCTTAAATAAATACAAGTTTAATGATTAAAAAGGAATCATTTTTTGTCATGCTCTTTTAAGCATTTTGGCTTTATTGATATGCTTAGATTATATGACACATTTCAACTTATTATTCAAAAGTGTTAAATATTATTTTTCCTTGAATTTGTTTAAGGAGAATAGTTGTAATGAGAATCCCGATTTCAATTTGAGCTCCAGTACATCAAAATCGTGTGAATTTCATAAAGGTGCAAATAGATTAACATTGTTTGATGCTTAGGACTAACCTAATGTTATATGTTATATCAGTGAATAAAATGATACAAAGTTTTATCTTTGCCAATTATAAAGGATTCTCTACTCTCATGAGCAAAAATGAAGCACTTTGCAAAACGCTCATGCCTCAAGATAGAGCTTGATAATTAGATTGTGGAATACTCCATTGGGTTATATTTACACATATAGTTAGGTGGTGCAAACTTTCATGAAAGAGCATAAGAGAAGAAAATTGTATAGAGGTTTTAGTTTTAGTGGCCTATTAAAGGATATTATAGAACTAATAGCAAATATGAATATCAATGATTCATTTAAGGAACTAATAGACTAAATTCTTTATAGAGTTAGTCAAATTTCATATTCATAAGATTCATCAAGTCAAATTTCATATTCATAAGATTCATCAAGTTTTATAATTTTAGTCAAAAAGTGTTACTCACTTTTTATTCGATGTTTAATAATACCTACATAGTATTAGTTGTTTGTAGCAACTGTTAAATGTTGAATATTACATGTTTATTGCAATGTATTGTTCTTTCAATTTTGATTGTTTTATATGTATCTGATATACATATCATAATTGAGATATTTGTAAATAAGTACACCTAAATATAATATTTAATTATTGATCAACTATTATATAGATGATGAATAGAAGCTTAGTAACCTTTTGAGTCCATAGATAATTTTGAAAACAATTAGAGTTTCTCTTTAGAAGATTGCATCAAATTCACCCAAATTAATATGGATTAATGTGCCATTATAGATAGACATGTTTAAGAAAAATGACCATGTTTAAGAAAAATGACTAATGTATATAAAATTTTGTCATGGAATTTACTAGAGGTGAAAAATTTAATGGTGACAATTTAAAATTTTGAAAGTATTGAAATCGAATATATATTAGAAGAGCAAAAGCCTCTTGTCTCATTACATGAAATCATGATAGTCTTTAGGAATTATGTTACAATGAAACATAGAAAAACTATGAGGCATGTAGCTTATGTAAAAGAAGAAATCTTTGGCTTACACAACATATGGAATGATATTATGCTAGAGATTAAGAGGAATGTCCATGTCAAGGACATATGGTCCACAATGGTAACATCTTATATTGGCATCCTAGTGACCATATTATGATCAGTAGCTATTATATTTGATATATATCGTAATAATAAATAGATTATAAATGACAATATGAGGTAGGAGAATCCAATGCCGATGAATGTGAAGCTAATATAAGACATGGTGAATCGATGGATATTAGTTATATCTTATCTTATACTGAGCTAGGGTAAGTTGTTACACATTCTTGTCTCCACATTAAGAGCATATAAAAATGCACTTAACCCAAACTATGAATATCAAGATGATATAGGATGCTATACGACACCTATCAACAAACATCTTGAGGCTTCTAGGCTATATATGGCTAAGTTATGCTCATAAAGAATTAAAAACTAATAAGAGAAAGCATTATAATGAGTCTAAGTGAAAAGTGGAAAGATAGTGTTCTATAATTCTTAGGATTTTAAGAAGAACTAAGGCCAACTAAAATAGGAAAAAGAAAAGGACCTCCCATTGAGATTTTTTTTTAGTTATTTCATATTTTATTTAACCTTTACTTTTATATTAATTTCCATAATAGTGGAGAGGACAATTTTCTTAAAATTATAGTAGTCATGGTTTTGCACTATTAGATGTTGTTGATTAAACAAATAAAATTAGTTTTTTTTGTTTAATAACATCATCTAGATTTTATAATATCTATGCTAATTTGTAGTATGCTAACTAGACCATATTGGATAAAATTAAATAAATTGACTGGTCAATCATGTTTTGTTTAGTATACTTACATAAAGTAGAATAGTCTACTTGTAAAAATTGTCTACCTAACAAAATAGCACAAATACCATTGAACATGGGACAAAGAGCCACTAAGTTATTAGAATAATTCATTGAGATATCTTAAGGATTTAGGCAAAGATATCTTTAAAAAAAGTTTTTCTTACTTAGTCGTATTATGATGATGATGATGATGATTATTATTATTATTATTAGTATTATTATTATTGTTATTATTGTTATTATTTTGTAAGACAAAGACCAATTAAATGATATTCATGTTTTTGGTCAATTACAATTGCAACCCAGTGGGAGTTCTTTACCATTATCTAATTTGATTAAGCACAATATGAATGTAGAGAGATTCGTTTCTCAAATTTGTATTATACTTATATTGTAACCAAATTATTCCTCGTACAATTTTGAAGTTAAAAGGAGTAAACTTTGTGATAATTCTAAAAGAAAATAATAAGCCAAGAAATATGAAAAGGCTCTATCTAGTCATGCTAAGGATGAATGAGTTATAGCAATAAAAGAAGAATGAACTTTAATGAGCTCAATTTGAGTATAAGACTTAGATAATCTTCTAAAAAGACGTGTAACCATCAAGAATAAATGTGTTCTTTAATTGTTAAATAAAATAATGATTGCAACTTCAAAAGATAGAAAGCATGTCCAGTAGTAAAAGGATACACACAATCTAAGAGACAGATTATAGGAAGAAATTCTCATTTACAATCAGGTTTACATCATTTTAGCTCATTCTGGCCTTAGTAATTGGAATGGATCTTAACATTTATCAAATGGATGTAAAAACCATGTTCTTAAAGGAAGAACAAGATAAAGGAATCTATATGGTACAACCACTAAGTTTCATTCAGAAAGGCTAAAAGTATTACATGCTCAAATTGTTAAAGTCAATTTATGGTCCAACGTAATCTCAAAGTAAGTGGTATATTACATTAATGCCATAATCATATTGTATAATTTTAATATGCCTGGAAAATACCATTTAATCCATGTTAGAAGATCAATAGTAAATGTGTAATTTTATCATTTCACGTGGATGTTATGTTTTGGTAACTAGTGATAAAAGAAATTTATCATGAGAACAAATAAATTTGTTATTAAGTATGACCAAAATGAAGAATATGGCTATGGTTGCATACATCTTTGTGATTAAGATTACTAATTATCTTTCAAGTGAAGCTTCCTTACTGTTATAAGCTACATATATACTAACGAAATATTTGAATTTTTTGTATGCAAGATAGTAAATCATTTTGTGATGCCAATTGCTAAAAGTGAGTATATAAGTAATATGTAGCATCTTTGGATTCCATAGAAAGAACAAGAGATGCAGATGGTTCTTTATTTAAAAAAAATTAGTAGTCCCATGCAATAAAATATTAAAGAGCTTAAATATTAATATCAAATCAAACACGTAGGTATTAAGTATAGCTGTGTCAAGGATATAGTAGTGCAAAAAGAAATGATATGTCTAGTGATTATTCATAATACTTGTTATCAATGATGATAGTTTGTTTATCATCGATAATTTGATGCAATATATGTTTAATTGATAATTAAACAACATATTTTAGAATGAATTTTAAATGAAAATTCAGTTATAGAAATATGGGAATGTTTGATTTTGAATTAAGCTTTCTATTCTAGAATGAATGTTAAATGAGTGTTGAACATTCAGATCTAGATATAAGAAATATGTTAGATACGAGATGCCTTCCTACATGGGTGATCACCTCCATTATTTTGTAAGAATATCTAGATACAAGAAATATGTTAGATACGAGATGCCTTCCTATATGGGTGATCACCTCCATCATTTTTTAAGAATCAAAATAAGAGAAGTTTTAAGCAATTTATCTAGGTGATAAATGAGAGATCAAGGTTTAAAATATTGAGGTCAATGTGAAGTATATTAAAGGGTATAAGAGGTTATTAGTAATGGAATAACCTAAATAAATGATTGTTCGCCCAATCTATCTTAATATGTCAGATGTGAGTTTTGAAAGGTGGATTAAATAAATCAACAAGTGAAATCAAGTTATGCATTAACTATCATCTATACAATATTTAAGGAAAAACATATGCTCTAATAAAAAAGAGTCAATATTGTAATACATAAATCAGACTATGTGTACATTTTCAACCAATAAGGATAATATAAGTCCTATTCTCAACTTATACTATATGAGGATCCTAAGAACCCTAAATTTAAAGTACCTGTTTTTACTCGGGTTCTAGTTATAGAGAATGAATTAATGTTTGCTATCTTAGAATGTTATTAGAAAATCATAATGATTCGATATATAAGGACATACTACAAAAGTGAGTTTGATTCAAAGAATTGAGAAATGATAAAGATCATTCCAATTCCAAGTTTTCATCAAAATGTATTCAAAAGGCCCACCTTCTATATAAAAGGCACTATAGTATAAAATATTTATATAATGAGAATGTGATGATGATTGATGTAAAAAATGATCTAGGGTATAACATACTAAATCTACTTAAGGATTGATCCATTAGTCGATAAGTCATATATTTCTAACAGATGTATGATAATATATGTAAACGATCTAGAAGGGGGGTTGAATAGATCTCTAAAGCTTTTCAATAAAGTTCTACAATAAAATCAGAAGTTAATTCACACAAAACCAATTTAACTAAATTTAAATGTAAAGAGTAGGGAAG
>JANKOD010000001.1:15307828-15326965 GCA_026284645.1 Erythroxylum acuminatum
TAACCAAAGGTCAGGGGTTCGATCCTTGACTTTGGGTATGGAGCAGCCTTAAATCCTTGGGCCAGCTGTCCCACCCTATGAGGTGCCTACAAACCAGCGAGGGGATTAGTCACTGGGTCTGCCGGTGGATACCCTGTTCTAAGACCAAAAAAAAAGAACTAGACCGAAAGTTAGACTTGTAAAATAAAAGATTTATGGTTTAAAATATTTAATTGGAATTGCACTATTATAAAATCAACTAAAGATTAAATAAATTTAAAATTTTGAAATATCATTAAAATAATTTAAAGTTTAATTAAAAAGATATTATTAAATAAAAATTAATTTATTTATTTTAATAAATAAATTAAATTTTAACTTGTTAAAATAATTCAAATCAAAACATAAAAAATTGAATTGAAAAATTAAAAAGTTTAAAATTTTGTATTAATCCGGTTGAATTTTTTAATTATTACTTAAAATCCCGAAACACAAGTACATAGCCTTACATATTATGTAGGAAAGGGTAATTAATTTCCATCCCTAATATAAATAATCCTTACACTTTTGATTTGTTTTCTAGCCAAAGATAACTGACTAATTTCCTACAATAATAAGTTTGTATTTCAAAATTACAACACAACCACCAAAGAACAAACAGAGGATTCGACGTGACAGAAAAGTAGGAGTCATCCACGTCGACCCTTTTAAGCACAAGCTGATTGTTATCATTTTAATGTTGACTAAATGATCAAATACGTTATATCGGTTGGCAAAATTTTCAAGTTTAATCGATTACGTTATATCTGTTTACAAAATTTTCAATTTTAATCGATTAAAGAAACAATTTCAATAGATCACATAATATGTTGACAAAATTTTGTTAAACTTAATATGAAATGGCCATGTACAAAAAGAAAATAAATAACAAAATTTTTAATGTTCTTTATATTATATCTATTTTAAAATACTTTTAAAAGGAAAACTGCTTAAATAAAGGTATTACATATTTTTAGCATTAAATTAATTTGAGATTAAAAATACAAGAGAGAAATAAAATGAATTGTGTCTCATATGCTTCTATAATTGGATCAATAATGTATGTAATGCTAAGTTATAACAGCCCAGACAATCCGCCCACAAATATTGTCCACTTTGAGTTGCCCATCGGGCCAAGGTCTTCACGGTTTTGCTCTTTCCGCACCCAAAAAAACGCGTCTATGGAGAAGAGGTATCCATACTCTTATAAGGCGTACTCCGTTCTCCTCTCCAACCAATGTGGAATCTCACATAAGTACTAGACTAGATGTCTCTTATATTTTGAGTATAACGAGCAGGTTTTAATCTAATTTTGGTGATGGTCATTAGACGACCGTGGAAAACATCTTAAAGTACTTAAGAAGGACTAAAAGTGTTTTCTTAGTCTACAAAGAAGCTAAATTGTGAGTATAGGGATATTCAGATGCTAGTTTTCAATCAGATCCGAATGATAGTAGGTTATAATCAGGATACATCTTCACTCCGAATGGTGGTGCAATAAGTTGGAAGAGTTTTAGATAACCAACTATTACAAATTTTACGAGAAAGGCAGAGCACATTTCAGTGTCTGAGACAACAAAAGAAGCGATTTGGATCAAGAAGTTCATCACTGAACTTGGAATGGTTTCTAGCATTGTTAAGCCTATAGTATTGTACTGTAATAATAATGGCACCATCATATAGGTAAAGAAACCAATGTCTCATCAATGGTCTAAACATGTACTCAGAAAGTTTCACTTTATTAGTGAGAAAGTGAAGTGGAAAGACATAACATTGAAGTAAGTTCCTAATGAAGAGAATGTTGTATATCCTCTCACTAAGCTATTGCCTCATAAGAGACATATTCAATATATGGATAGATATGATGTTAGACATTTAGGCGATTAGTTTTAGTATAAGTGGAAATTGTTAGTTTATGCCCTTTCAGCTAATCGAATGGTTGCAATTTTATGTATGACATTATTATTTTAATTAATAAAGGCATTTTTTTGTCTTTTTATATTATATTAATTACATTTGATATTTTAATACTAAAGGTAAAATCCTTAAAATAATTATCATGTAATTGAAATTACGATGATATCATAATTATGAGATTCAATTTGTATTTATGCATTATTCATGAATTATTCCTGGTTGTAGTTTTACCAAGATGGGATATCGATAAAACGATAAAACTAGTGTACACTATGTTTCTTTCTTATAAAAAAAGTAATTGATCTTATAAATTAAAGTATGAAAATACTTAAACTAACATGTAGATGCTTATTAGAGAATAATTTACATTGAATTGACCCGATTACGAAGATCTCAAATAAAATATTATTTATGTGTTTGTGGATTTTTTTCATTATGATAGTCGTATAATTAATCTTTACACTTGAGATTACTAAGGAATCTCATGTGAAAATTACTATGTTTTGATACTACTTATAACCTGTCTTTTTTAGGTTAGCTCAATTGTTAGCACTTGGTTGTAGTATGAATCATATGGAGATAGTTAAATAAATGATGCATCACTCTAAAGTAATTAGAGAGAATATTCTATTGTTCTTGATTAGTAGTGGATTAAAGAATTCTTTGGCTATAGTGAATTGACATTTGAAAAAGTATTTTTCAAATATCAATTATAAATCAATTACTAATTAGTAATAACAAATATTATTGAATTCAAAAGAGTTCAATTGGAACATTAGATAATGAAAGGATTAAATTATATATCATAACCATGCATAGATAGGTTAAACTACTTTAACATGCATGATTAAATTATACACCATAACCACGCATGGATAGGTTAAACCACTTTTACATTGATGATATTTGGGTGATTATGACATGTTGGTAAACATCAATCTTGATTTATTATTATACATTATTTAATTGGAGAATTAAAGATAAATTACAAGACGTTTTAATTTATTCAATTCTAATTATAAATTAGAATTATAATTTATAATCATTGCCATTATATTAGGAACCTAACATGTCACACATAAAAAGCAGTTTAAAAGAAAAAAATCAATTTCAATTAAGTTGGACTTAATTTTAAATTTTGAAAAACTTTAGGGATCAAATATGAGATATTTAATTGTATTAAAACCAAAGTAATTATAATTAGTGTTTGATTTTAGTTATAATTTAAATATTTAATTTTAATGAAATTAAAACCCTAATGCTTTTTCTTTATATAAGAATAAGCGTAAAGGAGTTAGCACTCCTACTAATTTTCTCTCAAAAAGTTGCGTGTCTTTTTATTGTTATGTGAATATTGCTAGAGGTTGCACGAGTGAAGATCTCGTAATTGACACATCGAAAAGATTTCAAAAGGAATATCGAATCAGATATAATTTCATATTTTATGATTCATAATTTTCAAGTTATTCGATTATTGTGATCCGATTGAATACCTTAAAATTTTATTTTTGGCTATGGCTGTGATTCGATCACGATTGGTTTCCCATCATAATTGAGATGCCTTTGATTGTAATCATATTTTGATAGTTGCGACTAATATTTTAAAAATTAGACAAAATGTTAAACCGATAAGATGAGAGCTTTAATGTTTAAAGGTTCAACGCCATTATAAAACTAATTTAAGATTGAATAAAATTGACAATTTAAAAAATGATTAAAAAATATTATCCTTTCTCATTGAAAGATTTAAAATGTAATTAAAAAGAGGCTGTTAAACAAAAATTAATTAGTTTATTTTAATTTATAAAAACTAGTTTATTAATTAATAAAATGATCGATTTTTTATAACAAATTATTCAGCTAAAATAAATAAAAAATTAAAAATTAAATTAAAATATTAGTCGAATCAATATTTTTACTGTTTAACTGTCAAATCATTTTTAAAACATTCATTTGGACTTAATAAAGTGTGTCAAATAAGAGATAAATCTGAATAATATGAGTTGGAAGCACACTTTGTCCAGACCTCAATACAAGAGATGCTTGTTGATTTTACTGGTCACGTAACTTATTCGTGTCGTTTTATCTTTTATACCTATATTTATTTAATCAATTTTGAAAATATAATAATCTTGTAATTATTTATTTTGAATAAATTATTCATTAAAAACTTATACAAAATACTCATATTTTTATCTAAAATTTTGAAAAATCAAATTATGAGATTATTTTTATATGTAGTTTTGATATTATGTTAAATTTAGTAAATATTTTTATTTAAAAATGAATTACTAATATAACAAAATTCATTTTTTACTTAAAAATTTTAATAAAACTGCTTTTTTTTCTGCTTCCTTATTAAATTTAATTTCATCTATAATTTAAAATATTAATAAAAGATGTAAATACCACCATCCGCACAGCTCCCTGTGACGCATGCGCCGCCCAATGACGACCGGCAGCCACGACAAGTCCACTACGACTTATAATTCCCCATTATTCTCACTTTTTTTCAGTCCATTATCAACTCGCTTTGTCTCTCTTAATCCATACGCTATAACTAATAATCTCACCAACAATCACTGCAACACATTGAGAGAGAGAGAGGGTACTAATCAACGCTGTTGTCTCCTAGTTCCAGGAACACACCACCTGGCCGTCTCAGACGACCCTAATTTGCAGACTCTACGAGACGTTTGATCATCTGTTCGCCACGACATCGCATGCCATGCACACGCAACTTCTTCTCCCTCAAACCACCTGCCAATGTTGAGTGAATCGCGGACGATATCTTTTAATTTTCAATTATTATTTCATTTATTGGGTCCGGGAATCCGATCTTATATTTGCTGATTTTATGCACTCCATCTCTCTCTCGAAGCAAAGTTAGTTGATCCGGTGAAAACTTTAGTTAGGTTTTTCGCGTTTGTATTTTACGTGAATTTCTGGGGAAGAACAAGAATTGTGCTTGTAAACTTGGAATCAAATCAATCGACATGGTGACTAGCAATTTGTTTCACTGTAAAAAACACTCGTGGCCTTCCGAGGATTACGTCAGCAGAGCCACTTTACAACTGGTAATGTTTCTGCTTTGTTGCTGGGAAAATTCGTCACGAAGTAGTGAATTTTCATGTTTTGAAGATATGGGTGTCGCAAATCTTTACTTTACTATGAAGAAATAGACTTAATTTCGTTGTTTTTGAGGGGTCGCGCTCGCTTCTCTCTGTGTCTCCTCTAGATTAGGAGGCCTTGAAGTTCTTTTGTTTCTTCTCCTTTTTGTGTTTCAAGCCCACCAACTTGGGTAAGGAAATGAAAATAACAGAATCTTATTTTTACTCAAGTATGTGGGTATATTAAAAATACTTGGTTTCTGCGTCAACCCCATGTCTGTGGAACTGATCCCAAGTTTCAAAATCTGAGATTCAATCATAAAAGTAGGAGGCATTGATAATGGGTTTTTTAGATCGCGGAAATAAAAGTATGAGGCATTATTTTTGAGTTGTTCCCGATTCAATTACTTAGTATTGGTTCACGTGAGCGTGATGTGCTCTTTGTTGCATCTAGAAAGTACTTCATTTAGTTAATAGAAGCAGTTTCCTACCATATCTGTTCAATTCAGTCAGGATATTTAATATAGGGGTTAGTTCTTAAGCATCCTTTTTTCTTCATCTTGTAGTTTGATTCTGATAGTGCTGCTCCACCCAAACATGCTTGGAGGAGGAGATTAAATAGTCATGCCAATATTCTGAAAGAATTTAGTGTTACATTCAAGGAAGCAGTGAAGATGGTGAGCTATATGGTTTAATTTTAAGATACGATGAGTTCCCTGTCTCTAATTCTTATTATTGTAAGTTTTGTGTTAAATTATTTGGTTGGTTCTTATTAATTTTCTGGAAATGTCAGGTTCGACTAGGTATACGGCTTTGGTCCTATGTCCGGGAGGAGAAATCATATGGGAGGGTAAATTTTGCAATTTTGTTAATGGGAATTCGTCTTTTCATTAGTAGCTGAATGTATGCATGACTAAATTGCACCTGCCCTGTTTTTCAGAAAGCACCTATTGATCCCTTTACACGTGAAAGTTGCAAGCCATCTGCTTCTCAGGGTGTCCCACTTGGAGGAATGGGGTATGTGGTTAGAAATTTGCTATTTCAACTCTGTCTACTGTTTAATTTCTCTGTCAGATTGTCAATATGACTTTCTATTGCAGAAGTGGAAGCATATCCCGAGGCTTCAGAGGCGAATTTAGGCAGTGGCAAATTGTACCTGGTACCCGCGAAGGTTCACCTGTCATGGCCAATCAGTTCTCTGTAAATTTCTGAACTTGAACCTTTTATAAACTGCTATGTGTTTTCTGTTTGCCAAAATGTCTTTAGCTGTTTGTTTTAGTGAGTGTTTTTCATCTGAACCCTGATGTAGTAATTCTCCTGAGCCATGATTTTGCAGTTCTTGTTCACCAAATAATCAATAGGAAAATTTCATGTATGTGATTTTGTGAGACGTAATCTATTGGTGAATGATTGCGCTTTTCGTGCATGGATTAACTTCGGTTGGTGATTTCTACTCTAAAAATTAGTTCGAAAAATGATTTTAGGAAAATTCAATTAAATTTTCTATCCTAGTTTGTAAAAGCTTTTTTACGATGTTATTCATTAGTTAAATTAATTAACTATTTTTGGTTAAAATAAGAACTTTGATATTTCATTTTTCTCAAATTGCGGTCATTTTGAAGTTTGCTTTTGCTTCTCACAGTTGTAGATCATGTGGGCTCTTGTTCTCTGACCATATGAAATTATACTTTTATTATTCAGGTTGCAAAATTCTTTTTAATTTATGGAAAGCATGTTTGGTTTATTAGGTTCATGAAACAAGTTTGGCAAGTGCAACCCCATAATTGAACTCTCTGCATACTCCTATCATTTTTGCTTACTGATCACCAGCAAGGACAAACTATATTGTTAGTTTCTAGCATAACTCCAAAGGGATTTAACATCTGAGCAGAATGCATAATTAACACTTCCTTTTTAATATTGCGCAAAGCCATCAAAAGTGGATGGAAACTAGGAAACATGGCGTACTAAATTTTCGGTCACTTCTTTCATGTTATTGCTTACATGGATGTAGATAACAGTTTATTTTTTTAATTTGTTATGTTATACATTTCCTTGTTTATTTATTAAAGGTCTTCTTGAAAAATGAATGAATTTGTGAAATGAAGTCTCCCACATGAAATCTGGACTTTTTGTTACCTGTTGATTTAGAGTGAACCTGTATTACATTTAAACCATGGTTCACCTTTGACAGTCTAGTTGTTTCATTGTCTCTCTACAGATTTTTATATCTCGAGATGGGGGAAATAAAAGATATGCTTCAGTTCTGGCTCCTGGACATCATGAAGGGTTAGGGTAAAATCAGAATTCTATGCAACACTGGTCCGGTGACTGAGAAACAAATCAGTCATCTAGACAATACAATGGTTGTTATCAATTTTGGGTTCTCACTGATACTGATAGTGGTTAATTTCCCTCACATAGGAAAGCTACTGATCATGGTATATCATCATGGGGCTGGAACTTGAGTGGCCAACATTCAACATATCATGCACTGTTTCCTAGGGCATGGACAGTATATGATGGTAGCAACTTTTATTGCTTCTGTTTTGTGAAAGATCGTATATTCCTCTAATGTCCCTGTCTTAGTGATGATCTTTTATCCTTCAGGTGAACCAGACCCAGAGTTGAAGATCTCTTGCCGACAAATATCCCCATTCATACCACATAACTATAGGGATAGCAGTCTTCCCACTGCAGTTTTTGTCTACACAGTATGCTTGTCAAATTACTGATCAAGTCACATGAAAACAATTCTGAATATTTAATGGTTCCAAGAATACTTTTTCATGAATTTGATTGTCTGTATGTTGCAGTCCTTTTACTTAGGTTGTCGAAGTTCATGTTCTGATGATAAAATCCAGAGCCAATGTGTTACCTTGCTAGTGATATCCATAAGTTCTTAGAATAAGTTGAGGGCTTTGCAATTTATATTTTCTAGCCAGTACATCAATAACCTTTTGTTGTTGTTACTTGTAAGAGAAGGGATATGCTGAATATAGTTTGATAACTTGAACTAAACTTTTCTGGGCCATATAAACTTCTAATTTGATTGTACGTTCGTATTTTTAGATAGACTCGAGTGAGGAATTGGCTAGGGACTAATTACGGCTTTCCTACTTTCTTTCCCATAGATTACACACAACCACGTCTTAATTTTTAGCTGGATCCTGCCGGTTTTACTTTTTATGTAATTTTATGCTATTGTCAGCTAACTTTTTGGTAGAAAAACAGGTTGTCATTGTTTAACATGTCATACAATTCTTTTGATTCAAACAACTGTTGGATATAAGATATAGGAAAATTATCTTATTAATTGTAGTGTCCATACTGGGTCAAAGTATACACAAGCAACTTGAAGATTCCTAGTGCTAGGCTTATGTATCCTTCCAACTAATTTAGAGCTTAGAATTTTTAAGCAAAAAGATTTCGATATGTTTTCATTGTCTCTTTGATCTTTGTTATGTATTGTTCCTTCCTTTTTGATGTTTCTTAATAGTATGACACTTGGCTTCTATCTAGGGTTTTTTTCTTTGTCTTGTGAAAATGTATCAAAAGATTTCTTGGGAAGTTTATAGGGTTCTCATCTGAAACACTGTCAACTCCTATTTTATTTTGACAATGGCCCCTAAAATTATTCAATATTTGTATTTGCTCTACTCCGCAACTGATGAAAATACACTATGGAAGTTTTTATTTTTGAAAGTAGGACTTAAGAATTCCTGTTTCTCAGTTTAGTTTTCTGAATGACTATGTTTGTATTGTAGTTAGTGAACACTGGGAAGGAAAGAGCAAAAGTTAGCCTTCTTTTTACGTGGGCGGTAAGTTCCTGGTTTCACCAGATTTCTTTTGCACGTTGCTAGAAATTTAGAGAAATTATGGATTCTTAAATGCAATTTGTTACTCTGTGATTTGTACAGAATTCCATTGGAGGCATCTCATCTTTATCAGGAGATCATGTGAATGAACCGTTTATGTAAGTACATCTGTGTTGTTCTTTTTACTTGTGTTGGTTCTTACGTTTGAATTATGGTTTGATGTTGCTGTTCTTTCTGACAGAGGCAAGGATGGAGTATCCGGTGTTCTTCTACATCACAAGCAAGTCATGAATCCTTAATAGCTCTATGTGATGGTTGGTTTGCATATTTCTCTTGGTCATTTCATGGTTTTAGGTGAAGAAAAGCGTCTCACCCCTTAGAATAGCAGCAAAATGGCAAAAAGATGTGACAAAATTAGAGGCAAACCCATTATCACTACTTTCTGTGAATTCAGATCTTTCTTTAGAACTTGACCACTTTAAAGTACTGGTCTAGAAGATATGGTAGGGATTGAATGAATAGGAATGTTTATATGTACATATAGCTAGTGTCATTCTATGTCCAAGAATGAAACAGAGAAATGAAGAGCTCAAAATCCATGTCTTAGATCTTGAAATGGTTACTTTTAATTTGTTTACTAATTTAAGGTGCAACAGGAATCGAAACAAGATTATGCAAGTCAGACGTTGTGGATAGGACTATGGAGAAAAAAGGGGTTTTGTTAGAGTATCCCATATGTAGAATTTTTAATATGGGCAGAGTGTAGAGTCCACTAACAAGAATTGGGCTTAGGTCAACCATTGTCAAAATGACTAGAACTAGTCATTTGGATAGTTGACCCTTACCATTTATAAACCCTTTAATATTTTTATGTTTAGTCAATATGGGATATTTTAACACTTCCTCTCAAGTGCAACTGGGACTGAACATCCAGTTGTCACTTGAAATAAACGCAGTTGTAACCAGACCAGGCCGCTAGGATTGGATATCCGGACGAACAACCGGAAAATTAATAATCTAGACTAAACCTGCTCTGATACTATATTCGAATTTTTAATATGGGCAGAGTGTAGAGTCCACTGACAAACATTGGGCTTGAGTCAACTATTGTCAAAATGACTAGAACTAGTCATTTGGATAATTGACCCTTACCACTTATAAACCCTTTAACATTTTCATGTTTAGTTAATATGGGATACTCTAACAGGTTTCCTATCTTAGTTTGATTTAATTCTGAAAAAAAAATGTTACTTCTTAAACCCTCGTTGTGTCACCATATAGTATGTAAATGCTTTCATCATTGGCAAACGTGTAGAAAGAAATCTTTTTAGAGTTTTCTGGTAGGATTGGATAGCTTATTCCACGGGGCTGATAGCCATAGTATATGTATGTAAGGGACAACTATCCAACTTGTCTGGTCCAGTCATTGCACCAACTGCCTAAAAACCCAACTCTGAGCAAAAGATATTCTTGCATACATGGTTCCATTATTTGGTTGGCCATTACAACCAATACTTGAGAACCAATCTGGCTGGACTAACCAAGTCAGATGGTTGTGATAAAATCCATCAAAGTTGAGATTATTAGGCAACTAACCACTTCACCAACTACTTCAATCTTAGACTGCGCAATATGGGAGATCCAAATAGTCAGTAATAACCTTGACTGTTAGGGGAGACATCTTAGCATCTACTTTATCCTCATTTTCCTCTCCCTCTCCCTTCAAAATTTACACTTAAAGCATTCACTTTACAATATCCAAAGTGGTTAAATGAACCTGGTAAAATAGGCAAATGCATGCTTTTGTATCTGAAGAACGTAAGTGTTTTTTGACTCATTATTTCCCATTGAATTGTGGCCATGTTCCTGGGTTTGAGATTGCAAGTGTTTCTAATTCTGTGACATTGCTGCAGGACTGCGAAGGGTAATCCCCCAGTTACTTTTGCAGTTGCCGCATGTGAAACTCAGAATGTAAGTGTCACTGTTCTGCCCTGCTTCGGACTAACTGAAGGAAGCTGTGTTACTGCGAGGGATATATGGGGTAAAATGGCACAGGTAACAGTTCCTAGCTTTGAATCCTAAATTCACCTGCGATGTTTTGCATAAAAATTATTTTGGAACATGTCCTGTGGGCATCATGATGTTGATATTTATATCAATCTCACTTTTTATAATTCTAATTGCGTCCAAGGGGACTTTAATAATTGTTTAAAAAGTAAATATTTTTCCATTCATTTCAAGGATGGACAATTTGATCGGGAGAATTTCAGTTGTGGACCAAGCATGCCTTCATCTCCTGGGGACACAATTTGTGCTGCAGTATCAGCTTCTGCGTGGGTGGAACCTCATGGAAAGTGCACAGTTGCATTTGCAGTTGCTTGGTCATCTCCAAAAATAAGATTTCTGAAGGGAAGTTCATATTATAGGTAAATAGGCGGGAAGTCTTACTTTCTCTTGACCTGTTCATTCTCAAGGTAAAGATAGAATTGAGGAACAGTGGCTGATATCAATTTTACTAAAACTAATCGACATGCACATTAGAATGTCACTGAAGGTTCTAGAGCATTTAATGTGTTCTCATCATTTTCATTGCTTATCTATCAATCTTATTTTCTTTGTTTGTTTCTTTTTGTTCTTCCCTTTTTTTTTTCATGGTTGCTCTAAGCTGGTTGCAATCTTCATTTTTAGTTTCTTAAATTGTCAAGCATACATGTTATCTGGGTATTGCTTTTTCTTTATTATTTTTTACAATTTCTCTATGATAGAATAGCATAAAGCACTATGTTAGGTACTAATGGTGGAAGTATAAGGTGCTGCCTTAATACAAGAGTTCTATATTGTTGAATCTGTTTTCTAAAGCACTTATTTCATTGCAGGAGATACACAAAATTTTACGGTCCTTCTGAAAATGCAGCTCAGCATTTAGTGCATGATGCCCTAAAGAGTATATTTTTGTTTGCTTTCGAAGTTCAAGTTCCACTTGGAAGATTTATTATTTCGAAATACCTCAGAATTTTTTTTCCTCAAGGTTGCTCTTGTTTTAACTTTCTACTTTTTATCTTGATCAGATTATAAGTGCTGGGAGGAAGACATTGAGAGATGGCAAGATCCTATCCTCAAGGACGAAAGGCTACCTGAATGGTAATTGTTGTTGGATTATAATAAGGCTTTTTAATATCTTTAGTTTCACATCCATAGTTCTTTAGAGAATTATTGTTAATGTGCACTCAAGATTCAAAAAGTATCTTCCCTTGTGCTATTTTGACTGAAAACTTTAGTTTTTAGTCTTGTGCTGCATGCTGACTATCTTGATGTATGCTGTCTCTCATCTTGCTTTGTCCATTTGAACTTTGACGTATGTATATGAGGCTTGAAGTTTTTCTTGCTAATTCTTTTTAGACGCCTATTTGGAATTATAATAGCTGGAAGGATTGCATCATTATGTATCATGCTCTACTCTCACAAAACACCAGTTAGCCCAGACTAATGTCAATTACAGAGATAGCAGCAATTCAAGAACTTCTTACTGCATTGTTTGAACTTTTGTGCCAATACTTTAAAAGGGACACCTGTTTTCTTGAGTGTATTCGTCTAACATCATAATTGATATTGCAGGTACAAGTTCACATTGTTTAATGAACTCTATTTCTTGGTTGCTGGTGGAACAGTTTGGATAGGTAATCATCTCTGTTTATGCCCTTTCTATTCTATATGACATTAGCTTCTAAATAGGCTTTCTTTATGATTTCATCACATATGCTCAGAATTTTACTTTATCAGTCGCAAGGTACTCTTGTCATCAAAATTTCAAAATTTTAACAGTTTATTGGACAAAATAGTTGTAGAATTAAGGTCTTTTATGTGCTATTTGTTCTGTGCAGACTCTTCCTTGCCTGAGACGGATGTAAGAAATGGTTTTCAGGAGTCAACAAATGGAGAAGCTACAGATGTCAAAGTAGTTGAGACACAGGTGACCTGCAGTGGTGAGGCAGCGAAGTATGAAACTTATGGGTACGATACAGTTAATGGTGGGCCACTGGATTATGATGAAGAATTTCATAAATCTGACTCACAGAAAGATGGATCAGTGTCATCTTGGGAAAACAGAAATCTCAGCCAACCCTTGGATTCTTTTGAAGTGACGGGCTCTCTTAATGAGGATGATGATGTTGGTAGGTTTCTGTACTTGGAAGGAGTAGAATATATGATGTGGTGCACATATGATGTGCACTTCTATGCATCGTTCGCGCTTCTTGAGTTATTTCCCAAAATTGAACTTGCTATTCAGCGTGATTTTGCCAAAGCTGTGTTATCAGAGGATGGAAGAAAAGTGAAGTTTCTGGCTGAGGGTAATGTTGGAATTCGTAAGGTCAGAGGTGCTATTCCTCATGATCTTGGGACACATGATCCTTGGAATGAAATGAATGCATATAATATACATGATACCAGCAATTGGAAGGATCTCAATCCAAAGTTTGTGCTTCAAGTCTATAGAGACTTTGCTGCGACAGGGGATATGTCATTTGGGGTTGATGTTTGGCCCGCAGTTCGAACTGCCATGGAATATATGGAACAGTTTGACCGGGATGATGACGGCCTTATTGAAAATGATGGGTTCCCAGATCAAACATATGACACTTGGACTGTGCATGGTGTAAGTGCTTACTGTGGGTGCTTATGGCTTGCAGCACTTCAAGCTGCAGCAGCAATGGCCTATCAAGTAGGCGACAAGTTTTTCGCTGAACTATGCAAAAACAAATTTGTGCAGGCTAAGTCGGCATTTGAAGAAAAACTGTGGAATGGTTCATATTTTAACTATGATAGTGGGTCAAGTAGTAATAGTAAATCTATACAAGCAGATCAACTAGCAGGGCAGTGGTATACAGCATCTTCAGGCTTGCTTCCACTTTTTGACGATTTCAAAATCAAAAGTTCTCTCCAAAAAATATATGATTTTAATGTTATGAAAGTACGAGGAGGCAGGATAGGTGCTGTGAATGGTATGCATCCCAATGGAAAGGTTGATGAGACTTGCATGCAATCACGGGAGATTTGGACTGGTGTCACTTATGGTGTAGCTGCTACCATGATCCTTGCTGGAATGGAAGAACAGGCATTCACAACTGCTGAAGGTATATTCACTGCAGGCTGGTCAGAGGAGGGTTATGGGTAAGTCAATTGCTTACCAGTCATTTTTTATAGTCCTACTCGGTGAATGGTTCTATTTCGTTTGCACTTAATGTGCCTGGTGCATTTCTCTTGAAAATTATGAAATTTTGATGAATTTCATCTCATGTTTGTTGTGTCATTTTCCATAAATCTATTGCAATAATGTTTGTGTTATCTTCTGCACTCCTTGTGTGGTTGCTGCCACCCCCAAGCCCTCCTGTCTTTCCAAGTAAAGGACAAAGAAGCTTTCCCCTTTTTTTTGGTGATGGGATGGTTAATAGGGAATTTTGATGCTCCAATGAGATTGTCACTAATAAAACTGTTAGAGACCTTTGAAGGCTCCCACCCCCACATCTTCCTTGTTCTACAGGAGCAACCTTGTCAGGAAGTACCACACTATTGGTAAAGAATTAAAGTCTAGTTTCTGAGTGTTGTCCTTTATAGATGAACATTTTTCCAGGTTGCAGCACTCAACTCTTCACAGTGCTGGAATTTTTATATGCCTGGGATGTTGCTTAAAAGATCATGCTTGAAAATGCCCAAGAAGGTGGTCCTTCACGTTCAGTATCAGATAAATTGATTTGATTTGCGTATTTTCTTTTATTTTCACTCTAAGCTAAGGTGAAGCTTACTCAGGCACTTCATACTTTTGTGAAAAGAATTTCTATCAGCACCTTCACTTTTTCTTGGGGAAAGAGGACGTCTTTAGAAGTCTCTTTTAAATTTCCTGTAAATAACTTGGGCATCAGACACTTGTATATGGACATTGAAACGCCTAGCCCTCACCAACTCCTTTTTCGATGATGAAATTCTCTTGTGTCTTATGTGCTGTATCATATATGCATATATATGAAAATTCATGCGCAAACACACTGGAGTCTGTGACGCGTTATGCATATTTGTGTCTTCTTAGGACCAACTGTTGATTCAAATTTTCTTTTCTGCCAAGTATAGGTACTGGTTCCAGAGTCCAGAGGCATGGACCATTGATGGCCACTTTCGGTCCCTTATTTACATGAGACCATTGTCAATTTGGGGTATGCAATGGGCGCTGTCACTTCCCAAGGCAATTCTGGAGGCCCCTAAGATAAATGTGATGGACAGAATCCTCTTATCTCCTAGTACAAGATTCTCTCTTGGTGAGACAGGAGTTAGGAAGATCGTAAAGAAGGCCAAGTGTCTTGGTACTACTGCTCTCCGTTGTTCATGCTGATGATGACTGCAAGTTCTTCAACTTTTGTTAACAAAAAGTTTAATGATCCTTCTTCCTTGAATCGTTCACCTGCAGTGAAGCACTTGGTGGGGTTTGAGAGAAGTCCTTCCCTAAAGAGATAGGCGTCTTCTGCTTCTCTAAATCGTTCTACCCCAAGTAAAATACTTGGCGGGGATTAAGAAAAGTCCTTCCCTAAAGAGACATTAGTTATAAATTAGTAGCCAATTCAACTTGTATAGAAATAGCTTTTGTTCGTTTATTGAATCTTGTATAAGACTTGTCTTTCTTTGATCCTCGATTCTCTGTTTCCTTTTCTGTAATACGAGCTGAAGTTCTGTTAAGATGGGCATTTATTGTTGTACTGTAAAGTTTAAAATAAAGCCTCTGAAAGCAAGCATTATGCCTTTAGAAGACCTTTTTATTCTTCAAGAATGGCGATAATTCGTCATATATCCGACGTTTGCAGCTACCTTTTGACACTGATACCAAAAAATTAAATTTCTTCTGCGACAGTTGCATTAGATGATGATTTTGTTTCAGCCAACCAACGAGCAGATGGAGTGCTTATGTTGAATGACTTTTCTGAATCCAAAGTAGGTCTCTCAGTAAAGAATACAACTCCAACTATTTGACCTGCCACAAGAACCGAACACAATATAACTAATGCTGACAATTAACCAATAAAGCACCAACACAAAAATAGGAAACATGAGTTGGTAATGAACAGTAGAGATCATAAAGTTACAGCCAGGATGAAATCTACAAAAGCAGTTGTTTGGTATCAATTCACCTCACCCAAAAGAATCAAACTCCACAAGATCTGTTTAAAGTGTTTCACATCCTCAAATATATCATTTGGATAAACAAGAAATCTCACTACTATCATGAAACAAAGAATCTCAATCCAAGTGAACAAACGAAACTGCTAGTAAGGTAAATTAATTTCACCAATTTGGCATGGAAATTAGAGCATCTCAGCTTATATCATAAAATAATAGACCTTTATGAACTGTTTGCAATGCCTCAATCACGTTGGACAATGTAGCAACTCGAAGCTCCAGTCCTTGCTGCAGAACAACTTCAGGACCATATTCATCTTGCAAAGCCTGTGGTTGTCGAATGAATAACAGATTAAGCTGATTGGTAAGCACAAGAGAATAATTTCCTCAAATCTACAAATGCAAACAAACTTTACTGTCAACTCAAACATGCCAAAACCCACCAATGTTAAATTGATAATATCAATCTAAGAAAGAAATGAGGAACAAAATTGGAAAAGCTAGATGTTAACAACAAATGAAGGCAAGGTCATGACCTTAAGGCCTGTAAAAGTACCCATCGCCAATTCTGCAGGTCTATTGGTACTCTGTGACCAATCTTCATGCATTGCGATTGCCCTTCTACTATGAAAACACAGGGCCATAAGACTTGAAATAAATTCCTTATCTGCTTTCTGCAAACATTTGAAATGCATTTCTTGGGATAACATTATAAAAGTTGACAAATTTGAAGGATATTTAAGGAGGAAAAAAAAGACAACACCTTTGACATATGAAGATTAATTGTCGTGCCATCAGCCAATGGAAGAGACAACTCTCCTTTCAGTGGTTGTGATGGATTACTAACATATGATCCACCCAGTGAAGATGCCTACATTTATACCAAAGTCACTCATGAAAATCAAACATTTTTTGTGACTTCAAAGATGAGGGATATTTAGCAGGATGACTGATATAGGGATAAAAATTAGAAAGGATAACTTGAGTAGAGACTGACAAAATCATCAATTTCCCGATCACTGTAATCGATTAATCCTTCATACAAATTAACAACAGAGACTTCTTCACCTGCAACCAACCTTTCACTATGATCACATAATCCAACTGCGATCAAAAGTTATAAGTTCCCATGACAAATTTGCCACTTTCCCCAACACAAAATAGCTAATATACCTGGAAGTTCAATGTTAGTTTTATCTGAACCAACAATTTTGCTTCTGAAGGCACCACGAAAGATGGCCTGAGCTGGGTCTGGCAATGCATATGCACATGCACAAAATTTTTAATCTAAAATGAACAAATGAAAACAAGTATCCAGATTTTTTTATGGTAGGATCTAAAGCCAAGTGGACTGACCCTTTATTCCAGTAACTTCCAGCATAAAGACGGCACGGGGCCTGTCAAATGGATTGGGTACAAGAACCTCATTCAACTGACAAAAAGAAGGATCATTAACATATTTGCAGTTTTAAATGTTTAGGTATAAAGATTTCTCTATTGTAAATGAAGAAATATATCATCTTTTTGTACCTCTAACAAAAAGGAAATAAAAAATTGGATGGATTAATTTATTTGATAACATTCCAAAAATAAGTCGTAAGAAAAAAAAAGTAACATTACGTCAAATTTTCAAATACCTTAGATGAACTGGTAGGTGAAAGCGTTGGAGATGGTGAAAAACCAAGCAAGACTGAAACGGTGGCCCCAACTTCAGTAATCGACATGGAGTGTGACTGCAATTGCCAGAACAGTATTCCGCACTAAGATTCCCAAGTTCACTTGATAATAATTTCCAGACGCAATAATGAGGAAAAACTAAACACTTCACTAATTGCAGTCTTTGCAGTCCCAAGTCTAAGCAAATTTGAAAAAGAAACCATATACTAGTAATAAAGACTCACTTATTCTTGTTCATTTCAAAACTCTGTTCCAATACGCACAACAAATCCAGAAACATTAGCTTAGCACTAAATTAATAATTTAATCCAATGTAATCTATGAAATCCAAATTAGGTCAGGATCAAAAACAACGGGATTCAGGATCGAGCAACCAAAATTGAGGGAGATAATGAAAGACATAAACAACGAAAAAATACCTCATCAGTTGTTGGATTTCGTATGTACTGACGATCCTTATTGTCGATAAAGAAAACCGAACCAGTAGTTTCTGCCTGAACACATTAAACCAAACGAATCGAAGCGTAAATTCGTTGGATAAAAAATATAAACATGAATTGGGACAGAGAGAGAGGGAGAGAGAAAGGGAGGTGCGTACATGAGATATTGAATGCAGGAGAAAGACGATGACAAGGAGATAGAAAACAGTGCGTTTAGTGCGAAAATCCATTGTCGACAGAGAGAGATCTGTGTGGTTGGGTACAGGAACAGATGATTTGCGGAACACGAGTTAAGTTTTGACGGATCATTCATGATGATGCCGTTTCTGAGTCTTGATTGCAGCGGTGTCGTTTCATCCGTCCAGCTGATTCGAGGAGTAAAGTACTGGGCCTTGGGCAATGATTTAACGCCATCAGCAGAAGTTAACAATTTGATATTGGGCCTTTCATTAAGATTAATGGGCTTAAGTATAACAATGTATACTCTATATGGCATGTCACTACCATAGCCCCCAGAAAAGTAAATACAAGCCAGAGAACGATCTTCGGTCACCATTTCCATTAGGAGAAAATAATCACCAATTACAAAAAATGCTTCTCTAATGTCAATTCAAGCTTCCTTTTCTTTTTTCTTCCAAAGCTAAGCGTTTTTCTTTGATGATTGGCCTGTCTCCTCACTCTTTTCACAATTTTTATAAGTTGGGAGTTCTTTTAAACTTTTTTTTGAAGGCTGTTCATTTCTTAGAAGCATTAGGTAAGGGAGTGTTTGTTTCCGTTTTTATTTTTAGTTTTCTGTTTTTGTTCTCAAATTCGGTAAAAAATCTTGTTTGTTTGAGTTTTTAGTTTTTGTTTTTAGTTTTGGTTTCTTCCGGTTTTCAAAAATTATGAAAACCATAAAAAGTGGTTTTTGTTTCCTGTTTTTTTTTTCATAATCTGATTTACTATCATTTAAATATATATTACTTAATTTTTAATTTTTAATTAAAATTATAAATA
>JANKOD010000001.1:15329783-15342808 GCA_026284645.1 Erythroxylum acuminatum
TTTATTCTAGTCTTTCTACTTCATTTCGATCAACTCATTCACCATAATTTCATAGTACCCTTAAACATACAAGTTTACTAAAAAATCTCATAATCATCAAAAGCCAAAATTAATTATTCACTCTTCATCAACTTACTGCATTCACTATCTAAATCTTATATATCATTTCAAATTCAAGAATTTTTCTTTTCTTTGTACATGAATAAATCACCACCAATTTCTCATTTAATTTCGTTTAATAATTCTAACTTTCAAGAAAAGCTCGGGATCCAACAAGGGTAGCAGGGTGGGCCGATGAAAAGGAGGCTAGAGGGAGTGTGAAGAGGCAATAACAGTGAAATGAAGTGTGGTCTAAGAGAGAGAGAGAGAGAAGAAGGTAAGGTGTAAGGCAAGTGGGGAAGGATGACAGAGAAGGCTGAAGGGAAATATTAACCTAGACTAAAATGATATCGTTTTGTTTCTAAAGAAAAACGTCGTTTTTATTTTACATTATGTCAGGTTTTAGGCCTACAAAATTTAAATTTTAAGCTTGACGCTCAATTAATCCATGCCTGGTGTGGGGCTAAATGTCATCACTTAATATTGGATATAAATTATAATCCTAAATTATATTCAATATTGAATAAAATAAATAATTTTAATATATCTTTAATTTTTCAATTAAATGATTTATATCTATATATCAAAATTAGTGTCCAACAACATTTTATGATCATTCAAATATTGGAAATATCAAAATATTTTTAACCTTTTTTTACATATGAGTTTTCTATATGATTCAATCATTTCATTATATAATATTTCAATTAGATAAATAACACTGAATTAATTTTTATTCTATTAGAGTTAAATCATATTAGCTCTTCAATACTAGTAACTAATATTTGCAAATAATTTTCAAAGTATCATTCTATTTTAGTCAAGAATTTTTCCAATCAATGTTAATTAAAAATGGTGGAACATTCTCTAATTACTTTATATTACAAATTATTTATTGATTACTTAATTATCACCATATAATTCATACCATATCTCGTAACATTCAATTGTGTTACCCTTAACTAAGATAAGTCATTAAAAAGTATCAAAACATAATAATCTCTGTATAAAATATTTTAGAAATATCAAATTAAATAATCAATTATACAATCAATATAATGAGTATTTTCATTGATATACAAGTAATATTTCATACGAAATTGTCATGTTGAATCAGTTCAATTAACTTGTTATTTAATAACACTCACATATTTATTTAATTATTTTCATATTTTAGTATATGAGAATAACATCTTCCTTTGTAAAAAAGAAACATAATATTTACTATTTTCACAATATTAACATCTAATATGAGGTTATAATTTCTTAGGAGAAGAATATTTATCACATAATCTTATATTTGAGTTAATTAAATAAATAAGCATCCGATAAAAAATATTTTTAATTAAATAAATAATAAATATATAACTAAACAATTAATTGTAAGAAATACACTAACACAAGTTACGGTGGTGAACCCAACCAAAAAACTTGATCTGTAAGTACTATAAGTAGTATTTGTGGAACTAAATGATTTCCCTTTTATTTGAAGGACAATACTTCCCTGATCTGAAGATCAACCTCTTCAAGAAAAAGTTCTACATTCTGGGCTCTGACATTAGCTGTATAAAAAGCAAGCCTGTGTAAATAACAACTCATCTTCCTAATCTTTTTTGTTGTAATGTCATCTTAGTTTAGATAAGCATTATACACTATCTGATTATCTTAGTTTAGATAAGCATCATACATTATCTGATCATCTTAGTTTAGATGAAATCATGCATAACTTGATCATGTAGTTTAGATTGCATCAAAGTTAAATTGATTCATCTTATCTCAAACCATATATAAACACAGTGGAGGATATAAAGCAATATACTTTAGAAAATCAATACAATAAACTCTACCTTCAACTTTTTAGGTTTGTCTTCTTCCTTTTATGGTACCAGAGCTTACCTGAGCTAAGTCTCAATTTTTTTTCCAGCCACCCCATCTCATAGAGCTTCATGCATGTATTTCATGGTAGCACCATCACATCTCCACTTCACTGACCATTATAGAAGTTCCGTCAACAGTCTTTACAAACCCTAGCGACACCTACTTTTTAACAGCTCGAAGCATAATATCCATCTGCACCAACTTTAAGCTCGAAGCTACTTCTGATGCACCTGGCCACATGGAACTACAATATGCTTTCTCCAACTTCTTTGAACATGCCATCGTGGCAAGCTGCAGTCGCCAGCCCCCTTCTCATGAATTTTCCAGCCACAACATATACGACAATCTCCTCCACTCTATACTGACCATCCAATTTTCAACTCACAATTGCCCATCACTTTCAACTGCCTTACAAATGAGCTTGCCAACGATCCATAACAAATACCAAAATAAACAGATCTCTATTTGATTTCTCCAGGGAGAAAATTCCCTCTTCAAGCCTTAGAATAATTTTTTTTAGTCTTACTACACTATTATACCAGCCATAAATGCAGTTCTACTTCATTACTATACTAGCCGGAAATGCAGCACTACTGATATCCATAAATGCAATCTTACTACACTACTATACTAGCCATAAACACAATCCTACTACACTACTATACCATCCATAAACGCAACCCTACTGCATTACTATACACAAAACCTCACAATGCGGACTATCAACAGTTTACTACTGATTACCAACATCACCAGTTTTACTATAACTCTTGAAAACAATAACTACCTAATTTGGTGAAATTAAGTCAGAGTCATACCATTTACTTGTGAGATGGATCCATCTCTCCACTGCTTAAGCATCATGAATCAACCTATGACATTTTGCCTCTTTCAGCAGATTTCTTGGAATGGCAACAATATGACAAATTAGTTTACTCCCATTTTGAAGTTATGTCATAAGCTCAATGTTCTTTCAAACATTAGCTTGGAGGGGACTAATAATAACTCATCTTCCTAATCTTTTCAGTAGTAATATCATCTTAATGTAGATAAGCATCATACATTATCTAATCATCTTAGTTTAGATAAGCATCATACATTATCTGATCATCTTAGTTTAGATTAAATCATGCACAACCTGATCATGTAGTTTAGATTGCATCAAAGTAAAATTGATTCATCTTATCTCAAACCATATATAAATATAGAGGTTTTAAAGCTACATGCTTTAGAAAATCAACACAATACACTCTACATTCAACTTTTTAGTTTGGTCTTCTTCCTTTTAGTAACCTATTTGATCTCTTAGCCTAACGATTCTTAATTATATCTTTATTGATTAGGGACTAAAAAATATTAAAGTAATGAACAAGTTCTGGTTGGATTCAAAACCTTTATCGGGGCTAGAGTAAGTTAAAGAATAAATATAGCCCAGTGGGAGATTGTTACAGGTCTTATGAGAGAACCAACCCAAAAGTTAGCTTAAAGGGTGGGAGAGCTCATAAGCCTATAAACCCCACATCAGCCTCTTTTATTTCTAAAGTGAGACAATTAGACCGTAACATTCCACCACGTTTCACATCCTAGACACCGACGGGCTGGCTATACGCTAGACCATTTCTAGCCTCGGGTGAACACTACTATATCGACGTCATCACTCACACATCTACGGGCTGGCTATGGGCTAGACTTTTTCTAACCCCTGGGCGAACACTGCAATATCGACGTCACCACCCATGGGCATGGCACGAGGACTTGAAGGGGTGATGTTAGCTCTGATACCAATTGTTATAGGTCTTATGGGAGAACCAACCCCAAAAGCTAGCTGAAAGGGTGGGAGAGCCCATAAGCCTATAAATCTCACATCATTCTTTTTTTATTACTAATGTGGGACAATTAGATCGTAACAGAGATCAACTCCAAGAACCGAACTATGGAGAAGAAAAGATGACGAAGAGTGAATGAATTTGGATAGGAAGTTTTAAGGAACAAATGTTTTGTTTGCCAGAAGGACAACATATTAAAGTAGGATTAAGCATCATATGTCAAAGTTATATTATACATATTCTAGAAAATTATTTATAGATGTTCATTAATTTGCATATCATCTGGTGTCATAGATCTATGATCCGTGTGCATACATTTTGTGTGGACTTTTCACATTATGAGGGATTGTATTCCGTTTTAGGACCTGGCGATTGTTACTAGTATTTGTATTACATTTATGGATACATTTACATTAATTAAATTTTCATGGAACATTATTATTTCTCATTTTAATGATCAATTAGGGTTCGAAATGTCAACATAAAACTTCCTGTCATCTAATTAACGCTATTATGTTTTGTTACCTTTTTCTCATAAATTGCTTATCTAGGTTTTCAATCGAATATTCAGATATCTTCCCTCTAGGCGATCAAGATGTACTAATATATGGTTGTTTCTAAATTTTGAACGCGACATACTAAACAATGGATTTTAAAAGAGTTTGGGGCTGGCCATCAGGCAAACCCACCTTGCCTTCCTTATATTGATCTAATTTGTTAAGTAATACTAAATTACTAATTAAAATTCTGGTCTAATAATTGATTATTGATAGAATAAATTCTTTGATATTCTTCGAAAGGAAAAAAATGCCTTTTCAACATTAAATTATAATACTAAAAATCTAGAAATAAAAATAATTTATTTAAATAAAACATTAATATGCTAGCATATAACAATAAATGTACTAATGTTAACTAGAATTTAGTTTAAAATAAAATTTAAAATAATAAAACAATAAAAAATGATAAAAGCAAATACAAGCAAGAGGGGAGGGGTGAATTGTGTATGACTTTAAAAATTTTAGGTTATCATCAATTCATGTAAACGATAGGGAGTTGCTAAATTTCAACCGAAAAGTCTGTAAATAGAAGGAGCCTGTTAATAATAAAAGGAGCCTGTTAACTTTTAGAAATCGAAAGGGGTCTGTTAACGTTTAAAAATGAAAGTAGTCTGTTAATGTTAAAAACAAAAGGAGCTTGTTGAAAAACAAAAGGAGCCTATTAACAAAAGAAACATCTTGCAATGTTAAAATAGAAGAAGGCTATTCCAAAAGTGAAGGAGTTCCGTGTGAATTAAACACACACACTATAATGCACAAATTTAAAAGTTAAGAGAGAGAGAGAGACACACACTAAGGGATTTGGGAGAGCTTCACTATTTTCTTGGCGTTGAGGTTCAGTGTCTTCCTGGTGGTCTTTGCCTATCTCATTCTAAGTATATTAGGGACCTTCTCCAGTGGAATAAGATGAATAATGCTAAGTCTGTCTCTTCTCTAGCAGAAAGTGGTTCTCAACTCACAGTCTTATATAGAGGAAGACATGACTGATCATAGCCTATATAGTAGTGTCATCACTACTCTTCAATATGCAACAATACCTCGTCCTAATATTTCATATGCTATTAATAAAGCATGCCAATTTTTGAGTAAGTCTACTATCAATCACTGGCAAGCAGTCAAACGCATTCTTTGCTACCTAAAAGGAACGTTGCATTACGAGCTATAATTTCGTCCTACTAAAATATTATATTTTGGATAGCATTTGAAATTACCGAACTCAATATAATATTTTTTAAAAAAGATAATTCTCATTATAATAATGCTAATCAATAGATGATATATCCACACAAAAAATTCATGCTTAAAATAAACTTTTATGGCCCTTTGCTATCTTTTTCAGGCATCAAACATCTTTAACTTTGCTTGACGCATGTAATAATAATGGATAATATATCTTGGATGCTATATGTGAGGTAGGCAATTAATCATGATTTTGTGACTAAAATTAAAATATGGTGTAGTATCGCTTAGCAGTACTGCCTTTCAACCACGAGAACAGAACTTTTGTGTCCTCGTCATCCGTCCTCACTTCCGAGGACGGTAACCAAACACAGCAAAATAGAATGGCCGTGCGCAGAAAGAGCTTGAAACGTCAGGATGCCGGATGCGATGAATGATGCAACTGAAATATCAATTCAAATCTCCTGTGCCATTTTTTCTGTGACAAAATGTTCGCAGCAACATCCATCCATACAATAACTGGGAGAGAGAAAAAATACATAGAGTGGATGCTGTTGGAACAGAGGGCACAGGAAAAAACGGACAGGTGATTGAAGCCCTGAAATGTATCTAACTGGAACAATCATTTACTTGAAGTTCACGCGGATTTGTTTTTCTAATAAGATTCCAAATATTTTTTTTGGTTATTATAATTTAAGATTCCAAATATTACATAGACCAAGTAGGTAATAGAACTCAAAACTTTTATCCTGGATTGTTAGATGTTGCCACACCTCAATCTTATTGTTCCAAAACTGCCAAGTGAGCTTAGATAAGAGACTATCCCATCCTGGAGGATAAAAACAAAGTATTGACTATTAAGCATGCGCAAAAGGGTATAGCTCATACCGAACGCTACAACTTCCTGTTAGATACTTCCCTCCTATGCTCCCATAACAGGTACGACGAAGTAGCTCACATATTCTTCGAAGACATTTATGGCAACGTCGAATAGAAATATCCCTACTGCATTGTACAAATCCATAAATTGTTACATTTGTAGAGCTCGCCATATCTACGCTTTCAGCTGCGTATAGGTTGGGATTCTTATAAATTCTCGTCATCAATTTATCAAAGAGAGACAGCCTGGCCACTGCGAATTTATAGCGATTTGAAGGAGTCATTCCTTGTAAGTTGCACTGATAGAATTTGTTAAGGAGATCAGCACGACCGAAGAACTTCTTATCTGAGTACTTCAGCATACAATCGTCGTACCAAATTATTGCTCCCTTGTTGGATGGACAGCGTGTTATGATCTCATTCCCCGCGTCGTCAAGACAAGTTTTGCATTGCTGATTTCTGATATTACCTGTACAAAGGGCAATCCCATGTACTTTGTCTGAGTTTGTGCCCAATGATAGTTGGCCGTAACCTGATCCAGGAACTTTAAGGGATAATGAAGTCATGAGCTGTTGCACGTTAGTTGCAAAACCATCATTATGGTTGTGATGAGTAGAACAAAAATACGTAATAGGGTTTAATATTCCATAAACAACTTGAGGAAGAAGAAGAGCAGCGAATGAGAGTAGACAAAAGGGGATTGAAAATTTTGAGAAACGCATTTTACTTTTGTGAGGACTATTACAAGTCACCAGTTCATGCACTTAAATAGTAGGACTGGTGGTTACATAAGAGTCTGTTGGAGCTCGAATTCTTACGGTGTATTTAACCCAATAAATGGCTTCTGCGATGCTATTTTATTCTTATAGCAATGGATAGCTGGACAGGTAGCTCCAAAGGCGGGAACAATTTCACTGTGGAATAAGTGAAAGTATATCTTTGCAAGAATCCATGGGCACAAATACGTCACTCCTCGCGTAAGAACGTCGTTATCAGTTACTTGTCCGTCGAAGAATTTGAGTAATGCTAATGTCATTCGAGTTGAAATACTGGTTGTTTCCACCGCATCGAATACTACTTCTTTTGCTGATATTTCTATTACAAGTAATAAGGAAAATTCCAGTTAATTCAGATTATATCTAGGAGGCTTAAAACATTGGACAATAAAATCATTTATGAAACATATTTAATTACACAGCACTTTTAATATTGTAAAAGCATCAAAATCTCAAACACATATCTCTAATTCGCCTAAAATCTAGAGACCTAGAAGATTTTCAAGACAATTAGGCCATATTTATCACGAGTTTTGATCCAAAATAATCTCACTAAATTTACTTTTTAATTTCTACCTTGTGTTGTGTCTTTCCGTAATTTGAGTGATCTAATTTTAGCAAGACGAAATTGTCGATATTAAAGATAGACGGGTACATTGTAACGTGAGGTTCCATGTTTTAAAATCGGATGTTAAATCAGTAAGATAAGATGTTTACGATTTAAAATTTAGATCGTTGTAAAATTTGTTAAGAATGAATAAAACTAAAGAATTTAAAATAAAATTAAAGAATTTAAAATATGATTTAAAGAGATTAACTTTACCATCGAAAAATTTAAAATTTAATTGAAAAAGAGATTGTTAAACAAAAATTAATTGATTTACTTTAATTTATAAAAACTTATTAATTTATAAAAATTGACCGATTAATTAATAAATTTATCGATTTTTAACAACAATAGTTGTTAAAGAAAACCAAACAAAAAATTTAAAAATCAAACCAAAAAATTAGACAGTTCAAAATTTTTATAGTTGAACCTACCGAGCCGGATGAATTTTTTAATCATTGAAATTACAAGATCCAAATTATGGGGTTAATTGAAAGTCAAGACATGCTTGGCCTTAATTATTAATGGAGATATTCCTCTACCTCCTCTAGAACACCAATCTGATGATGGCAAGAAAGTCGCAAACCAAGATTTCATATTGTGTTCCTGCACCTGCTCAAGAACACCAATCTGATGATTGGCAAGAAAGTTGCAAACCAAGATTTCATCTTGTGGAGGCGATCTATTCGCTTGCTACAAGGATGGATCACTAGTACATTATCAGTCGACACTTCGCGATCTTTCCGTTAATATGTGGAAAGCTCTTGAAAATGAAAATGATTAAGAATCTCCAGAGAGAGAATTCTATTTACTTCATAAGCTCCAATTTTATTCAAAGGATGGTTTAGTTATAGCTGAATAAATCCGAAATTTCAGAGATATTTATGATGATCTAGTTGTTATAGGTAAAATAATTAATGATCGGCAAAAGGTGTTTAATCATCTACGAGGATTGGGATCTGGGTACGAGTCATTTATGACCTCGATGCTCAAGCCACCAATTCCATCATATCATGAAATTGCTCCACCATTACAAGGCTATGAAACTACGAGAGGTAAGTATAATTCTCATGGAACATACTCATAAACCAAAATATGGCTTTTCTGAGTCGACGATCTCAAAGGCATGGTAGCATTAAGTATTTTCACAAACAAGGCAAGCAAAATCAGAACAATCAGAATTTTAGTTCTGAAGGTCGTGGTTTTACTCAGACTCGCTTTCAAAATACTCAATCTAGCAGTTGGCAATCTTCACCACCAGATTTCGAATAATAGATGATATAATATGGCACCAACAACTTAATCGGTTAAGACGATATCATCAACGTAAAGTAATAAAACAAAACCACTTCAAGATGATTATAGATGAATAAAGAAGAGTCAGGAACACTAAAAAATCCCAAGATTCATAACAAATGAGTTGAAACGATCAAAACAAGCACGTGGATAGATTTTACTAAATTGTTGCCAAAGTCCTGTCATTTAGTGATGATCTTAGAAAACATTGAAAACTTTTAGCTACAATTTAAAAAACGTCACAAAAAAAAAGCATAGCCAAAAGACTACTTTGTTGTAATGACCAGTAGCAATCTCACTCTTCTTACTCAATTTATGGGCCGACCTGGTAAAGAATTTGCAATAAAAGACCTTGGTTACCTTCATTATTTACTTAGGATTGAAGTGACTCGGTTCAACTATGGTATTTTTCTATATAAAACTAAATATGAAACTAAACTTATTGAACGTGTTCAAATGAAGAATTGTCGATCTATCTTAACTCTAATGGTGAGTAGTTTTCTCTCCAGTGATGATGATAGTTCCCCCTTCTTTGATCGACAATTTTACATGAGCATTATTGAGGACTTAAATATTTGATGTTTACAAAATTGAATCTTTCTTATAATTTCAATTATATAAGTCAGTTCATGCACCATCCTACCAAGTTTCATTTTCAACTAGTTAAACGCATTCTTCGGTATGTCCAAGGCACAATTACACATGTCATTCACCTCTTATTTAATAATCTCATAGTCTTGTATGGTTGGGCTAATTATCCTCTCATTCGACATTCTATAACTAGTTTTTGCACCTTTCTTGGTAGGAGTTATATTTCTTGGAGTTTAAAGAAGCAGAATGATTTCACAGTCCAATTCTGAGAATGAATATCGTGCCCTTGTGTTAACTGCAATTGAAATTACTTCGTTGTCTTATCTACTTTATGATCTTGGACCTTTCCACATTCTGTAACATGTAATCTTTTGTAATAATGTCTCTGCATTACATATGACTATCAATCCAATTTTTCATGCTCACACGAAGCACGTAAAAATCGATTATCTGCATGAAAAGGTTGTAGTTGGTCATCTCACCACTCTGTATGTCTCTTCTGTATATTAAGTGGTTGACATTCTTATTCATGTCGTTACCCTTTTGATCCGTTACGTGCCAAATTGGGTCTTTGGCTATTACCTACTACCTATTTGATTAGGGGACGTATAAAAACATCAAAATATCATGAATATCCAATTTGCCCAAAATCTATAGACCTAGATTATTTTCAAGACAATTAGGCCATATTTATTATATAGGTTTTGACCTAAAATCATCTTGCTAATTTATAACGACTTACACAGCCGTGCATACGTGACCGTGTAAGTCACTTTAAATTTTTTTATACTTACACAACTACATACACTAATATGTGTGTGACCATATATGTTACTTAATCATATTTACATGGTCACATACACTAGTGTATATATGACTGTGTAAGGTCTTGGAACTTATAGTCACTTATACAGTCATATACACTTGGCTGTATATGTGACCGTATAAGTTTGCAAAGGCAACCCCCATCTGTAAAGCCTAAACAAAAGGAAATAAAAGCCGTCTAGCATTAACCAAAACCCAAAAAATTATTAAACATAAAAAGAAGCCAAAAGCTCAAAAAATGTCAAAAACCAACAAAAATCAAGTTTCTTCTCCATCTTCCTCTTTATTATTCTAGTTGGAAAGTCTGTTAATGCACCATCTTTCTCCTACATCTAAATCTTTTCTTGTATGTTTCATCATTTTGGTTGTTTTGTAGCAAATTATGGAGGTTAACAACCCAAAAATCCCTTAGCACATAAGTAAAATTTTAGCAACAATTATATGCATTTTTTATGATTTCTACCCATCCTACATTAGTTTATAATTGGATTGCATGTTGTGATTGTTTGTGACAATAATTGAAGTCATGGAAAGAGATAAAAATGAAGAAAAGGTGGCTAAAAATGAGAAAAGAAGAGGAGGTAGGAGAAGAAGAGAGGGTGAAGAAGATGATAATTTTTGAAATATTTAAGTTTTATTAAGGGGCAAATAGGAAATGCAAAAAGTTAAGGGTAAAATTGGAATTTACTTCCAAAAGAGTATTTTTGGTATTAATGGAAATAAATGAGGGTAAAATAGGACTTTTAATAGTTAGGGTGTTTTAGTTATTATGGCGGTTAAGTTAGTGATAATTAAGAATATAAAGTGAAAAAATGAATAATGTTGGATTATTAAGTGTAATTGAGTTGAAAATTTTCTTAAATTAGTCTAATAAAATTTTTGTAATGTCTAGATATGAAGGTCCAATTAAGGAGTAAATTTGACTATTAATTAGTTGAGTCTGAAATTAAGGTAAAGATAACCTTAGACTGTACTCTTAGAACAATATTTTTGTTATTGATATTTTGAATTAGTCATTGATTAAATTAACGATTAACAATTAAATTCATAGATTTATATGAACTATATTTTTTTATTTGAAAAATAATTAATAAAGTACAAGATGTTTCGCTTTTAAATGTTGTTACATATTATGAGGTATATTGTTTGTTAATTCGGTGAAAAATGTGTTAATTAAATAAAGACTAACTGATAATATGTCGTGAAGAAATGACGTAAATCAAGAATCTGTGGCTTGCATAAGATAGCTACATTCAACGATCATAGATTGATAGTTGGTTAAATATGAGCAAGCGATGGTTAGGTATCTATCCGTGGAGTAGATACCAGGGCATTCTGAATCCTGAGGATAACCTGTGGTAATGGTTAGGTATTGGAGTGGTATTGGGATATCCTAAGTCTTGGGGATATCCTTTATTGATGGCTAAGTACTAGAATAGTACCGGGGTACTAAATGAAATTGAGAAATTAAGGTACCTATACCAATATTTATACATCTAATTACGTTTCCACTTGGTGAGAGATTATGATGAGTAGAGATGAGCCGGTAGATCATTGAAAATAAGCCTACTAGGTTAAGCATTCTTAGATAATTCAGTTAATTATGGGATAAAACATAATGGCAATAATAAATAATATTAGTCTTAATCATTGCTTTGTTAAAATTTTAAATGTTTGTTAATTGTTTGGATAGACTGAGTAAGGTTGTGTATTTTCGTCTTATATGTGTGTTTTAATCATTTGGCTAAGTTTTATATTTATATATTAAGTTGATTTTAAAGGTACGACCCCTTGCCACTATTTTTTTAGGTGATCGAATGATTGTCGATAATCCCAGTGCACGAGACTGAAAGAGTGGATTTTAGGTGGAGCTAGCAGATTAATTGATTAAAGTTGTTTTATTGTATATATTTTTGAATGTGACAGTTCAGGTAGTTGTGTTGTATGGAATACTTTTGTGACTGACGAACTTTTTTTTGGACAAATGAGGATCTTGGTAATTAATGTTATGTTTTGGGAACAATTTGGATAATTGTGGTTTAAGAATTTTGGGATCGTCATCAATCCTAAAAATTCTAGTATTTTTCAAATTCAATCTTCAATATAATTAAGGAACTTTGCCTTGATAGGTAGGTGGCGAACAAGAGAAAAAGGATGGTGACGGGGAAGTGGGGTTGTTGGGCACCGTTTTTGGAACCCAACCACTTACTCCGATAATCAAAAATTCGCATACTTTAAAACGTTGGAAAGATAGAAATCAACTTAGTCAAATTCCTCATAGATCAATACCAAATTTATCCCAACTTCACTTCCATTCTTACAACATCATTCAAAGCAATTCAACTTCCAATTGGAATTCATCCCACACCCAAATCTCAATTCATAAGATTCTTTATATTCAAAAACATCTTATCACTCACCACAAATCCTACCTTTCTTTTCCATAATTCACTTATTAATAAATCGCAACAATTTATATTCAAAGTTCATCAACTCAACTCATACCATT
>JANKOD010000001.1:15342908-15362059 GCA_026284645.1 Erythroxylum acuminatum
ATTAAAATCCTAGAATGAAAAGTTTAGTTACTCATAATGACAGTAGCAACAATAAAAATAATAAAAGCAAGCATTATAAATATAAAATGAGTAGAAAGAATGGAAGAACAAATGGTGATTGCTTGGTCTTGGAGTCCTCCTCAATGCTTGAACTTGAAAGCCCCCTAATGTGTAACGTGAATATCAGCTCCTGGAACAACGTTGAGTGGCTTTTAGAAAAATTGAGTGTGTAACGTTGATGCTTGATTCTTGAGAAAGTGGAGAGTGGAGCCTTGTCGTGGGGTTCTTGGTGGGTGAGTGGAATGTCCAGTGGCTGGAGAAGAATGAACCAAAACTAAGAAGTGAATGGAGAGTTCGTTGATGCTTGGTGGGTCTGTAAGTTGTGAGTGGAGTTGTTGAAAAAGTAATAAGTGAGTGCTTTAAAGGTGGAGCCTCCTTTTTTGTCTCTGCCACGTTGATGGCTCCCCCTCAAATAACGTTAAATGGCCAAGGGATATTTGTGTGTGTAACCAGCCAAAAAATAACGTTGAAGAGCTGCCCCATGCGTGATTTTGTTTATTTTCTTGTTTCTGCTGGGTCCCTTGATAAGACAAAATCCCTTATGCGTTCACCAATTTGTTGCGCTCTTGGACGCTTGCTGTTGATTTTAATTAATTGTAAATCCTCTCTTGCGTGACTCTCTTCAGCGCCTCTTGTCTATCCATTTGTGTCTTGCATAGGTCTACTCTTCTCTATTTTTACGCATGTCTTATTCACTGTTCATAGCTCCCATTTCAACGCCTGCTTTGCTTTTCGTCTGGACAGCTTCCTTGATTTCATTTTATTCCTAGCGTCAGATACGTTGGCCTCCCTCCACATAACTTGCGTTTCAGCTCATTTCTTTAATTAATTCCCCTTCTGTACGTGATTTTTCTTTGATTCTCCACTGAGCCGCCGCCCTCTCTTGGCTTGTTGTTGATTTATTTCTGCTTGCGTTAATTTCTCCCCTAATTTAGTTGATTTTGCGTCAGATCCATAGCTTGTATTGCGTGATTCACCCTATGCCTTGACTCATGCTGGCTTCTATTCACGCTTGCATGCCCTCCAGCTGTGACGTCCCTTGCTGCGTGAATTGTTGAAATTTTGCTCTTATGCGTGCATGACTCTGTAGCTGCCTCACTTAGCTATTTTGCTTCATTTTTAGCTGCTGTCGTGTGCTTTCTTTGTCTTCTCTCTACTGTTGTTCTCTCCTTTAGTGTCTGCGCTGACCCCTCTACTTGACAAAACCAATTAATTTCGAAATTTAAAGTCCATGTCACTGTTCACGCCTATCCTCCCTCTTGTGCGTGAATTTAATTGCTGCTGGGTCCTCTTAATTTGCTGTCCATCACATCGTTTGCAACTCTGCTTGTAACGCATGTCCTCTTCATTTCTTATTTGCCTTAAGCTGCTCCTTCATTTAATTGGTTTTTAGCCAACTTGAGCTGGTCCCACGTATATATGTTGACAAGACAATTAAAAGCTCAGCTCTCATGAGTTAAAATGTCGTGGGTTATCTCCTTGTGTATCACGCTGTTCAATCCTTACGCTTCTCCTACTGTGCTTTTAAATTTGCCTTCATCGAATTAATTGTTGTTGTGGTCTTTTTCAATTAAAAACAAGTGTATTTCCTACAAATTAAACAGGACCCATTAAAAATGCAGATTAAGATAAACTAAATAATTTAGTAGGAAAAATATGTATAAGACCCAATAATTAATCCAGAAATTAAGGAAAAATGCCATTAATTCTAATGATAAAAATGCATCCAACAATAGCAAGGACCCTAATACAAAAACTCTCAAGTATGAAATTTGATAATTAAAAAGTGTGTTAGCATATTATGCAAATGAGAGATATTGCTGCACAATTGAAATCTCTAGAGGTTAAAATATTTCAATCATTTCTGGTGCATTTTATTTTTACTTCTTTTCCAATAGCATATGGTCCTTTCAAATTTTCCTATAACACACAAAAGGATAAATGGTTTTTTAATGAACTTTTGACCATGTGTGTTCAAGACAAAGAAAGATTAAAGCATGAGAAGTTTGAAAACTCAAACTTGACTACTTATGATAAAGAAAATGCCAAAATTGGCACAAGTTCTGTTTTGTCCAAGTAAAAGGGAAAAACAACCTATGAAGGCACAAGGCAAACCGAACAAGTGCTTCTTTTGCAAAAAAAAAAGGAATATAAAGAAAAAAACAACCTATGAAGGCACAAGGCAAAATGAACAAGTGCTTCTTTTGAAAAAAAAAGGAATATAAAGAAAATTTGCCTAAGTACCAGAAATGGCTTAAAAAGAAAGGTAAACTCTTCATTTTGTATATTATGAATCTTGTTTTGTGCAAGTATCAAATAACATTTTGTGGATTGATTCTAGCTCTTTAATTCATATTGCTAATAACATGCAGAGCTTTCTCAATTTAAGGAAGCCAAAGGGTAATGAACAAGGCATCTATTCAAGAAATGGGATGCGTTCAGTAGTGGAGGCTATTGAGACTTATAGACTTGTTTTCAAATTTAGTTTTGTTTTGAATTTGGAAAACACTTTTTGTGTTCCGTCTTTTTTCTAGAAATTTAATTTCGACTTCCAGATTAGTCACTTTGGGCTATGGATTTTATTTTTATGACTATATTTTTAGTTTATTAAAGAATAAAGTGAGTGTTGGTTATGGAAATCTTGTTGAGCATCTATATAAATTTGATTTGGATTCTACTTTTGAGAATAGCCTCTTAACTATGCATGTTGTGAATGTTGGTACTAAACGAATGACTATTGATGAACATTCTTCTAGATTGTGGCATAAGAGATTAGACGACATCTCTATTGAGAGAATTAAAAGATTGGTGAATGATGAGGTTATACACACCCTTAATGTTACTGATTTTGGTACTTGTGTGGATTGCATTTAAAGAAAGCAACCTAACAATATCAATAAAGGTTCTAGAAGAAGTTCTCGAATTTTAGAAATCATACACACTGACATTTGTAGACCATTTTCCACTCCTTGTATGAATGGTCAGAGATATTTGATCTCATTCATTGATGACTTTTCTAGATCTATGCATCTCTACTTATTAAATGAAAAGGATGAAGCATTTAATGCTTTCAAGTCTTATAAAGCTAAAGTAGAGAAACAAACAAAAAGGAAAATGAAGATTATATGATCAAACAAGGGCAGTGAATATTATGGTCAATATACTAAACAAGGACAAATGCCTGGTCTATTTTCGAAATTCCTAGAACAAGCAGGAATTATGGCACAATACACAATGCCAAGCACACTACATCAAAATGGTACAGTTGAAAGGAGGAATCGAACACTAATGGATATAGTAAGGGTTATGATTAGTAATTATAATCTACCATTATCCTTTTGGAGTGAGCTTGTAAAAATGGTAGTATATATCTTAAATAGGGTTTGTTCCTCAAACTCCTTTTGAGTTATAGAAAGGTTGGAAACCAAGTTTAGCACATATACATGTCTAAGGTTATCCAATTGAGGTACATGTTTACATTCCTCAAATTTAGAAATTAGATTCAAGAACCCAAAGTGATTTCTTTATTGGTTATGCAGCTAACTCAAAAGGATAAAGGTTTTATTATCCTTCATACACTCCTAAGATTGTCGAAGCTAGAAATGCCAAATTCCTTGGGGAGTTGGATATTAGTAGGAGTGAAATTTCTCATAATATACAACTCAAGGAAAAGAAGGAAACTAATTCATCAGTGAAAGAAAATAATTTGATTGTTCTTCAAAATCCTTTGGACACTATAGAAGAACAACCAATTCATGTAGAGCCACCTCGTGAAAGACAAACTCATGAAGAACCTGTTGTCCAAAACTTAGATGAAACTTTTGAACTCAGGAGATTTTCAAGGCTTAAAAAACCAACAAATTATAGTGATTATGTTGTATACTTATAAGAGTATGATTTTGACATTGTACTTAAGGATGATCCTAATTTGTTTCCATAAGCTATGAATGGAGACAAATTCTAATTTATGGTATAATGCCATGAAGAAAGAGTTGGAATCAATGGCTAAAAATCAAGTATGGGACCTCGTTGAGTTACCAAAAGGGGCCTCATTAATGGGTTTTTAAAACCAAATGAGACTCCTCTGGTAATATTGAACGATATAAGGCTAGATTGTAGACAAAGGTTTCACTTAAAAGGAGGGTATTGATTATCATGAAACTTTTTCTCCAGTTTCTAAGAAAGATTCTTTTAGAATCATTATCGCATTAGTAGCATATTTGGATTTAGAGGTTCATCAAATGGATGTAAAAACAACATTTCTAAATGGGGATCTTAAAGAAGAGGTATATATAAAACAACCTAAGGGATTTAATGAGGAATATGGTTCTCAACTAGTTTGCAAGCTTAAGAAATCTATATATTGATTGAAACATGCCTCTCGTCAATGGCATACCAAGTTCCATAACATAGTGGTCTCATATTGTTTTATATATATGTTTTGGACCAATGTATTTATGTCAAATTGGTTGAGGGAAAATTTATTTTCTTAATCCTCTATGTAGATGATATAGTACTTACATGTAGTGATTTGAGTTTGTTACATGAGACAAAACAATTTCTATCTCAAAACTTTGAAATGAAGGATATAGGTGAAGCTTCTTATGTCATTGGCATAGAAATTTACAGAGATAGACCTCAAAGGACTCTGGGACTATCTCAAAAGGCCTACATTGAAAAAGTTTTAGAAAGGTTTCATACGCAAGAAAGTGCTCTGAAAGGATCACCTATTGTTAAAGGGGATAAATTCAATCTGTCTCAATTTCCCAAAAGCATTATAGAACAAAAGGAGAAGGAAAATAAACCATATGCTTCAACAGTTGGAGATCTTATGTACACACTTGTTTGCACAAGACCTGATCTTGCATTTGTGGTAGGAATGCTTGGAAATTACCAAAGTAACCTAGGTTTGACACATTGGAAAGCTGCTAAACGGGTTATGAGATATCTAAAAGGAACCAAAGATTTCAAAATCACATTTAGTTAAACTGATAAATTGGAGAACGTCGAATATTCAGATTTAGATTTTGATGGATGTGAAGATACAAATAAATCTACTTTAGGATACGTTTTTCTTCTTGTTAGAGGTGTTGTATCTTGGAGGAGTATGAAATATTCAATAGTTGCATCGTCGACTATGGAGGATGAATATATTGCTTGCTATGAATGTTCATCATAGGCATTGTGGTTGAGGAATTTTATCACAGAGTTAAAAGTCATTAATATTGTATCAAGACCATTGTTAATACATTGTGATAATAAATCTGCAGTCTCATTTGTTAATAATAAGAATAATATGAGTCGAAGCAAGCACAATAACATAAAGTGTCTTGCAATTAGGGATCGTCTAAAGAGTCAGGAAGTGTCTATTCAGCGTATAAATACAAAGTTAATGGTTGTTTATCCTTTGACTAAAGGAATACTAAGTTGAGTCATTAAAGGATCATGTAAAGCGTATAGGGCTGATTAATGGTTGATCTTCTTGGATATTGCATTATGATCATTGTCGTTTCTCATATGTAGACTTATAATTATTTTGACGTATGTTATTTATGCTCGTTCAAGTTATATGTCATATTATATGTTTCTTTGAGACGTTAAGTTGGACTCATAATAACTTGTAGGAAGTTATTCATCAATTTCTTTTACATGAAGTTCTTTGCATACTTTAATAAATTTAGGTATTATTTCTCTCATTTTGTTCTATTCATTTGGACATAAATATTGATTGCAAATTCTGTCATTTGCTTTCTTATAATATTAAATCACATGAGCCAAGTGGGAGAATGTAAACAGTTTATGTTTAATCTTATCTTTCTGTGAAGTGGCCCAAGTGATTTAATTGATATGGGATAGCGAGAGATAAGAGTGATGGTTGAAGGAGTTAGAGTGAAAATAAGGACGTTATCTCGAGTTAAATAACTACTTTGATGCTGGGTATATTTATGTATATATATATATATACCCATATAAGTACTTAGCCTACATGGATAATGCACATTTTCCATCAAGACGTACAATACAGAAACACAAAAGGCGAAACTAGAATTTTGAGTGATTAGGAATTTTTATTGGAGTTTTAAGGTTTCAAAAGATTCTTTGTTGCTGTAGTTCTTCTCAAACATTACTTGGACAACATGATTGGAGGTATTATTATTATATTATATGAATCACGTTAGAATATTGTACTATGATGAAGTTTTTCATATAACAATGCCAAATCCTTGAATGAATTTCGACCTATCGCTTGTTGCAATGTATTATACAAGGTGATTTCTAAAATCCTATCCAACAGAATGAAGAAGCACCTCCATAGCTTATTAGTCCTACATAGAATGCCTTTGTGAAAGGTAGATCTATCGAGAGTAATATAATGATGATATAGGAGTTCACTAAGGGTTATGAATCAAACAAAACAATGAAAACTTGCATGCTAAAAATTGACTTTGCCAAATCATATGATACTATCGGTTGGAAATTCCTAATTAGAGCATTGCAAATCACCTATTTCCCGGTAAGATTTATCAAATGGATTGCTGAATGTATCACACCCTCTTACGTAATAATGATTAATGGAGAACCTACAAGGCACTTTAAAGCTTCAAGGGGCTTAAGATAGGGTGATCCTACCTTCGTTTAATTATTTGTGATTGGAATGAAAGTGTTTAACTTCCTGCTAAAGGCTAAAATTTCCAAGAATTCCAGTCTCAAATTTCATTAAAATTGTAATAAGTTGAAGATTTCCCATCTTTTATTTACTGATGACTTGCTTTTGTTGTGCAGAGCTAAGGAATTTTCTATTAATCTATCACTAGATTCCTTGGATGACTTCAAACTTATTTTTGGTATATACTATAACCCCTCCAAAAACTATTGTCTTTTGTCAGCAGGTATAAAATTAGATGTAGTAACAAGAGTTGTAGATATGGGTATTCCTTAGGGAAGCTTCCATTTAAGACCAGTCCCAGGAAGCTTAGAGTCGTTGAATGTTAACCACTAATAGAATCAGTAAATAGGAAGTCAACTATTGGAATAACAAATTCCTCAACCATGGAGGTAGACTAAAACTTATTACTGTAGTGTTGAACAACCTAGCTATTCACTAGATGGCACATATTGCACTTCTGAGGAACATTTTGAAGGCTATTGATAGGTTACTCAGGGATTTTCTTTTGCGTGGTTTCGACAACTTGAAAAAAGTCCCAAAGATGAGATGGTCAGTAGTTTGCCTCCTCAAACAACAAGGGGGACTTGGAGTGACATATGCTAGGCTACAAAGTAGAACCTTATTGGCAAATAAAACTAAGGTCTTTAGGTCAGGATAAAGAATAGTTGTGGGTGCAATGGATGCATATGTATCTCATAAAACACTAGTGTTTGTACAGTTAATCCTCAACTTGGCATGTGTGGACCTTCAGGCAGATACTAGGCTCTAGAGAGTGGATTCAAGATATCATTAAGCATAAAGTGTTTGATGAGAATACAATTTCCTTTCGGTTCAACAACTGGCACGTAAAGGGACCTCTCTACAAGCTTGAGGAATTACAACAGCTGAGAAGTTTATTCCCTAGTAACACAAAATTCCATAAGCTAATTCATAATAATATGTGGAGCTGATCATGTCCTTTTAGTAGAGGAACAGATGTTATCAATGATAAACCTTCCTAGTTACCAACTGGACTCAAATAGATCTGACCGGATTCAGTTGATGGAAGGAAAATCCTGTAGGTTTACAACAAAATCATGTAGAAGACATTTGATGGCATCAAACAGTCCAAAGGCTCCTTGGTTTAAACTAGTTTAGGACCAAGAGATATGACCAGCTCGTGCATTCATCTTATGGCTTGCAATAGAAGGGAGATTACCAATAAAGGACATGTTGAAATTCAAGATAGAGTCTTCACATTGTGAGTTGTGCTTGACTCAAGAGGAAAGCATGAACCATGTATTTTTCAGGTGTACAGCTCTCTTTACATCTGTGAGATAAATAATCATCCTTACTAAATACAAGAAGTAATGCTAGAGATTGGCAAGGGATGGTGAGATGGGCTTCACAACTCAAGATAGAGAACAAAGTTTATACCGTACTTTAATCTGTCTAGCTTCTGTTGTACATGGAATTTGGATGGAGAGAAACTCAAGATTGTTTAGGGGTAGTCCAACTAACCAGGAGGAGGTATTAGTAATGCAGATAAGACTTACTTTGGTAGTAAGGGGACTACACATCAAGCTAACTCAGAACTTGGATAAAGAGAAACTCCAGGTTGTTTGGGGGTAGTCCGGCTAACTAGGGAGGAGGTATTCCACAAGTTAGTAAAACAAATGAGACTTACTTTGGTAACAAGGGGGCTACACAACAAGCTAACATCAACTGATTTAATAATGTAGAAACAGATAATTAACAAAAATTTAATAAAGTAAAATTTTAGGATGCAAATAATAATATTTTATAAATATTAAAATGTAAAACTTACAGAAATTATCTTAAAAGTTTACGAAATATTTGGAGGCTTTGTACTTTTTTGCTTGTTTTCGTTGTAAACTATAAAGCTAGTAGACAAGGTAGACGAGTTCCATCGCTCAAATGGGAATGTATGGGAGTATACTTACTTCATATGGTAATTGTTTTCTCTTTCTCAATTAGGAATGCATGCAAGTGTGCTTATTACATATATGTACTAATAAAGTACTTATTCCACTTTCAGGGAGGCATCAAGCTTGTGGAAAAGGCTGCAGACCATATCTAACACTGCAACCCCCATAAAAGTACTCCCCTCCTACTCTTCGTTTGCATGAGAGTATAAGTTTCCTGCTAGCTTTTGCAAGACAGAAACTGCAACGAGAAGGAGAAAGATCCCTTGTGCACTGAGAGAATCCATACATCTTGCTACTCGTAGATTGTGTAATCTCTACGTCTTTAGATGTGTAAAGATTGGGACTGCTGCGACCTCCTACGATCAACGAAGAAATTAATATTTGCCTTGCTGTTTGGAACTGAAAGACTTTACTAGTTACTTTTTGTGGGTTGCATTGATGGAAGTGGTTGCCGCGGTCTATGGAACCAAAAAACTTTTTGTCTGAGTACTTCATCATGCAATTCTCGTACCAAATTATTGCCCTCTTGCTTGACGGGCAGCGCTTGCGAATCTCACGTCCTGCCTCTTCAAGACAATTTTTGCATTCCTGGTTTCTGACATTGCCTGTACAAAGAGCAATTCCATATATACGATCTGAGCTGTGTTTGGTGCCCAGCGCTTCTTGGCCAAAGCCTGAAACAGGGACTGATGAGAAAAATGAATTGAAGATATCGTTCATGTTGGATGCAAAACTCGAAGTTGGGCTGTAATGATGAACCTTGGAGCATTTATGCTTCAACGTCAAGGATTCAACTCCATCTCCATTAACAGTTAGAAGATGAAGAAGAAGAGGCAATTGGACTAGATAAAATGTGATGGCAACGTTTGAGAAACCCATCATAATTTTGGAGGGCAGGCTTATGAGTGAAAGTTAATGGTTGATGTTGTCTATATATAGACTCTGCGCTCATGTATATTTGGCACTACAAAGCTTACCTTTTAATCTCTCATGGAACCCAAAGCCATTAATTAAATGCCTCACTAATGTTATGGCTTCTCAGGTGTTACTTTAAGGATAAAAACTTGTGAGATTCCAAAACCCCGAACATTTGCACTAGTGAATAAATTCGGGCATAACAACGATAACAAACTTTCTTTCTTTGAAACTTTCGGTAACACGTACGGAATTAACACCACATTTATGTCGTTTAATTGATTAATAAAACAAATTTATTCAGTGTAATTATCTTCCACTTCTAAAAATAGATCCAATTCATATCTCTATGTTTTAGTATTCTTTCACTTGGAATGATTTATTACAAGAATCTAGATATTAATTATATTATTTAGAAGTTATTCATTTTTAAAAATTTAAATATTATTTACAAAATATTTAGATAAAAATAAAAAAAAATTTGTGGTACAAACAGAAATATTAGAATATGTGGTGATTATAAGAAATTAAAATGGATAGCTATAATTACCCTGATTCATTTGTAAATACTCATCCATCCTTTTGTTTCATGAATTGAGATGCAAATTCAAGCATTTAAGGGAACATGTGAAAATATCAATTTTTACATGTTCTAACTTACAAATTAATATTTGTAACTTATAGTTAGTAAGTGTTTGTATCACAACTTATTTTTTACTCACAATAATATTTTGTGTCTCTTATGTTATCCAATCTTAACTGAACTGCAATTTTGCTCTGTCCACCCAATCATTCCAATAAGTGGTTTCAAACTCTAATTAACATATCTATACTTGTCATATGTTCTATGGTTGTCACTATAACTGAATCTTTCATATAAGAACATAAGTTTGATATTGTTTATCCTTTAAAGGTACTGAGTACTATTCACATATACAATTATTGTTTACATAAGACAGTGGGAGTTATTTCTCTTAGCCCAAAGTAATTTAGAATGGAAGCAACGACATCTAAATTTAAGATTGAGAAGTTTACTGTGAACAATTTCTCATTGTAAAAGCAATGAAAACCAAATTTAAGTTTAATAAGTTATTTATATAAATGGTTTGTATGTGTTGGATCAAAAGAGATTAATGCTTAACATAAGTGACAAGAATACAAAGTTGGATAACCAAGACTATCTTTGTATGCCATGCTGGTTAAATCAACATAACGAGAATCATAAAGTTACACACAATGATATGTGTATCCTTTGATTATAAATCGTATGCAACTTGTGAAACTTGTTAAGTTGAAGAATAACCAAATCAACCTTTGGGGAAACAATGATGATGGTTTTGAATTGTTAAATCTTATACATGTGATGTATTGGATAGAATAACAATTCATAAAAGAATGATAATTATATTTCATTATATTACTAATGACTTTATATTAAATGAAATGTTGATTTAAAATTTTGAAAAGTTCAAATTGTTTAAATCTAAGTAGAAATTAAGTTTTGGTACTTCGATGAGATTGTTGTGGTAATTTTTAAATTTTCAATTATCTATAGGAAATGGAATTCTATAGTGAATATCTTTCAGAACAAAATTCATAAGAGTATGGATTTATGTAAGGAGGAAAATAAAATATGAGATATTATATAATGTAATATTATTTCTTTTATAGTTATGCCTGGTACAATGATTTACCTTTAATAGTTCCAATGAATCAATTAGCTAGCAAGATTTCATATTAGATATGAAACACTAAGTTTTTGAAAAAGTAAAAGTTAATAATTTAAGGATGTGATGCTTAGATCAAGCATACATTATCCATTAAGTTTAGAACTAAAATAGGTAATAAAAGGTTATGAGATATCCAAAATGTTGAATATAATCTTACAGATCTATTGAATAAATTATGTGTTTTAATGTATACTTATAAGAGAATGGTTCTCAAGAAATGCAGTGGGAGTAAGATGAAATTTTCAAGGTTCAAATCTCATGATAGTACATCCAATTGGAACTAGTGCCTTTGTTGATACATTTGATGTATAGTTGAAAGGCTACGAGACATTGAAAGATTCACTTTCTGAATAAATTCAAAGAGTGTATTTTGGAGATGATTGCGAATTTATTGTTTCTGCAAGAAGGTAAGTGGGAGTATAGTTATCCTCTTCAGTGGGAGTATATAGAGACATATTGTTCACAGAGAACAATAATTCTAATTTTTAATTATTGAAAATATAATTTTCCAAGAACAACTTTTGTTGGATATGAAAAGGTAACAACTTAATTCTGGGAATTAGATCTATAGATATAGATTGGAAGTTGTTTACCTATTTTAAGTCCAAGTACATAGATAAGGTACTAAAGATGTTTGGTATTTGAGATATCTAATAATTATAAAGTATTAAATATATCCATTATTTTATATATGAGTTGATATTTGAGTTCACGAAGAAAAGGATATTACTTTAGAAGTAAATCCTAATTAAGGTTTATTTTACTTAGAACAATATCATTTTAGATTGGAAAGGTTCCAATGTAGTAATGGCTGTTAATTAAGCTATAATACATTTTTCATTTAGTGGAACTGATTAATTGGATCAATACGCTCTTTAATGAATTTGATATATTTCTTTATATTGTTCAAGATAGTAACATTGGGCATGTAAAAGGAGCTAAGATCTCATTAAAGATACAAGGACGTATTTAGTCAATTTTTCTTAAAATTATAATTAGGATAGAAGTTGTAAGATTTAAGCAAGTGCTCACCGTAGATAATCTAGTAGAATTCTCTCATTAAGCCACTATCACAATAGTAACATGATCGTCATATAACCAATCGATTAATTATAGTTTAGTGAAAATTATTTGAAAGCATTCTTTATATTGTACATGTTTAAATATATATGATAAAGTTTATGGGATAATTATATATTGCAAATGAAATTATAATGAGATTATAAGTATGAGATTCGTATTGTATTTATGTATTATCCCTGAATTGATCCTAGTCATTGTTCTATTAATAACGGGCATTAATATGATGTAAAAAGACTAGCGCATATTATGATTTTCCTTATGAAGGAAGTTGTGGTTATTATAGATTACAGTATAGATAGATGTTTATTAGAGAACAAATTCATTGAACTGATCTAATAAGAGAAATCCTTGCATATCTATTGAAATTCTCATTGTAATGATTGTATAAGTGATCCTTTGACTTGAGGCCTTCAAAGTTATCTTATATAAGGATTGCTATATTTTGGTACTACTTATGACCTATTTAATTATGGGTCATTCGTTCGGCAGTCATTGGAAGTAGCATGAACTATATGGAGGTAGTTGAGTGAACAAAATATGATTAATCACCCTAAAGTAATTTGGAAAAATGTTATGTTGTTCTCAATTAGTATTGATTCGAGAAATCATTGACAAAGGTAGAATGATATTTTGTAAATAATCTACAGATGTCATTAATTGAATCAATAGAAAATGTCAGAGAACTAATATGATAATTAAAATAGAGTTGACATTAATTTCAGGCTCTATGTTTAATCGAAAAATTGTGATTAAATTATTGAATTATATGAAAAATCGTGCATAGAAAGGTTAATCAAAACCACTTTGACATTCGTAAATAATTGGGTGGTCGTGATGTATTGCTAGATGTCAATCTTGATTTATGATCATAAATTGTTTAATTAAAGAATTAAAGATAAATTAAAAGGGGTTTTGATTTATCTAGGGTTTTAATTTATCTAATTCTAATTATAAAATAGAATTATGATTATAATTTATAATCATTGTCAACATATTTGGGAGCCTAATGGGTCACATATAAAGAATGGGTTATAGAGTGCAAAGTTATTTTAATCAAGTTGGACTTGATTGTTAAGTTTGAGAAACTTCATGATTAAATATGAGATATTTCATAAATAAGGAACAATATGAGATACTTAATAAATAAGGATCATTATGAGATATTGGATCTTATTTGGGCATAAATGATATTTAATTATAATTATTTGTAACTCTAATTAAAGTTTAATTAGAATTAGAATTTAATTTCAATTAAATTACTAAAATGTTCAAAACTTATTAAAAATAGGTTTAAGCTCTAATGGAGCTAGTACTTCTTGCTTAAACCTCTCTATAAGAGTTACAAAGTCCTCTCAACTTATTCTATGGATACCATTAAAGGATAGATAATTGTGCAGCTACGGTAGTTAAGATGGATCATTTTTATAACGGTTTGAAGGATATGACAAGATAAGGATCAAAATTTTAAATAAAGTACAAATTACGAGTCATGCTTTATTAAGATTTATGTGTTAATCATTTTATAGAATTAAAGTGATCTTGGTTTCTAGGAAATGAAAATACAAAAAACTTTTATAATTATTCTGTTATAGTTGGGATCAAATCATGTCCTGATTTCCCAATACAATAACCCTAACAATGTTTACTTAGCTGATTCGAACTTAATGTGATGACTAGTAACCCTTCTTTGTTACATTGATAGAAGTTGTTGTGGCAGTCTATATGACTATGAAAATTTTTGTCTGAGTACTTCAACATACAATTGTCGTTGCAAATTATTTCCCTTTTCTTCAATGGACAGTAATTGTGGATTTTGCACATTGCCTCCTAAAGACAAGTCTTACACTCTTAGTTTCTGACATTGCCTACACAAAGAGTAATTGCACAAAGACTCTATGCAACCTCTTGAATATTGCTATAATGGTATTACCATACATCTTACATGTTGTCATCAAAATTTATGAGACATAAGTCAACTCAAATATCATTACTTTTGTTTCATCTATATGATTTTAACATATCTCTAAAACTTTGTCACTGAATCCTCAATAGGTATTATAACATAAATTACATAATGGACATATAATTTTCTTTACTAACTTTGAAAACTCTTCTCAAACATACCTTTATCCAAGAAATTTGGTTCACTAACTTAGTATTAAGTATACTAAGCAAGGTAAATTTCACTCAAAATAGAATATAGATGTAAGAAAAAACAAGTAATTAATTATATGTCATGATTACTAAATAAGATTAGCACTTTAATAATGTATTTAGATAATCCCATTATTTTATTTGAAATGATAGCCCTTATTACTATTTGGAAAGATTACTCTAATCTTTCTAATGGTCTAGGATCTCATTCAAATATATTTGATCTTGAGTTTACTCAACAAACCAACTAAACTTAAATTAGGTAGATAACAACTTTATCAATCACATCTTATGTGGCTCCTAATCCTTCAGCTGACAATTCTTGCCAAAATATATCTTATATGTTATTCTTAACCCTACCTCTATATTCATGTGATCATGAGTTTGCTCATCCAAATCATACAAATTTATTTAAATAGGGCTCACTGTCCTAAGACTAAACATATTTGGGTAAAGTGACCTTGAACTTGCTCAACAAGCCTAACAATAAACAAAACTTTGGTTTATTCTTGTAACAATGGAAGGTAACAATCATGTTCTTAACGTGTACTTAATATTTTAACAAGAGATTTAATTTTATTCATTTAACTAAATACAAAATTACATGTAAAATATCCCACATATCAAGTCTGTTAAGTGAACTTGTTCTCTAATAAACACTCGCATGTTTGTTTAGGTATCTCCATACTTTAGTCTATGAGATCGACTATTAATGTCCAGTCTTAATAAAACAATGACTAGGGATAATACATAAATGTAATATGAATCTCATAATTATAGTCTCATTATAATTTCATTTACAATGTATAATTATCCTATAGACTTTATCATTTACATCTACATATGTACAAGATAAAAAAAATTGTCTTTAAATAGTTGTCACTAAACTACAACCAAATTGATTGGCTTTAGGGCATAAAATAACAGTGGCAAAGAAAATGGGTATTGTCGATGAGTTGGCATGAATTGGGGCACATTGGCATAAATCTTCAACGAGATACAAGATTCAGATATGAGAAAAAAAAGATAGCTTGAGATGGACCTTGGGTTGAAGATCAGCTATATCACATGTATGAGGGAGCATGTGAGAGCACTATAGACTTAATGCGTGCTCAAATAGACAGACCATAACTAATGGACTTGACATAGGTAATCATTGGAACATATCAATGTGCTATGGAAGGCATTGGGCTTGGATGACTCATCATCAACGAATAAAGATTAAGGAGAGATCTTGGATGATGTGGCAGATAAGATCACATTAGATATACGTCTGCTTTAAAAGATAAAGACTATGTGGAAGGATCATCTGAAGATAGTAGAGTTCTTCATGGATATGGATGCATCATTCCTAGTTAAATATAATCTCTTATCTTTTTAGTTATGATGTAGCTAAATCCTATCAGATAGAGTTATATTTAGATAAGAGTGTCATTCAATTAGTAGTATGACATAATCTGATAAGGATAAAGATGATCTGGTTGGTTTAGTTCAATTAAGATTCTAAATTGTAAAGCCAAAGGTGCCTATAAATAGCTTATTTGAGTCTTGCTCTTGGAGAGGAGAGATAAAAGGGAAGGGAACACATTAAGAGAGCATTCTTTTGTATGCTTTTGGGAAGTAATAAAGGTTGTTTTTTACCATAACTCTTATGTATTTGTTGTTGCCTATGATCATTTAATATTTTTGTAGTATTCTTACTCAAGTATGAGAGTTAAACACTTTGAGATTCATGACGTATTTGAGAACAAGTGTTTGTTAGTCAACGATTAGATGGGAAGCCTAAATCTTGCTTAAACAAACCTTAGTGAGATTGTCATACAAATGAGTAGATACAACTTTGATATAAGTTTGGTTTCTAGGAAAACCTTTGTAACAGTTGATATCAGAGCCTCATTTCAATGTGGCGAGAGGCAACAATTTGAAACAACATGTCAAAAAAGTAGAGGCACTCATAGGGTCAATTCCTTAAGGAGAGGAAAAGGTCCCTTTGTACTGATCTAGATTTAAGATTTCGGAGGCATAAAGCCAACAATTGTAACATCAGATAGCGGACTTGATAAAGGCACAAGAGGATTCTAGATTGGAGATCACGATCCTAAGGCATGCTGTTACAATACAGGATGTTAAGCATATCAAAAGCATTTTGGTGAGTACGAGAGCTTTAATTTTTCGATGGCAAGTGGAGTGCCAAAGAGCTTAAAATTTATTGTGAGAGATGAAGTAACAATTTGTAGTGACAAAGGTGTCTAATTCTAAGAAGGTGTTAATCACAGTTATATATATAGTGGAGGACACAAAGCTGTGGTGGAGAATGAGAACTTCTAATGACATTAGTATAGGTAGACATTCCATTGAAACTTAGGAGAAGATGAAGAAGGAGTTAACGAACCAACGCCTCCCCAACAACACTTCATATCTCATGAGGGAAGCTTTGACGAGGTTAAAGTAAGATAGCTTAGTGTGGGAGTATGTAAGGAAATTCACAACTTTGATGTAAGACATGCAGAACATATTTGAGGAATACAAGTTGTTTAACTTTATAAGAGGCTTGCAAGGTAAGGAACCAATGGAGCTTCAAAGGCAGAACGTGAAAGACCTCTGAAGTGTGATAGTGGCTTTAGAGGCCTTAGTGAATCTCCAAATTCCACCACCAATTCAAACTAGTAATGAGGGTAAGAAGAATGGTGGGACACATAATGACTCAGAAGAAGGAAAGGAGAAGGTAGGTGAATCTTCTCAATGTAAATCCAAGAAATAAACAAAACAAGATATTGCTTATTTCATCTGTGAAGGGTCACACTTTGCTCATGATTGCCTAAAATATATAGTGGGTAAGGAGTAAATGCATATCGTGATCTCGAAGGATCAAGGAGAAAGAGAGGATGACTCGACAAGAGAAGTCTATCTCAATAATTATGCTTTATTAGGCACAGTGAGCCTTGTGAAGGAGCGTTTGAACAAAAGAAAGGATAAACCCGACAGAGAAAGAATATGGTACATTGGAGACATGCCAATGACTAAGGAGTCTTTAAGGAAACAACATTTGTAGGAGTGTCCACATATTATTTCAACGAGGATGTCGAGTTCTTTTGATATAGGTGGTTTGTTAGTTCCTTAAGTCTTAATTGTTAAACAGTGCGAGAATTGGATAGTTTTGACCAATGATTGACACTTAGGACAACGGAACAAGGCAAAGAATTACGAGTAGGCAAGGAAAACTGACATTGTTGATAAGTTGGCATACATTGGTGCATATTGGCGGAAATCTTCAACGAAGTGAAAATTTTGGATGTGAGATCAAAAGATAGCTTAAGATGGACCTTGGGTTGAAGATTACTGGATCTTATGCATAAGGGAGACATGTGAGAGCTTTATGGACTTAATATGTGCTCAAATAGACGAACCATGACTAATGGACTTGACGTGGGTAAGCATTGGACTGGACTAGTGTGCTATGAAAAGCTTTAGGTTTAAATGACTCATCATCAATAGATAAAGATGAAGGAGAGATCTTAGATGATGTGGCGAATGAGATTACCGTAGATGTACATCAACTTTAAAAGATGAAGACTATGTGGGAGGATCATCTAAAAACAATAGAGTTCTTCATGGATATGGATGTATCATTCTTAGTTAAATGTAATCTCTTATCTTGTTAGTTATGATGTAGTTAAATCCTGTCATATAGAGTTCTATTTAAATGAGAGTCTCATCTAATTAGTTAGTGTGATGTCATCTAATAAGGGTATAGGTAATCTAGTTAGCTTAGTTCAATTAAGATTCTGAATTATAAAGTCAGATGTGCCTATAAATAACTTATTTGAGTCTTGCTCCTAGAGAGGAGAAATAGATGGGAAGGGAATACATTCAAAGACAACATTCCTTTGTACACTTTTGGAGAAATAATAAAGGTTAGTTTTTTCCATAGCTCTTATGTGTTTATTGTTGCCTATGATTATTTAATATTTTCGTCATATTCTTACCCGAGTGTGAGAGTTAAACACTTCGAGGATCATGAGACGTTTGAGAACAAGGTTTTGTTAGTCATCGATTACGTAGGAAGATTGAATCTTGTTTACATGGACATAAGTGAGATTGTTATGCAAAGCAGTAGAAATGAATTTGGTATAAGTTTAGTGTCTGAAAAAACTATATGTATAAACATGGAAATAATTGGGCTCCTCCAAAGTGCCCCTTGAAGTCTCTGCAATATTTCCATATTCAAAGATTATGTATTCTAATTTAGGTAGGAATATCTAGGGGTGAGCATTATTCGGGCCGGCCTGATTACCCGGCCCGGCCCGAATTAATTCGCGTTATAAATTGGTGTAGTTCGGGTAATTCGGGCCAGCCCAAAAATTACCCGAATTATTTTCGGGCCGGGTCGGGTTAGGTCGAAAAAACTTCGGGTAACCCGAATAGCCCAAATTACTCTCTCCATTCTCCCCTCTTCTATTTACCCGAATTAGGTTTTAAGTATTCTGATTTCTAAAAAATTAAATCACGATACCCCTACGATCTACCTACTAACACGAACACCATCGGCTATCGCTCTTGCTCACTGCTCACGCACGGTCCCTCTTGCTCACTGCTCACGCCTCACGGTCGTCG
>JANKOD010000001.1:15418808-15430956 GCA_026284645.1 Erythroxylum acuminatum
AAAAATATAAGCAAAACGCAACTCCAAATAATTAAATAGTAAGATCTAGGAATTACTAATTAATTAAATGGACAGAATAAAAATGCAGTTTTAACTCTCCTATAAAAACTCCAAGCTCCTGCCTTTGCCATTGAACCGAAGGATTATAATAAACTAGCCGCAAAAATCCATTGAAGCTGCTGCTGACGTTGAGCCACGGTGGTCAGCCATGAAAGGTCCAACTTGCGCCTCTCACTCTTTCACGCACTCTTCCAGCCCTCTCAACGCAGATCTTCAGCCTTCACACCTCACCAGCCAAGCAACGCCCACACACACAAATTACACTCCTAAGCAGCTACCTCGTCTACTCCTTTAAGCCACCAACACCTTAACGCCAACAGATAGATGTTTTATTCTCCACTCACGCACAACACCTTCACACACAGCTCACGTTATTTTCATCTGCCTCTCTTTTCACTCACAACATAAACAACGTTACTCTCATCTCCATGTAATCTTCAACGTCAACACTTTGTATTTTTATTTCTCCAGCTAACATGCACTCTCCTTCCACAACACACACACGCAAGTCACACTTTCTTTTATTTTTCCAGCACACTATGCAGCCTCTCCTTCTACGCACAAACCAGCTTTTTTTCTTCTTATTTTTCCCTTAAACTCAAGCAGCCCCCTCACTCACGCTTACAACACCACCAGAGACACTCACGCAGCCTCCTTTCACGTTAACTCCCCACCTTAGATGAAACTAATTAATTCCTCTCTAAACACCAGCCCAAGCTTTCAACGCCCTCTTCACTCCACACATAAGGCAACACACACAACACAGCTCACATACACACAGTTGTCCAGCCTCCCTTCTAGTTACTCACAAGCCACCCTCAACCTTGCGTGATGTCTCACAGCTGCTGCCCTTCACGTTTTATTTTTATTTTTATTTTCTCCAACACCAACCATCGCACAAGGCAGCAACTCCCTCAGATCCAACAACGTCACCTCTCTTTTATTTTTTCTCCTAAGCACAGCTACTCACTGCTGCACTTCAAGACAACACAAACGACACACAGCACCACCCCTCTTTTGTTTTCTATTTCTTATTTATCTCTAGCTGGTTCACGCACCTTCCTCATGTCACCAGCTATTGTTTTCATTACTTGCCTCCCCCACCTGGGGTTCACGCACCTTCCTTTGGCTCCCTTCAATTCACGCTGCTTGTCTTCATATCACCTGCTCACCCCATTTGCATTATTTTCCCTTTTTTTTCGTTGGAAGTCATGTGTGGTAGAGCCTCCTCTCTGATGTTGTTCACGCCTCTTGTCTACCAGCTGCTCCAATCCTTCTTGTTTTTGCGTGGGTCATGCCTCTCTTTTGGTGATTCCTAGTGGCTTTTACGTTCTTCCCTCCAAAACCCAGCTGGCCACTTGCTTTCTTCTTTGTGACATGATTGCTCCCCCTGTTAAGTGAGTGGGGAGTTCAAATGTGAGTGAGTGAGCTTGGGTGGAGTATATCGTTTAGAGCTTTTTGTGGTGTCAATGGAATATGAAAAATAATGTCTAGGGAGGAATGTAGAGTAACGTTAATAGCTTGAAAACAAATTGAGTGAGTGGCTGAATATGCTTGAGCAACGTGGAGAGTTTAATCAATGAAGAATGAGTGTTTTTGGGTAGGGCCTTTCTCTTGTAACGTTGGCTTTCTCTCCACCGGCTCTTCTCTTTTGCTTCATGTCGCTTCACCCTTCTCCTCAACATGTAATGTTAATCCCATTGCAACGTTGTTCTTATGGTCCTTTCTCCATTCCTTTTTTTTTAATTTCTTAAAATAACCTACAATAAAAATTACATATAATGTAGCATCAATTGTCTAAAAAAAATTAATTTATCACAATTAAACCAAAATACGACAATTTTTGTCTATATAAACGCAAATTAAATGTAAGGCACAATAATTCGAATAATAATCAAATAAAGCCATAAGGACCAATTTAGTGACAAAAACTCATCCAAAAGATATAAAATTATATTTGAATAAATGAGTTTGTCAGTCGTCGTTGAACCGAAGCCTTCCTCTGTTTCAACCAGTTCGCTTTGTCTCAATATTTGCTTCTTTCCTTTCATTTCAATTTGCTTTTATTGAAATCGTGGAGTTGGTCAGATCACGATGGAGGATGTAGGGGTGTCAAATACGGGAGAGCAGACTCTAGAAGATGAAAAGAGGATTGGGAACAATAGTCTTGAGAGTGAAAGCAAGGATTTTGGTGTTGAAGCTTCGTTTGGAGAGAACTTTATGGAGATTGAAGGAGGTGGGTTTTTATTATTTTCTTTTTTCGGATTCTTGTGTTTCTATTCGAAACTCTTACTTGTTGGGGTTTCTGTTTTTCAAATTTTGTGTTGATTGTCGAGAAAGGTAGGAATGAGCAGAGAATTGGGAATTTGATTGTAATCACTTTTTAGACCACTTAAAATGAGTGTGAATTAATCGGATTTGTTTGGAAAGAGGGGATTAGAAGTGAAAATGTAGATTGATCGAATTGATTCATAACCCTTTTCTTTTGTTGAGGTTGGGATCGGGGTTATATGTAATTCTTCGCGCTTTCAGAATTTCTTTCTGTGTTTGTTCTAACGAGCCCTATTTATCAGTGGCAAGTTGTGTTCTATATTTTCTTTTTTCACCTTCAAGTTATACTTTTGTTGTATATTTTTTCTCTGACCTTTTTCCTGGACTTTGCACTACATTGTTTGGTAAGTTTTTGCTACTTTTGTATGATGACCAACTTTTTCTCTTTACTGTTTTTGAACTTTTAGTCGGTAAGGATTCTGCATATCTCTTTTCTTTTTCTTTTTATTTTTAAGACGCAAATTATGCCTGCTTTCGTTGAACAGACACTTTTGCTGTGGAACTTTTTGCTTAACCCCTAATCTTCTTTATAACTTCCATCTCTGTTAGCTATAATATTTATGTGTCATTTTTTCTTTTTTCAATTGCGTAATAACAAGTAGTGATGTTATCGTTTGATTTGTCAAGTGAGGACGAAAATAGTAATTTTACATGTGACTAGAATGCCTTTTCCCATAATTCAATTTTTACTATTCTACGACTTGAGTGGTTCTGTTTCAATGTTCATGTCCTACAAATAAGATATGTTGGTTTTTTCTGGATTATAGAAAGCCATTGCATTGTTTTATGAAAACACGTCGAATCTTTCATAGCTGATTTTTTTTCCTTGATTGATGCCCTTTCTGTGTTAAGGTTAAGTTTTGCTTAGCAAATCTTTAGAAGCATTGTTATTGTGTTTAGTGGGCTTTCAATTGGATAGAGTCATAAGTAAATTCATGACTGGTGTTACTCACAGAAATTTTGTTTGTTGGAGTTCGTTTGGAAGACATCAACTTGATTACAAGTCTATGTAAATCTGCTAGTATTCACATGATCTTATTCTTACACGCCTCATCACGCATACACCTGGAAATTTTATGATAACTTTTCTACTCGTTTAATATATTTGGTCCGTTGCTATTTTGGGTTTGGTCTCATCATAAGGATATATTTGGAGTGGACAAGGTGAAATGGACCTATGATGAATCTTCATATAAGGCAAATAAGGCATTTCTGGGCATACAAGTGATTATTTGATACCATCTAAGTGAAGAAAGGGATAGGATCATAATGGAGGAAAATTTAGGTATCCTCCACATTTCCTTCAACCGAAGCCTGTGGATCTTTACAATGCATTTTAGCAGTTGAGGTAGTCATGAACAGAATTTCCAGCTGCATTTTGTGGTAGCTTCAACATCTCTGCTTCAAGTCTTTTCAAGTGTTTTGCTGTTTGCAGTTGATGGGTTACTGTTCCTTCACGGAAATTTAGTTGTCCGCCATTAGCATGATTGGGATAGTGGGTGAAGTGGTAAAAACAACAGTATGTGTTAACAATTTAATCTTTTCAATTTAGTTCAGCCTTACTTCAATTTCATTTTCATGAGATTGTGACTTTACAATTCTCGATGGAATCACTAGTTTGTAACACAGACACACATCTAAGTTAGTATGTTAGTATGATATTTTAACTCGACTTATGTCAATGTCTTTTGTTTTGCCTTTACTTTCGTTTACAGGAGCACAAGGGAATCTACTCCTTGCAGTTTGATAAGGGATTCAGAAACCATAAGGACCCCTGGTTCTACTACTAGGCCATCCAGTTCAACTGATGCCAACAGAAGATTACAAAACTCAGCTCATGAGCACATCCCAACAGCTCACGAAATGAATGACTTCTTCTCTGGAGCTGAAGAAGAGCAGCGGAAACAATTTATTGAAAAGTATAACTAAATTATTTCAAAAGAATATCTTCAAGCCTTCATATTTTCCATCTGCATAGCTTACTTTTTTATTTCTTTTCAGTTAACAAAGAAAATTTTCTTCTCAAATGCAGGTACAACTTTGACCCTGTAAAAGACAAGCCACTTCCTGGACGTTATGAATGGGAAAAATTAGATCCATAGAAGGCGATGGTGTACGGTCCATCAGAAATTATTTTTCCTGCAAACTCAATTTCTCTTTAAGCTTAGTGATGTTTGAAGTAGCAGGAAATAGCTTCTTTTTTTTCCATGGTGATGGTTTTGTTTCCATTTTCCATCACTCTTCTAATTGTAAAGAAGTAGGGTTGTTAAAGATGTGTAGACTAATGGTCTGTAACATTACAGGGGTGAGTTACACAACAAGATACAAATCACAGTCCTTTGTCTAACAGATCATCTGAGAGGGGAAAGAGAGGATGTAGGACTAGGCTTCAGTCTTTGTTAGGTCAGTCTAGATGGTACAGAAATTAGTAGATTGTCTTTACCTTTGCACTGTATTCTCCTTCCCTTTGTCTATACTTGTACTGATGGAACCTCCAAAACTACTTGAAATAAATTATGAGGCTTTTCCCCTCCAAATTTTTGTCTCTTCGTCTATCATCTACTGCCTCTCTGTATTTATAGTTAAGCATATCTCCATGTGAGCCAACTCGTCTTTCATTAACTACCGTTGACGCCTGCCCATGACTGGTGCAAAAACATTGTTGTTCGGTACTGATTAAGACATTTTAACCTCACCTGCCATAGCGGTTGGTGCAACTGTGACGTGGGATAGCTGCTCCGGTGCTAGATGTATTTGAAGAATCTTTCTCCACTATCATATCCACCTTTGTACTCTTTTTGTCCTCAACTTACTTGCCTATCCGCGACCGTTTGTGCCAAATTAAGCAAGTTGTCTCATGCTGAAAGGAGAATCAGAAGATTCCAAAGAAAATGCCTCAATCCGCTTGTCGAGTTTCTTTGATAGGGAAAATCAGGCAAGTCATTTTGACATCGCCTAGCTTCTTTCTGCTTATTGCATAACTTATAAACAGTAAGTATAGAGAATTATGCTAGTTAAACCAAAATGGGTATTAGTTATGGATAAGTTCTGGCAACAAGAATCATAGAAAGCCGTGGGAATTAGAGTGAAATTGATCTTTTTGTCACAGTAGACAATTAGGCAAGAAGAATGAGAAAGCTGAACTTTAATGTCAAATGACCATTAACTTAGAACATGCATGCCTCTTCTGTTTGGGTCTAAAATTAGTCGGATGTAATTGAAACAAAGATTGCTTATTTTCGTAGGAATCAACAAAAGGGTAAGCAGGAAGATATCATCTCATGTGAATTATAGTCTTGTCACTGCTAGAATGATAAGTTGTCTTGATTAAGAAGCAAAGGTGGTTATAGTGGTGGGTGGTTGGTACTGCTTATCCTTAATTGATGTTGGCTGAAACTTTAAAGAGAATCTTCAATTTCCAATGATCCTATCTTTTCATTTTCCTTTCAAATCTGAGTTGGAGTAGACTTCAAGTGGACATTTATTGCTTTTTTTACTAATAGAGGGTCTTAACGAGGAAACCACTCCCACCTCACCTACATGCAGGCGATGACCTTTTTAGCGTAAAACCTATGTGATCTGACATTTTGGGGTAAAAACATGCTCCATGAAAAGTGTGGAGGTAGATTTGGGCATTGAAGAACAAAGGGTGGCCTATTCTGCAGATCCAGAATGCTGATGCTCAAAACGTGTGAAACATCTTGTGGGTTGATGATGGTTTTTTGAAGAAAGATTGATCACAAAAAGATTGATCAGAAAAAGGACATGGCACTGCCACTAGTAGGTTAATCCAAAAACTTCTGCATAATATTTTTGGACCCTAACGTTGTGAGGTTGGTAACGAATCAATGTTGGGGACATGTCATACGTGGCCTTAAGGTAAAACTAACAATGTCCTTCCTAGTAAAATGAGAAAAGTGTACACTACTACCACAGCTTTTACAGTAACAGACCATTCAAAACTCAAAGCAGCTTTCAATCCATTTGTGTTTGAACTTTGAAGTAGCCAGCTGCTAAATGAGAATAATACATGAGAGTGGCACTGGTTTACTTTCTGCCTTGTAGCTCATGATGTCATCTCACCGCCTTTCCATATCTAAATGCATTATAAGTCGCTGACTTAATCCATCTATACAGCTGTTCTTTTCTCTAGCAGTCGAACCCTAATTATTGCTATATATTGTAAGATTCTTTTTACAATAGTAACATCCCTAATTGTCGTTTATTTTCGGTCAACTAGTTAGAATTTGTCATTCATTATTAAATACCTACCCACCATATTGACACATGATGGCATTGTAAACCTCTAACTTGTTTCACATGCAAATTGCAAATTATCATCATGTAAAGGGAACTGATTTTACCAGAAGATATGTAGCAAGCTTTTCTTTTTCTGAAGATGAAAATTACCCATTTAGTTGTTCACTAACTCAACCTGTACATGAGAAAGGAGACAAAAAGAGAGTATATTGTAAGACCTGTAATAGTGATTTGAACCCTTTAATAGTGATGCTATTGCTTCAAATGTCCTCAAACGGGATTTGACTCAACAGGATAAAGTATCAAATTATTTTAAAAAAAAATTGGAGTTAACCTTTGTTTTATAATAAGAATACAAATTAAACATGGTATAATAAAAAGTATAGAGTGAAGGTTAATCTAATGGCTAGAACTGGAATCTCGGGTTGGATTGGATTTGTCCACACATAAGTTTGTCTTCACCACTTCTTCTATGTAAGTCTAAGATTTTTGAGTGAGAATCACTCTTTTAATTATCATTGTAGAAAGTGAAAGAAGAAATCGCGTGTATAATTCAATGTACAAGGGGATATTTATGTACAATTTGTCTATCTAAATATCCCTAATTTTATGATATACAATCATATCATATCAAAGATAAAATCAAAGATAATGAAAAAATCATTATCATATTATATCAAAGTACATCTTATGATGATAAGATCCATATTTTTTATACATCTTAACTCAAATGTCATTGTAGATTAGAGGTTGAGTTTGGAAACAAGATCTATAAAGTGCAAGGTGGATGGAACTTTATGAAGATGTCAACAATCAGAGATTGTCAAGAAATGGGAACAAGGTGTACAGTCCCTTGGAGAATATAATGTTAAACAAGATGATAATCGATCTAGATGTATCTGATCCGTTCATGAAAGACATTATTATAAGCAATTTGTATAGTACTATTATTATCATAATAGAGAGGAACAACATATGAGAAAAATACATCCGTATTTTGAAGCATCTATCATAGGCAAAAAAGTTCAAATGTAGTATCAACAAGAGCTTTATATTCGGCTTTTATACTAGATCGAGAGATATTATTTGCTTCTTGATGTGCCAAGAAATGAGAGATGTTCCCAGAAAGAAAACAATAACCAATGGTGGACCGATGGTCTATTGGGTCCCCAGTCCAATCAACATTATAGTAAGATTATAGTTCTAACGAGGAAGAGTAGCGAAACTAAAGACCATGAAATAGAGTGGCTCAGACATACCTTACTATACGAAGAATAGTAGAGAAGTGAGTTATACGAGCGCAGACATGAATTGACTCACGATATGAACCGAATGAGCAATATTTGGACGAGAGACAGTAAGATACATAAGACTCCTAACTAATTGGCGATAAAGTGTACCATCATTAAGTAGACTCTCATCAATAGCAAAAAAGTGATCATTGGTGTCCAGTTGAGTACTAGTTGTCTTAGTATTAGTGGTGCCAGCATGAGAGATGAGATTAGTAGCATACTTTGCTTGTGACAGATAGTATCTAGATTCATCCAAGATACCTTAGGACCCAAAAAAAAATTAGATTATCATCTCAAACTGTTGATGGAGAAAGGATTTAAGGGCAGAGATACCATGTTTGTTATCACTAGTTATTATCACGTCATCTGTATAGAGAAGGAGAATAGTGCACCCTTGATTTGTTTTGTGAAGAAACAATATATAATCATAAGTGTCAGACTTGAAACAAGTTGTCCAATGGTGGAACTAAATTTTACAAACCAGGCTTGAGAAGCCTATTTTTAATCCATACAAGGTTTTTTAGAGACGAAAAACCTTATAAGGAGGATGATCATACCTTAGAGGAGGTTACATATACACTTCTTTTGTGAGATCTCCACTTCTTGATATCTATTTGGAATAACTACCATCTTTTGCTATCAACAACAACAATGAGACTATGTATTAAGGTCATTCTAGCTAGAGGAGCGAAAGTCTCCTTATAATCAATTCCATATTTTTTAGTGAATCCTTTAGCAATAAGGTGAACTTTGTAACTTTCCACTGATCTATCGATTCAAGTTTTGATTTTGTAGACCTATTTACAACCAAAAACATATTTGTTTAGAGGTAATTCAACCAAGTCCTAAGTATCACTGTTGGAGAGAGCCTGTAGTTCTTCCTTCATTGTTTACTGTCATAAAGGGTTAGATATAGCCTTGTGATAGACATGAGGTTCATATGGAGAAATAATAGTGGAATAAACATGGAAGTCTTTAAGATACACTAGAATTAGGCGCCTGTTGTATTGATTAGAGCTGTAAGTTAGACCTATAGAATAAATATCAAGAAACAAAGATATGGTAGGATCATAATAAAATTGTCGTGGAGGTTTGTTGACTCGAAATGTTGAGAGTATGGAAAAGTGCTTTATATTCCTAAAAGGTTACATTTCGAGACATTCAAAGTCTTTGTGATTGAGGATTCTAACATCTATATCCTTTGTGTTTTATGTCATACCTAAGAAAATAGCATAAACATGCCTTTGGTTCTAATTTGGTATGCTCTTAAGGTTGCAAAAGAACAAAACATGCACAGTTGAAAACTTTTAAAGACTCGTAATCAGGAGCACAATTAAATAAACTCATAAGAGAGATGTTACCTATGATAGGAGAAGGAATATGATTGATAATGTAGATAGTAGTGAGAGACACTTCACCCCAAAAGGTTTTAGGACAGGAAGAGGATATAAGAAGGGCTCAAATAGTGTTAAGAGTATGTCTGTGTTTGCATTTGGTCCGACCATGTTGTTGAGATATGTTTGGACAAGATCTTTGAATGACGATCCCTTGTTGAGCAAGAAAGTTAGTAAGCTTTGTATCTTTATATTCCATGCACTATTGGTGTGAAATATTTTAATCTTGCAAAAAAACTGAGTTTGAATCATATTAACAAAGTAAGAGTAAATAGAGAATAGTTAAAATCTATATGGCATTAGGTATATCCATGTATAGAAGAAAAATCATCGACAAAGATAATATAATATCTCAGACCACCCGTAGTTTCTTAAGATGCAAGGCCCCAAATATCATAGTGAATTAAATCAAAAGGTGCTAAAGAAATAGTGTCATTAAGAGAAAATGGTAATGTATGACTTTTAGATATTGACAAGAAACATATTTAAAATGTTCAGTCTTAACAGAGCCTAGAGTTAGGGATGGCAATGGCCCCAGCCAGGTCCAGCCTAAGCCCAGCTCGATAACTTCCATTGAAGTTTGAGGTAACCTAGATTGAGCCTGAGTCTGATTATACCTGACCTGACCTTTTTTATTTTTTATTTAATAAAAATAAAAACAACATCGTTTATTGCAAAACAATGTCAATTTTTGCAATATTTATCATGTGTTTGGCCGGCTGGGCCTGTACAGCCTAAGCTTAAGCATGACTCGAGGCCCAATAATCACAGACTTGACCTATTGAGCTCAAGTAGGGTCGAGGAGGGTTGAACCGGGCCCAATTGTCATCTTTACCTAGAGTACCACTAGGGATTAAAGATTATAATATAGAAATGGAAGGATGACCCAATCTATAGTCATGTATAAGAAGTGACAGCACCAATATCAAACTTGGAGGGAAGATTTAAGGAAGTAAGCTAAAAAACTATCCAACCTTATGCCCTTTTCCAAAGATCTTGCTCATTTGTGGATCCTACATAATACAACCATGACTCGAAAAAGGATAAGTTAACACCAAGTTCACATAATTGTCTAATAGAAATAAGATTCAAAGGAAGTTTGGGAATAAAAAAGGTTTCAGGTAAGCATAATTTGGATGCATGGATAGTACCTTTACATTATCCTTGCATACTAGAGTTAATAGCAGTATGAACAATGTGTGAAATAGAATGTGTTGTTAACAATTTAAGAATAGAGGAATCAGAGGTCATATGATTACAAACTAAAATAATCAAGATACCAAACATTTGAAGTACCTTAAGTGACAGATAGGGCAGAGGATGGTACAACACTAAAGTCTGGTTGGAGTTGTTAAAGAAGAGTGTAAAGATTCTTTAAAGAGAATTTGGGAAAGTTGCTCTCCATTAGACCCTCAATGGCTACAACAGTAGTTGAAGTAGGCTGAGAGGATTTGGAGGAGTTCACTTGTCTAGAGTTTTTTTTTAAGTCGTTTCTTACACTTTGAGATGTGATGCCCAAAATTTTTGTAGTAGTTACATGATCCTTTATAAAACTTCTTATCTAAGTTATGAGAAGTTTGCTGAGAAAAGCATGAGTTACAAGAACAACATCAACAGATGGGATAGACTTTTGTATGCAAAGCATGTTAAAGCGGCTTTCTTACGTAATGAGCTCCTTAATGATAGTGTTTAGATTAGGCAGAGATACTCGATGAAGGAGAGAGCTATATATAGCTTTGAACTCATCCCTGAGAGACATCAATAAATGTCAGATATGTTGCCGATCACGAAAATTTGTATAAATACTAGCAACATCTAGATTAGACCATGGAATATCACCAAGTGCTATTTGATCCCAATGTTCTTACAATTCAGATATAAAGTAAAGACTTTTCAAAAAATTCCATACCTCCTGTGCAGCGTGGAAGCGTCGAAAATCAAGTTTGATGGCTTTAACACATGTGTTCCTAAACCATGTTAATATTTGATGATTCATTATGTCCTAGGATACTAGATGTTCTGTGAAAACATCTATATTTTTTATCTATGTTTTATGTTTGTTTGGGTAGTTATCTAGTAACAATATGCCAAAGAAGTCTCTATTTAGGAGAAGTGCACATTTTTTTAATCCACAATAATAGTTTGAACCATCAAAGGTGATATTGATAGTTAGGAATATATTGGGTAAGTTTAAAGGAATCCATAATGAATAGTGGTAGAAAACTTGTTTCTAATGTTGAAATTATTTTTCCATAAAAATGGATTCAAAATGTTAAAAACCTTAGGAACTAGTTTGTTTCGCAAAGAAACTGAAGGAGATAGGGTTGAACTGGATAGCCAAAGTGTTGGTCAACTGTTTTTTAATCGAATTGCACCAATGTTCTGAATCAAATAGATCCAATAGTCTGAACTAAACCAGAGAGGGACAGATGGTGATATGTAGACAAATTAGCAGAAGACAAGAGGCAATCAATTAGGATGATGATGTGGCATGTCATGATGATGTGTCATATGCTTAGTTAACGTGGCGAATGACATGGTTGCTGATATGTATGACTTTGTTACTGGAGTGGCCTTGACATGGTGCCTATATAGATGCTGATGTGGATGCTAACGTGGCCAAAAGATTGTTTTGCGTCTTCTTTGTCATTTTGGATTAAACAACATTGTTTCATTGGTACATAAACGACCTCGTTTAGCCATTCTTCTTCCTCCAGACACCTGCAACTAGAGTTTCAAAGTTCGCTAGTTTTTCTTGGCAAGTGATGGCAAATGGGCAGGTTTATAGAGAAGAATTTTTTATACCCTTGT
>JANKOD010000001.1:15437149-15453988 GCA_026284645.1 Erythroxylum acuminatum
CAAGTTGGACACGGATTGGATATAGGCTTCGTTATAAGCTGAACCAATATAAATTGGCTATGTCGTTCTTTCTCTCTTTTTTTTTTACTTTTAAATTTCTGCATTTTAATTAATTTTGTTTTCATTTGCAAGAGGCTCTTTTTATTTTAGTAGGCTCCTTTTATTTTTAAGCTTTAACATACTCCTACCGTTTTAACAAGCTCCTATCGTTTTATATGATTTGATAAAAACTTACAAAAATTTTCAAGTTGTAGATAATTCACCCCATTTCTTGCATATGTTTGTTTTATCAATAATATCATAAATTATGATAAGAAATTATTTGAAACTTTTAAAGAAAGGTTAAACTTTAAAGCGTGTACATGAAGTAATGTGGACTAGTCCGCCAATTTTCAATGAAAGACTCATAACTTAGCAAGGGTCTCACATTTATATGCTAGCCGTTGTCGTTGGGATTTCCCCCTAACTCTCTGATTAATGCTATTGATATTGACTTTGTTTCAAAAAAAGAAGAAGCTAAACATGACAATTAAGCCCGAGCGTAGCCCAGCTTGTAAGCATAACAATTGAGCTCAGACTTAAAGTTAATGGGTCGGATCCGAGTTGACAACAATATCGTTATTTAATTTTTTAAAATAATAAATTGGGTAGGACCAGTCTTAAGGGTCCATCAGATTGGGGGTCGGGCCATAAGCTTATCAATACTTTGTCAGGCCAGCCCAGGCCACGGTGTCATCCTAATTGAAGCTTTATTCCGTGCGTTTAAAGAGATTAATATAGGTTTTCACAGTAACAATGGGATCTTTTTAAGAGTAATGAATACAAACTTTTACACGATAAAGCGTATTAAATTGTAAACTGATAAATTTTCTAAAATTATTTTATTTTAATATTTAATGTTTTTATTTTTTATTTAAATGTTAAATTTATAAACTTAATAATTTACTTTAATTTTTATTTATATTTTGAGGTATAATTGATAGAATATCTGAAAACTACTATTTAAAAAGATTACATGATAATTTTCCGTAAATTTTGTAGGTATTAAAAATCATTTTTTGAATACATAATTATTAATGTGTATATTTAAAAATTTATGTTGAAAAAAATAATTTATTTCCTCCTAATCACATAAAAAAGATATTTTATTGATCTAAATTGTATAACATTTGAAAAATTGAAAACTTTAAAAAATAAATACTAGAATTAAGAAAGTGAAAATGTAACACTTTTTAATTATCTTTTAACGAAACAACTTTAATTTCAACAGTAATTAAATATTCAAAATTAACTAACAACATTAAGTGCGTGTTTGGATAGACTTTTGGGAGGTCAATAAGCATTCTTTTCACCACAAAAGATTTTTTTTTAAAGTGGGTGTTTAGCTATAAAATAAAAAACTACTTCTTTAATAGATATGACTTTTTTTGCATCCAAAATACAGCTTTTTAATAAGCTCAAATTTGGAGCTTCTTAAAAAAGTACTTTTTCGAGTAAATTTTTCATATCAATTAATGAGCCTATTTTTAGTCTCTTTTATCCTTATATTTTACACATAATTCGCATAATATCCACAAACTTATCTTCATGTTTATTTTAGGATTTATATAATATTATTTGGATTTTTATATATGTTTTAATATTTATTTTTTATATTAGTTTCACTTATGTTATAATTCATGTAAAAGATTTGGTTAAATATATTTTCATTTATGTTTCTTATGGTTTAAAATTATATAATAATTAATATATTGTGCTTTGCATATTATTTAATATACTTTAAATAATATTTATATGCATACATTTCATTACAAAATAAAATATAGTTAAAATTAAAAATACTTTTGATTTTTATGTTGCCAAACAATCTACTATATGAAGCTTTTTTAAAAAAGCATTTTTTAAAATGACAGTCAACCAGTCAACTAGCTTCTTAGAAAAGTTCTTCTCAGAAAAGATCTACATAAAAAGCTCTCTTTTTTAAATGACAGTCAAACAGTCAATTGGCTTCTTAGAAAAGTTCTTCTCAGAAAAGATCTACAGAAAAAAGCTCTACTGGCAATAGTTCTACTGGTATAAGCTCAATCAAACAGAGGCTAAGTCAACCTTAATGGACTCGCGGTGGACTTCCAGCTAATTGCAAGGTTAACCATTCAAGGCTCACCATAACTAAGGTTAACAACTTGCTGAATTCATAACATTTAATAGAAGGGTAAAAGATATAGAACCCTTTTATAGTTTAAGAAATTTTTAAAAATTCCTAATCTTTAAAATTTTAAAAGAAAACTCTTTCTAATTTTCAGTTTTTAGAAAAACCTCTTCTTTTGGACTTCGATTAAAAAATAAAGACAAAACATATATAGTATAAATATCAAACGTGGACTAATCAAACACTACTAATATAATAACTTAACTCAGCTTTTAAAATCAACTAAAATAAATTAAATTCAACTTAAATAAATAACTAAAGATAATTATAACAAATTATTTGTTTGTGTCAGATTTAATTATCTTGATTCAAGTTTAAAAGTTATATTGAATCATCATATAAATAATATTTGATTAGTCCATAGCTGATGTTCATACAACATATGTTTTATTATGATTTTTTATTCAAAGCTTAAAAGAAGAGGTTTTTTTAAAAAATAAAAAACGTGAAAACCAGAAGAAGATTTTTCAAAATTTTTAAAGATCACAGAGGTTTTTTAGAATTTTGTAAACTATTGGAGAGGTTTATATCTTTTACCCTCAATAGAATAACTTAATAAACTACATCTTAAAAATAACTTGTAAATCAATTATCCAAAATTTTAACATATAAATTCTAACAATAATACTGAATAACCTCAATAATGACTAATGTGAATATCTCTCTCCATTTATTAATGATTCAACTTTATGAAGAATGCAGTTACACTCTGCCTATGTTTTTAAACTCCTCTTCAGTTCCACATTTGAAATCATTACAATATAGTAGCATACATCAACAGGCAAAAAGATAAATAAAATCAGTTAAGAACCCTACTCCTCATCCATTATATGAGAAAAACCTTGTCAATTATCCCTATATGGCACTATATAATCTTCGAGAATTTTTTAAGAAAAAAAATCATGCATTATCAAATATCAAGTGTCATATGCAATAGCCAATGGTCGTATATAAAAACAATCACACAATGCCCTATTTACGTACCTAAGGTAAGCACTAGATATTGCCTCGATCAATGAATTAATTTTTATTCCAATTTGGATCCAGATATTTGTCTGAAAAAATAAATTAGTTTATATCTCAATTTGGCCCCAATTTTTTTAAAGACAACAAATTGCTTTTAACCCTAATTTAACTTTGGAGTTCGAAGTAGACCAATCCTCATACTATACTCATATCACAAATAAATCACATTTATACACCTGTAATAGGCCTTGAAACAATCATGACATATATCCAACATTCACAACATGTACCAATCACATACAAGACACTTATATATAACTTGCAGATAAGTACACATTTAATTATAGTGTCTTTATAACATTCAAAACATTCACTACACTCGTAATTGAGACTGCATGTCAATTATCATCTCATTCACACTCATAATCAATTTTAGAAATTCCCAATTTCCTTAAAATTAAAGCTAATTTTTATCATAACCCTTATTTAGCTAGGATTTTAATAAAACTAACCTAATCTCAATGAATTGATTCATGTATAACAAAATAAATCATACAAATCAGCAATCAGTAACAATAAATTCATCACATAGCCTAGAAAGCACAATTGAACGTATGCTACTTGTCAACCGTACAGAATGTACGTTAAATCCTTTCTTTCTTATATATAGAAATTGAATTAATGCTACTAAACTTACTATCCTTGATGTTAAATGTCACTAAAACTACCCTTTTCAAGGTCCATATTGTATTTCTAGTTGACTTTTCTCTTAGATACGGGTCTTCCTTTTAGTTTGTGTAAAATTATCGACAAATAGTAACATGCAAAATTAGTTTATAAAACTTCATGCTGAAGAGTTTGGTTAGTCAACCTCAACATTTAGATAGCGGATTGCTTTTATGTAAAATCTTATGCAATCATTTAGTTAAAGTTCAGTTGGGAGCTAGACTAACCAATGCGCAATTGTTGTTTGGGGCTTCAGCTAGCCAAAATCAGCTCTTATTATCTTCAGAAGACTTGCTGAAAATTCTCTTAGATTATTATAGCCTGTTAAATAACTTTAATTAAATATTCTTATAAAAAGTTATGATAAAAATATTACATAATATTCGAAGTTGATAAAAAATGAAGCCTTTTCCACTAAATTCTCCTATTTAGGTTCAATACAATCCTTGATATCTTCTTATGAAATGATAGATATTTTTTTAATAAAATTTTTACAACTTCTCGAGTCATTGCTGTTGAAATCCAACCATGAACAAATCACGGATACAACAGAAAAAAAAAACATTTTACAGATTCCGAGCGGATCCCGATAATTGAATAAACTTGTATAAAATGAAAAAACGAATTAGAAATTGTACCTTGTTTGTCTTCCTGTTAAAAAACCTTTGAAACATTTTCGATTAATCAATCACGAACTGTTCAATTGTCCAGCCTCTGACGGTATCTACAGAGCAATTCTCAAGACTGATTTGAGAGGAAGAAGACAAAAATGCTAGCGTCTTAATGTTCTTCCTTTATTTAAATAGAAAAATCCTTAGGTATTTAATTAAAATTAAATTTCTTTAATTATAATTATAATTAAAATCAAATCAAATTCTAATTAATTTAATTTTAATAAAATCAAATATGTCATATTTGATCCCCAAGTTTCTCAAACTTTATAATTAAGTCCAACTTAAAACTTAATTAAATTGAATTTTCTTTCATAAATTGCTCTTTGATGTGTGACCCATTAGGTTCCTAATAAATTGAAAATGATTATAAATTACACTTCTAATTCACAATTAGAATTAGATAAATTAAAACTTCTTTTAATTTATCTTTCATTCTCAAATTAAAAAATTCATAATCATAAATTATGATTGACGTCCAGCAACATGTCATAATTACCCAAATATCAAGAATATCAAAGTGAATGACTTAACCTGTCCATGCATCACTATGGTGAATAATTTAATTCTTTCGTTATCTAATATTTTAATTGGACAGAGTATGAATATAGTGTCTACTTTTTTTGGTCTAATTATGTTCGTTTTTACTAATTAGTGATTGATTTATAATTGAAATTTGAAAAACGCCTTTTCAAATATCAATTCACTTTAGCCAGAGAATTTTATAAATCACTATCAATCAGGAACAGTAGAGTATTCTCTCTAATTACTTTAGAGTGATGAATCCTATATTGACTTACTCAACTATCTCCATATCGTTCATACTGTATCCAGTTACTATCGACTGAATTATCCTACGACAATTCATAAGTAGTATCAAAATACATTAATTCTCATACGAGATACATCGATAATTTTAAGTCTGATGATCAATTATGCAACCATCACTATGAGATAATCCATAGACACATAAGTAATATTTCATTTAGAATTCTCATAATTAGGTCAGTTTAGTGACTTATTCTCTAATAATTACTTACACATTAGTTTAAATATCTCCATGCTTTAATTTATGAGATCAATTACTTTCTTCATAAGAAAGAAACATAATATGTGCTAGTTTTACAGTTCCAACAATATCCCGTCTTGATGAAACTACAACTAGGAATATTTAGGAATAATACATAAGTGTAAATTGAATCTTATAATCATGATCTCATCGTACTTTTAATTACATGGTAACTATTCTAAGGATTTTACATTTAGTATTAAAACAGAAAATATTAATTAAATTAATATATAAAGATAAATACAACCTTTTTCATTAATTAAAATAATGTTATACAATAACTAGAAAGTCTTAAGACTTTATACTAATACCGCCTTGTAAGTACAAATATTGAAGAAAGGTAAAGTCAGTAAGTGCTAAGCGTATGTGAGTGTTAATGGAGGCAACGTTAAGCGAAGCCGAATTATTTGGTATATGACAAGTGAGCTAAATTCCGGGGATGATCACTCTCATGGGTTGTTTAATATCTACATCTACCTAAAGAGAACTCGAAAACTTTCTTGTGATGGCCACAAGAGGAAAACTGAATTGAAGCAAAAATGAAATGGGATGTGCACTAAACTTTAAATATGGTATACAAATTATAAATTTAAAAAGTTAAAAGGAAAAAACCATATAAGTATTTAAATAAATATTTTTAAACATAAAAATATAATTAATTAATAATTATTATACTTAAAAATAAAATTTTATGTTAATTTTATTAGTTATTCAGTAATTTTTAATTTTAATTATAATAAATAATTAAATTTTAGTTATATAAGAATAATGATAAGAGATTAATTTCTTAATATTACCTAAGCAAGGACTTGTTTGAAAGATTGCAAAATTTATAGGTCAAAGTAATGATAAATGTAAAAAGAAGGGGTAAATTCAAAATCAATAAGCTTGCTTTTGTCAAAGAATTTCTCTTTCTTGTTGGTCAAGTTGGGAATTACAATTCTTAACTTAATAGCAGCTGAGTCCCTTCCCCATCTCTACCTCACTCGCCTCTATCTAGGGTTTGTAAAATTCCTCTGTTTCTGTAAAGAATTTCAATCGAACTAGGGGAACAAATCAATTCGCGAAATTGGGGTCTCTGCTGGTTACGTTTTCGATTTGTTCTAAAGGGTTTCAGCAATGGCGGCGGTGACGGTGAGCTCTGCGGGTGGCTTGCTCGCGATGCTTAATGAAAGCCACCCTTTGCTTAAGCAACACGCTCTTCATAATCTCAATAACTATGTTGACCAGTTCTGGCCTGAGATCTCCACAAGCGTACCTATAATGTAAGTCTTTTTCATTCTTTGACAAAACTCGTCTTTTTGTTCTGATCTCTTTTCTTGGTTAAGTAATTGGGAATAATTGCAGATGAAGTTATAAGTTTGGATCTTTTTTGGGTTTTGAATTCGAATGTACACTAGCTTGTTTTGCGGAATTCGGATATTATCGCATTGAATGGGCTATCTTTGGTTTCTTTCTTAGATGTATGTGACTTTCTGCTTCTTGTTGTTCGAAATTTTAATTATGTTTCTCTACTTTTTTTGTGTGGTTATTTAGTGCAATCTCAGCATTGGAGTATCATATAAGCAGCATAGTTCATTTAATTGTTGTAAGGTTTAGTAAGAAATGGGGAGTTGAAATGTTGTTTCATGTAGGTTTAAACTCTGAATTGCTGACCAATAATGTTGGCTAACATACTTTAGATGACGTTGCATTGACTTTTGGATAATCAAACTGGACTGCGTAGTTCTATGTTGCTACACTAGGTGCTTGTATAGTTTAAACCTAAGTAGGAACTAATACTACAAATTTAGAATACTTAGTTTTGGCTGATCTTCTCTGTTGATACTCAATTCAATAGTTTATATACAATGTCTGAAAAGTAATGTGAATAGAGATTTGATTATGTCCCTCTTTATTGGCGGTCTAATTTTGTGCTTCTTTCTTCAAAATTAACTTGAGTAATGTCATGGAGCAACTTTATATGTATTCAGCTTGATGTTTGCCCCTTTTCCCTTTCAGAGAAAGTTTATACGAAGATGAGGAGTTTGATCAGCATCAAAGACAACTTGCTGCACTACTTGTTTCGAAGGTTGCAACTGTTTTCTTTTCTTTCACCCCTTCTGTTCTCTCTCTCTTTTTTACACTGTTACAATGGAATAACGTAACTGTACATTGTATCCTTAGTTCATGGAAGTATGGCTTTATCTTGTTTTTTTCTTGAGTCAAAATAAGTTTCTGACTGTTGTGCTTAATAGCAGCTGTAGTTTGTCATTTTTTTTTTTTTGTAAATAGGACTGGTAGATGCATGTGAGTGAGATTTCATGTAATGATAAGCTCTTAGTTGTGAATCTCGTTTTGTTGTTAACCTTCAATGTCCAAAAAAAAAATAATTTGATGATGATCTTTTGTTTAACTGAATTCTTATTTCAGGTCTTTTATTACTTAGGTGAACTTAATGATTCATTATCGTATGCCCTTGGCGCTGGCTCCCTGTTTGATGTTTCTGAGGATTCTGATTATGTTAACACTCTTCTTGGTAAGCATTCTGATCACCTTGCATTGTTTTCATATCATTGAGCATATGGATATGATTGAGAGGCTTCAGAGTCTTGCTTACATTATGATGTAGAATGAACCATGATATTCTGAACTATCAGCATGATTTTTCACTTTCTATTCAATTGATTGCAATCCATTATCGTATAGTTTTGACTTTACTCTCTAATGACACATTGATATGATATACCCAAGTTTCACAATAGATCTCTGAGTTACTGATGTGACAATTTTCTGTCTATTTCTTCAGCCAAGGCCATAGACGAGTATGCTAGTCTCAGGTCTAAGGCAGCTGAATCAGGTGATTCTACAGATGTCGACCCTAGGCTGGAGGCCATTGTAGAGAGAATGCTGGATAAGTATGCGATTTTGAACCCTCTAAGTTGTTATATTCTATGGTGCTTTTTGTTATCTTACCATTTTTTCTTTTAGGTGTATTGTGGACGGAAAATATCAACAGGCAATGGGAATTGCCATTGAATGCCGAAGGTTGGACAAACTTGAGGAAGCAATCACAAGGAGTGATAATGTTAATGGAAGCCTGTCCTATTGCATTAATGTCTCTCATTCTTTTGTTAATCTTAGAGAGTATCGGCGTGAGGTAAGTAGGTTATTGGGCTAGCTCATCAAGTTATTGTTGGTATTTCTGCTGTAGCCAGGGAATGAACTGATTAAATCTGCATGTTGCATGTGCATGGGTGTGGAAGTACCTTTGCAGCCAAGTTTTTTCCTCATTTTCACTTTGTGGATGAAGTGTTAATGTTGTGACTAATTGATTGATTGTTAGGGTGTTCTGTGATATAGTCTTCCTTTTGCAGGTCCTTCATCTTCTTGTTAATGTGTATCAAAAGTTGCCTTCTCCTGATTTTGTGAGCATATGCCAATGCTTGATGTTTCTGGATGAACCTGATGGTGTAGCAAACATTTTAGAAAAACTCCTACGCTCCAGAAATAAGGATGAAACTCTGTTGGCATTCCAGATAGCCTTTGATCTTGTGGAGAATGAACACCAGGCTTTTCTCTTAAATGTTAGAGATCGTCTGCCAGCTCCTAAGTTACAACCTGCAGTATCTGTGCCGCCAAGATCTAACCCTGAATCTGCTCAAAGTGAAAATCCTGCTGTTGCAGAGGATGTTCAAATGACAGAAGGAACTGCAGCTGCCACTGAGCATGTAAATGAGATAGATACTTATGAGACAATCTATGCTGAGAGGTTGGCAAAGATCAAAGGCATTTTATGTGGAGAGACCTCAATACAGTTAACTTTGCAGTTCTTGTACAGTCATAACAAGTATGGATTGTCTTTTCATTGAGATATTATCTCTTGCAGTTTAATTGTTGGTTGTCTTGGAGAGGATTACCATGGATGTAAAAGTGGCTCTTTTTATTTGCTTGCAGGTCAGATCTACTCATTTTGAAGACAATAAAGCAGTCTGTTGAGATGAGAAATAGTGTCTGTCATAGTGCAACAATTTATGCTAATGCAATCATGCATGCTGGAACAACTGTGGATACATTCCTAAGGGAGAATCTTGTGAGTTATAGTTGTAGAGTGCTTTTTATCTTTCATTAACTGTTGGTTTATGGTTTTTTTTTTGTTCCCTATGCTCTTTTGTTAGATTACTTAATTGTTTTGGCTCATATCAACTGGCAGGACTGGTTGAGCAGGGCCACAAATTGGGCTAAATTTAGTGCAACGGCAGGTCTTGGTGTTATTCACAGAGGACATTTGCAACAGGGGAGATCACTGATGGCGCCATATTTACCTCAGGGTGGAGCTGGTGGGGGAGGCAGTCCTTATTCAGAAGGTGGTGCTCTCTATGCTCTTGGCCTCATTCATGCCAACCATGGTGAGGGAATCAAACAATTCCTTCGTGAAAGCTTACGCAGCACAAATGTAGAGGTATGCTTTGGTCATGATTCTTGCTTTTAGCTTTATTTTTGAGACAAGCTGCCTACCTAGAGTTTAATATGGAGATTTTGCAGGTTATTCAGCATGGTGCATGCTTAGGTCTTGGTCTGGCAGCTCTTGGAACTGCTGATGAAGATATATATGACGACATAAAAAGTGCATTGTACACTGATAGTGCTGTTGCTAGTGAAGCTGCTGGAATCAGTATGGGCTTGCTAATGGTTGGAACTGCCAGTGAGAAAGCTGGTGAAATGCTTGCTTACGCTCATGAGACACAGCATGAGAAAATCATTAGGTAAAGTTGTCCTTCTCTTTCAGAAAAAATGTCTGGCTCAGCATTAGTGCATTTTTATAAAGTTTTGTCACGCTGCAGAGGATTAGCATTGGGTATAGCCCTTACAGTTTATGGAAGAGAAGAGGAAGCAGATACACTAATTGAACAGATGACCCGAGATCAAGATCCCATACTTCGTTATGGTGGCATGTATGCATTGGCTTTGGCCTACAGTGGAACAGCAAACAATAAAGCCATACGCCAACTACTGCACTTTGCTGTATCAGATGTGAGTGATGATGTCAGAAGGACAGCTGTTCTTGCTCTTGGATTTGTCCTTTACTCTGAGCCAGAGCAGGTTTGGTTCCTCTTCTTGCTTTCTGAACTGCTATTTTGATAAGTTGCATCTAGCTTTTTATAATCCATACTAGTACTTGTTCTCCTATAATGTACCTGTTGTTAAACATTTACCCATCCCTGTCCAAACTTTTCTAATGCTTTCATATTAATTTGTGGTGTAATTTGAATGCTCACTTAACCATGTTATAATTTAGACTCCCCGGATTGTCTCCTTGCTATCTGAGTCCTACAACCCGCATGTGCGCTATGGTGCGGCACTTGCAGTGGGCATTTCATGTGCTGGCACTGGCTTGAGTGAAGCTATATCATTGCTTGAACCTTTGACTTCAGATGTAGTTGATTTTGTTCGACAAGGTGCCCTTATTGCAATGGCCATGGTCATGGTTCAGATGAATGAAGCTAGTGATTCTCGTGTTGGTACATTTAGGTATTACAAGACAGTTTTTTTCCTCGTGATAGACTACTAATGCTTTACTGCTAAAAGAACAAGAATTTTTCCCGTTTACACTTCTTAAAAGCATAACCTTGATTAATGTCTCTTAATTTAGGCGACAACTGGAAAAGATTATTCTTGATAAGCATGAAGACACCATGAGCAAGATGGGAGCTATTCTTGCTTCTGGAATACTTGATGCTGGTGGGAGGAATGTGACCATAAGGTTGCTGTCTAAATCGAAACATGATAAAATCACTGCAGTTGTTGGCCTTGCTGTTTTCAGCCAGTTCTGGTATTGGTACCCCCTAATTTATTTTATAAGCTTGTCATTCTCACCCACTGCTTTTATTGGACTGAACTATGACTTGAAAGTTCCAAAGTTTGAGTTCATTTCAAATGCAAAGCCTTCCCTGTTTGAGTATCCCAAGCCCACGACTGTTCCTACTACCACATCAACTGTGAAACTTCCAACAGCAGTTCTCTCAACATCAGCAAAGGCCAAGGCAAGGGCAAAGAAAGAAGCAGACCAGAAAGCTAATTCTGAGAAGGCAACTGGAGCAGAATCATCATCTGCTGCAGCACATTCTGGAAAAGGGAAATCATCTGCTGAGAAGGATGGGGATTCTATGCAGGTAGTCTTTCTGATTCCCCTTCATAAGCTTGAGTTATTTCCTTGAGTAAGTTTTGGATAACTGTTTTATCTTATAAATGATTTGAAAAGCTGGTCCATCTTAGAAGAGTTTAATGAGTTTTGTATCTGTGTCATCTTAAACTGATGATCATATACCTTTGGCAGGTTGATAATCCACCAGATAAAAAAGCAGAGCCTGAGCCTTCTTTTGAAATGTTGACCAACCCAGCCAGGGTGGTTCCTGCCCAAGAGAAATTTATTAAATTCATTGAAGGTAGCAGATATGTCCCAGTGAAGTTGGCACCTTCAGGATTTGTCCTTCTCAGAGATATGCTACCAACTGAACCTGAAGTACTCTCTCTAACTGATGCGCCAGCATCAACAACATCTCCTGCGGGTGGTTCAGCAGCAGGGCAGCAGCATGGTTCTGCATCGGCCATGGCTGTTGATGAGGAACCTCAACCACCCCAGCCTTTTGAATACTCTTCGTGATTTAGGGGGCATCATATGCCTGTTGTCTAAACCCAAATTAAACCGGAACTGGTTGTGCAACCCCTTATTTTGGTCCTGCAAGTTTATGGGGAACCTGAAGCGAGCACTATGGCATTTCAAGGATTTGTTGTTGACAGTGGTCTTGGTTTGGTCTGTGCTCATCTTGATCTTTGAACTGTTTCATTCGGTATCTATAGCTTTAAGTTTAGTGGTTTTGAGGATGAGGAAGGTGGAGACCACAAATCTGCCTCCTCCAAGAGGATTCTCATTGTATAATTCCCTTCCGGCAAGAGTAACGTTGTCTTTACAACATTCTAGTTGTTGAGCAGAGCCAAGCACGTCATTTTGAAAGCAGTACAGTGGTTTTCGCTTTTCTGCTGTCACTTTGGGATAAGTCATGCTTCTGTTCAATGACACTACCTTAAATATTAGACTCTTGGTGTCCACTTCTTTATGTGTCTACGTTCGTAAACTCGAGCTTTTTATCCTTTTCAACATAATTTAACTGAAATGTGAAACGGTGTAGGAAAAAAGGGATAAGATCTAATTGGAGTCCTTACATATCACTTGAAGAGCAAATGTGTGCCCGTTTGCTGCTGGGGTAACTTTTCCTTAATAGGTCCACTTCTAAGCAAGATTCTGTCTCGTAAATAACATTGTGAATGGTTTTCGTGCGCGTCCAAAGAAAAATAAAATTATTTATGATTTTTTAAATGTTAAAGTTACTTTCATCTATTAATGTATAGATATAATAAAGTGTGAAATATAATTGTATCTTATTATAAATCTTGATATCTTTTTCTTGCAATTTTCATCGAATTAATTTTTGAAATAGATTATTCACAATTATTATAGTCGCACAAATATACATCTTCTAAGGTATTCGCACAAATGAGTTGAAAAAACTCTATAAGTAGTACGGAGGAGGATAAACTAAGAGTGATAACTCATATAGAGTCGATGCGTATCAATAATAATGTTTAAATTTTTAGTAATTTTATTAAAATATAAATCTAATTTTAATTTGTTCTTCTAATTAAATACTAATTAAGTTCAAATAAGATTCAATATTCAATATTGATCCTTATCTAAATATCTTATATTTGATTTTAAAGTTTTTCAAACTTAAAGTCCAACTTTATTAAATTACTTTTTCTTTTTTAAACTGTTCTTTATATGTGACACATTAAGCTCCTAAAATTTTAGCAATAGTTATAAATCTTACTTTATTTTTTGGATTCTCCTTTAATTTATATTTAATTATATAATTAAATCAATTTTATCCATAAACCAAATTTAGTGTTCGGCAACACATCATAAACACTAAAATATTAGAATCATTTTTGGCTCCTATTCCCACTAGCTACAACCAGTTGCACCCATTCTTCATTGTTGTCTGTGTTTGCACCAGGTAAACTAGTAGCTGCAGTAAGCATTTCACGCCACTATTCATTGTCTTTCTTGAGGAATATAATTTCTCAATTCTTCTTTGGGTTGTGCATAATCTAGTTTACGGTGTGAGAATGAAGGGTAACTAACATTGTCTCTTTTGTCCACATCCATTCTTGTTCTGCAACCTACTTTTACTTACTGTTTTATCTTGTAATTTCTGTAATGCTGTCTAAAAAATTGAACTTGTTATATGTTATTTGTGTCTTGTTGGATATGTAATGTTGTTTATATCTAATTTTGTAACTCTTCAATCAGACACAACCTTTTACAATATGCATCCCCAAATTTTTCTGTAGAAGAACATCCCTTGTCTATCATGTAAGAGGAATTCCAAAGTTATATGAACATTTCCAACTTTATCATCATGTTGGTTATCCATCAAGTAAAACAAGAAAGCTTTGTCAAGATTGAATAAGTTTTGGAAAACAATTAGGTTAGGAATCGTTATAACTTTTGTATCAATAATCCAGAAGCTTGCATCTAACACCTGCAAAATAGATATTATCAGGTTTACCAACAAAAGAAATTGCTCTCTCTCCACTCTTTTTGCATTGACAGTTTTGCATAATCCCTCATTTTCCTTTGAGCAATCTCATGATGTCTTCTACTCTAACAATCAATTAGAGATGTCAAAAAGGGCCTGACCTGGTCCAATTTTGGCCCGGGTTGACGGGTCACGGGCGGGCTACGGGCCGACCATGGTCGACCAGATCGAGCCATGAGCCCGACCATGACCTGACTGTTACTTCCAAAATGAAGTCGTTTTTGAAGTTTTTCTATAAACAATTGACAGGCAGGCCCGACCCATTGACATATCTATAATCAGTTATTCCAGCTTAGGAATTTCTTCTTTTACTTCCTCTTCAAATGGTAAGCTTTGCAATGATACCGATAACTACCAACCTCACTAGCTTGAAAAAATTATCTTTTGTGTACTCATCTTGGTCATAATAATTACAATTACCTTTGTCTTTCCTTGACTTTAAAACTTCTTTTTATCCCTTTTTGATGAATGGCTTTATGATTTTATGACAATCTGATTACTTATTTTGTGTACTCATCTTGATCACTTATCTCAGGCCTTCAAAACTTGTTTGAACCTTTTTTGAAGCTTCTACTCTCAATATCATCAAATAATCTTTGTTAATAATAGGTGAAGAATTGTGTAATACCATCCAATTTCTCATTTGATCATACCCTTTGTACAATTCCATCAAGAATAACATAAATTTATTCATATTCTTTACTTCTTTAATATGTTTTATTACTTGAGATTTTCAATCATCAACAAATTGAGATTTTCTAAAAGCCGATATTTTTACCCTCAATTTGATCCTCCTCCTAGTTTGATTTGTATTACTAGTTGTATTTTGGGAAGCTTGAGTAGTTGTTGCATTAGTATTCAGAGGTTTTATCACTTGACGTTGACTTCCACCCATCTATAAAGAATAAAGGATTAAAAAGACAAAAATGACCATCTCCCTTATAATTACATATAAGTAATGTAAAGATGTATTTAAATGACTACAAATGACTTGTTTGATCAGCTTAACCACTAAAGTTTTGGAGCTTGAAGCTTCAAGTTCGTGCAGCCTGCACAAACCTCTGGTAAAATGGCTGCCCTAACCCAACAAATAAAATTGGAAGAAAAAGTGCTCTCCTTCTCCCTTTCGTGGGCCTAAGTTTCTACTGGATGTCATACTGGGCATTCAAGGCAACAGATGTGTGACGTTTACCATAAAATAGGTATTCCAATTAACATCCTCAAATGTTACTCTATATTCTCTAATTGCCTGTATAAACAAAAGGAATTATAATGTTATATAAATTATAGACAAAATAACTTAAAATTAAATGTGAACATTTACTAACTATTATCTTCTCTTTTCTTAAGATAAAAGATGTAGTATTTGAACTTGTAGATACTGATTATGTGGGTCTTCGAACTGGACGGTTATTGAAATTAGATGAAGGGGCTTAAGTTTTTGGTGGCCTTCCTCTTTTTCACTGCATTATACATATTAATAAAAAAACAAACATTTTTTTGGACAACTAAAATGAAGACAAACAAAAAATTAATTATAAGTAACTTAACAATTTTAGGTTGCCTTGAAGGTTGACTTTTATTTCTGCATCTTCTTGTATTGTGACCATTTTCATGACAATGATGGCATCTCATAACTACTACAACCTTGGTCAATTTATTGGGATTTCGTGGTTCTTCAGTCTTATCCCTTTTTCTTTCCTTATTGGGTCATCTAGGCATCTTCTTGATCAATGGAGGTAATATTAGTTAAATATTTTTAGTTTTTGGACAAAATTTTGGACCACTCATAGGCTTAATAGCATACTAATAACTTTTCAAATAACAATCACGCTTGTAACATCGATTGACATAGGCATCGATATCCTACCTCTGATATACGAGCCACAACATGCTTACATGGAATCCCTGTTAAATCCTACAGTCTACATTGGTAAGTTTGTGCTTATAAATCAACAATGTACTTGTTTGCAAAAAATGTGACTTTGAATTTCAAATTCCCATTTGTCTTGGTCGTACAATTCCTTGCTTCCCATTTTGCACCTTCTATTTCCTTCCTCACTTTTAGGCATATATCATCAGTGGATTTGAGCGTCATGTCCTTTCTTTCATGTATCCAAGTCACTAAAGAAACTCAAATGTCTTTAAACATACTGATTAAGCTTTTCGTACAAGCTTCACAAAATGTCTCCAATATATTATTATGAACCATTTCACACTTTGGTCTTATGTTGAAAAATGCCTTCACAAAAGTCTCCAATTTCCTAATTTTGAAATCATCATAAGCCTTCACTAAAATACTCTTCAATTACTCCATTACCTCATTAAACTTTACTTCCATTATGTAACTCACCACTTCCCAAAATAAACTCCTATATATGTGACCTTTATAAACACTTGACCAATTTGCATGGACGTGTTGTGGTATATTTTATATGCTCAACCTATAGAAACATATTCTTTAATGCATACACTAAATCCTTGTTGGATCCCGTTACCGGAACCCAACCTCTTACTATACATATCTTCATACCTGAGCGTGGTTCCCCGAAATCCCTT
>JANKOD010000001.1:15475377-15485767 GCA_026284645.1 Erythroxylum acuminatum
GTCCTTATAAGTCATTTTATACATAAACAACTAATATTAAACAACTAATTTTACCAAACATTTAATAACAAACAGATAATGCAATCCGCTAGTCAAATCAGCTGATAGAATCAGCTATCAGTTAACAGCTAATGCAATCAGCTGATTGCCAAACATGGCCATAATAAAAACATCAGCTGCACTCTAAGTGCAAAGAGTTATTAAAAACAATGTCATTTATTAAATACCTCAGCATATTAGCATCCATTTGAAATTCAAGTCTACCATACGTTGCCTAGGTTCAAAATTCACATACAAGTCATCATGCTTATCTTAGGATGTTCTAATCCTATTTGAGAAATATAGTTTTCCCAACTCACCTCAAAAGAAGATATGCGCTCTCTTAACTTCAAAAATTCTCGATACGAGCTCCTTGATTCACAGCTCCAGAGCCTTTATATATAAAAAGTCATACGATGAAATTACTACTTAAAACATAAATTTCATATTTATACACAATCACATAAGTGTATAAAACACAATATCACTCCATTTAAGCTATAAGATTCGAACATTAAACTTCTCACGTGGTTCCTTACTATTCACATTAGCCTTTCTTTTGCATTTTCTAAGGCATTTAATGCCTTTAATCCACTACTTACCCATTTTAAAACATAATTAAGCACATCTTTATCTAAGCACATAGGCTAAGCAACAATTCAAGTTCACTCTAAGTAAACGAAAGTGTTTTCCAATGTATATCATTATAAAGCCTTAAATCCTAAGCCAAGTTCACTTAGGTGTTTTATCAAACAACTAATGTGCATGACTTTCAAGTCACATTTTCAAGACTTTATCATAATAATTCATGCTCCTATCATTTTATATAGTAACACTTCCAATCAATGACACATTCCACCACTCCATTGAAACCAATTCCCTTCATTTAAGCTACATTTATCAATTACACAACTCATTACATTAATCCACTTCTTCTCCCATCATTTCGACCCAACCATAACCAACATACATCTTCTTCATTCTTCATCATCAATTCACATTATACATGTATAATTAACACTATAGAATTAGTTTAAATCATCAATTCCAAAAGTTATTCAAAATTTACGAACTTTCAACAAAAGGGAACAATTTCAGTTTTGGCTTAAAGAACCCTCTCTATGACACATTTTATTCATCTAAACCATGATTCATGTATATTCAAGCATGGAGAACAACATATCTTAACACCAAACTCAAAATCCAAATGTAGAGAGAGATAAGACAAAATTTACCCAAACCTTCCTTTGGTGATATCTTCAAATTCTTTGAGAATTTCTCAAATCTAATGATAGATTTGAGTTCCTTGACCCCAAATTAGCTTAGAACACCTTGATTTGAGTTGTAAAGTCAAAAACTTGGTGAAGATTAAGTGATGGCCGAAACTTCCTCTTCTCCTCCTCTTTCCTCCTTTCTTTTAATTAAAACAAAGTTTTTTAATGCCAAATAATGAAGTGCACGGGAACACATAAGAAGAGTCTAGAATTTTGACTCTTCTTGACTAAAATATGGTGAAATTACCTTTTTGCCCTTAGTTTATGTGAAATTACCATTATACCCTCCAAACTTTTCCTAATTTGCAATTAAGCCCAAAATTTCATAATGACCAAAAATTTTATTTTCATTTTGGTCCTTGAACTTTTTAAAATTATAATTAAGCCCCTTAACTTTATAAAATTACAAATTGGTCCTCCAAGAATTGAAAAATTACAATTAAGTCCTTTATATACATCAACTTTTTCAATTAAGCTTTCTAAGTGTCCGATAAGTCTATAAATCATGTTTAATCACCTCTAAGGCATTAGAGCACATTTAATTTAACCACCATCGTCATATCCATCTAATGGACTCGGTTTTACACATTTAGAAGCTTACATGTCGGAAATCTCCAAGATTTCGCATACCGATGAACTCTAAGTTCATGTAAGGGCATATAACATTTTAAATCATTGGCATACGTACCAAAAGGATTCAAATACATCTTTGAACTCATATACAACCCTGTATATATCAATATACAATAGTATTTTCAAATACATAATAACACAAAAGAGCTCAGAAAGTCTGGCGTTCCATTTAGCCTTGGGGTTCTGCATCACCTTTTGATGTTCAAATTGATGTGTCTTCTACTTTGCACCTAAACTTCCTTTTTTTAATTTTTTTAATTTCTTGTGAGTGGGTACCACAATCACAAGAAAGGGTAGTAATTCCTTAAAATAAAGGAATTTAAAAAGTCCTAAACTAATTCCCTGGTAAGGGCACCAAAAACTTGTTGAGCAAGTTTTATCTAATGTAAAACCCTCAATATTACGCAAGTATATGGGTTGTAACTTTTAGTAATTGAGGTGTTGATCCCACGAGGAATTAGCTAAAACTAATTGAATCCTAACTTTGTCTAAGGCTGTAAAAACATTATTTAAATGAAATTAAAAATAACCAAAAAATTAAGCAATCAAGTATGAGTTCAATGAAATTAAAATTCCGAAATTAACACAATACAACACTAACCAATTAACAATTGATATATCGCAATAAAACAAAATCAATCAATTATGAGAACATATGATTCATTATATCGTCATTTGACTACCTTAGCCACTTTTGATTCAATCAGTATTGATCCTAGATTTCCGGAGGGATGATTACTCTCTCTCAAAACCGAATCATTTAACCCCAAATTAATAATCCCTAATTGATTCCTAAATTCCAATTTTGCAATCTCTCAATTAACAGAAACAACCTAAGTCTTCAATTAGTTCTTAAGCGATCTATTAGATAATTAGTTCCTCATACAAGATCTCTCTTTATATGATTATCGATTTTATATTTATGTGACCTACTAGGTTGTTAATTCTCATTGTCCAACCTAATCATGTTACTATCAATTCAATCTCTCGATTTATTATCTAAGTATGTAAAAACCATAAATATCACAATACTCAAACAATTCATTGACATCAAAAGCAGTTAAATCATAAAATGATTTAAGAGTAAATCTTTAAATGAAATTAAAACATCATAAATAACATGTTCAACAATCTCAAACCCAAGTTATACATCAAAATGAAGTAAATAACAAGAGAAAGTTGAAAAGAAATTGAAAAGTTGAAAAGAACTTGAAATGGCTGGGTTGGAGTGGTTGGACAGCAGCTGCAAATGCTCCTCTTCTCTTCTCTCCTTCTTGCTTTCCCTTATGTTCTTTCTCAATTTGGCAAATGGAGGCTAGCTCTAATTTGAGTCATTTAATGTTCTTATATAGTTCATGGGTCATTTAGGGTAAAGTCTAGGTTTTACCCAAGTCAAAATGTCCAAAAAGACCCTCCAAATATCAAAACAGAAGGAGATACTCACGTTTGGCAAGTGCCTGTCACGATCGTGATCTAGTAAAAATTGCGTTTTGACATGAACATGACACCACCTATCACGATCGTGACTAGTGAAAATTGCCTTCTGATACAATCGTGACACTAATTCTCTTTTGTCATGACGTTGACAAGGGTGTCACGATGGTGACCCTGGCATTTTGTCCGAGCTTTCTCTAACTTCCTTCAATCTTCTTCATCTGAGTTAATACTTTAACAAATACATCAAAACATGTCAAGCGCACAAAATTAAAGTCCAATATCATACTCTAAACCACATAACACTCAAAAACATAAACATACAATCACATTAACACAATTCTAAAGCTAAACATGCACAAATCATCTAATCAACACCCAAAAACACATTAAAATATCTACCAAAAAATAATGTGAACTACAACTATCACTTTCCCTTCATATTAGAACCATTGTTATAACCTTGACCCCTCAAATCGTGGACATTAAGATCAAGAGACTTAAATACATTTAATAATTCATTGAAAAGTTCCAATCCAAACGTGTCCCAGTCCCAAAAAAACCATTACTATCTTAGTAAAGTTTCTCATTGGATCTTTAAAAAACCAAATTATAGTTAGCAAGACATTTTACAACAAAAACCATTCTTATTAAAGCTTATATCTAACATTCTTTCTCCTATAAAATTTTGTATTACAAATCTTTATTAATTGTTTGATTTTTGCTCAATCTTACGCTTAGTTCATTCCAAGTCTTCATGTTAGTCATATGCTCACACTATTTTGATGTTGTTTGAGTCTCTCACTAAGATGTTTCCAACCTCTAAATCCATCATTTGCTAATGCATTTTATTCACTATTTGATTTAAACAAATTACAACAAATACAATATAATTTATCCATATGTGTAGAGTATACCAACCATTTTCTATCGTTAATCTTTCCATTACTCAATTTTCTAGAATAATAATGAGAAGTACTGTCTAAAGGAAATACAAGATTTAGTTCCCTTATAGGCCATTTTTCAATAAAAATATCCCTTTCTTTATTGTCAATATTACCCTAATTTAAAGATCATAAATATCTAATAAAGGGATTGGATGTTCATCTAACCTTACATTTTTTAAACGCAATTAACTTCCTCATAAATATGAATCTTATCACTTAGATTTTCATTAGGTTATTCAAAATTACCTTCACTTAATTCCTTAGGATTCTCACTAGAAGATCCTACTTTTTTTAGCAAAATTAATGATACCTCTTTTTGGGATTCTATTATTGTTCTACTTGTTCTTCTTCATTTTTCACTTCTAGACATGTTTTTTAGGCCACGTCATATAAAATAATTATAACACAATTAGATTAGAACAAGAACAAAAACAAATGCATGGAATTGAAAGAAATAGGCAAGTGCAACAGAACAACAATAGCTCAACTATATGTCACAAAGATATATCAATGGTAGGAAAAAAGAGAGAAAAATTTAATATCCTATATTAAAAATAAAAATAAAGAAACTTTTATGATAAAAGATATTATGCTTAGAAACATTGAAACCATAATATGGAAACATTGAAACCATATTTCAGCAATAATCTACTAAATTAATTCTATACATACAAATTCAACCAAACCTATAAATCAGAAAATGCCAATTATGACTTAATAAATGAAAAAGAGAAGAATGCAATTAAAAAAGGAAATAAGGGATAAAAAATATTGACTATAGTGTATCCAAAATCAAAGACAGATAAATTACCCTAATAAATTTGAATTCGAATTGAAATTATACCCAAAATTATAATTGACAAATATCATCCATAATCAAATTGACAAATTTTAATTTACTCGAATAAATTGGAATTGAAGAAGGAAATGAAAGAGAGATAAATTATACATATAATTGAATCTGGGTTTCAATTTAAAAATAGAAAATTCTACCTAGATTGAAAAAGCTATCATACTTATAATCAAAATTCAATTTTTTACCATTTCCAAATCAAAAGAACTACCAAGAAAATAGAAAATTCAAAACAAAAAATTAAAAAAATTTGAGTTAAGATTTGAGAGAGGGAATGAGATACATTTCTTACTTAAATGAGAATGGTGTTGACGGAGGTTAAAGGTAGAAGGCTCGCTCTAATCACTAATAGAGCAACTGAGAGCCGATTGATTTTTGATTTGGAAATCGAAAATTGATGTTTGCCTTCGAAAAATGGAAATCCCAATTGCCATTAATGAAAGTCACAAATCTATGAACCTTCTTTCCTCCTCGACAAGACAGTCCGAGACCCACAATCCCATCCTTATAGGGATCAATGAACTATTCATGAGAAACTAGACTGTGGTGCATCAACATATCTACCATAAGAGTAACAGATATGCTAACTAGTTAGCGTCCTATGCCAAGCATTTTGTGATAGGAACCACTTCCTTTGATACTACACTTATTGAGTGCCATGTACTCTTCTTGGAGGATCAATCAGGACTCTGTTTTCCTATACTCATAATGTAATTTGCCTTTTCCCTATTAATAAAAAACAAAAGGGTCACGAATCCATGGAGATTTTTCTCTCTCCTTGTCTCATTCTCCTTGTCTCATTCTATTGATATTTGACAAGGGGCGATTGGCGTGGCAACAATGACTCAATGAGGAAGGAGAACATGCAATTTGGCTATTGTTCTAGCCTCCGGACGTTTTAGTTTTTGACTTTTCGTAACTTTTTCATTTTTTAAAATTATTAAAGATGATTGGGCTTTCTAATTGAGCCTGACACTTTTCTATCCTTCTTCAGAATCAGACCTGGATTAAGTAAATATTGCATTACATTTAGTACTGATGATTATTACAATTTCTATCAATAATTGTATTATGGTGAGAACTGTTTAATATTTTGGTTGAATTAGTAGCAAAAATTTGGTCACGGCTCGAGAAGACAGAAGTTACGAATCACAAAATAAATGGCGTCCAGTGAGCCTAGCTCTCATTAAAACGTGATAACAAGGCCTAAAAGCCCGAAGCTTTCTACGAAGTGATATAAACCACCCTTTAAACCCTAAACCTAACACCTCTTTCTTCTTCTTGGCTGACTACATTTGCTAGCACAGCTTGCGGCTGCTTAGCACAGAGGAAGAGGAGAGAAACAATGGTTTCAGGATCTGGGATATGCGCGAAAAGGGTAGTGGTTGATGCCAGACACCACATGTTGGGCCGATTGGCATCTATCCTTGCAAAGGAATTGTTGAATGGCCAAAGAGTGGTCGTAGTGAGATGCGAGGAAATATGCTTATCTGGGGGCTTAGTTAGACAGAAGATGAAGTACATGAGGTTCTTGCGGAAGCGTATGAACACTAAGCCTTCTCATGGCCCCATCCACTTTCGCGCTCCTTCCAAGATTCTTTGGCGCACTATTCGCGGGTAAATCTAAGAATGTGGAATATATATGTCTTGCTGTTTCTATCTGACTCATTCTATTGAAGTTGCATCTGGGTTTTGTTTATACTGGCAAGATATTGAAGTTGACATTTTAAGTTACTGGCTTTAGGCTAATTGAGTGGTTTGTACCCTGAAAGCACCCTACTGTATGTTAATGTGGTTTGTTGTTTGGGATTGACTTGAAATCGCGACTTTCTTTGAGAAGATAGTGAATAATGAAATGAAGTGCACGTCTTCCTTATATAGCAGCATGGATTTTTAGTAATGCATTTTTGGGAAAAGAGGTACCTTAGACTGATGATAAGTTAATAGTGACAGTTTCCTTGTATATATGAAACTGATGGTTCTTAGATTTGGAAGAGAGGATGTAATGATTGCAGGAAAATGAAGATTGCTACTATGCTTCGTCTTTATGTTTCTGTTTTGTACACGATTATGCAAATTGTATCGTCTCACCATTGAAACCTAACACAGCGTTGACTTATGCTTCGGTTTTCAAATTGTGGCTACTTGTAGGATGATTCCTCATAAGACCAAACGTGGGGAGGCTGCACTTGCACGCCTCAAAGTTTACGAGGGTGTTCCTCCTCCATATGATAAGGTGAAGAGAATGGTGATTCCAGATGCCCTCAAGTGAGTCTTTTAAATGATATTGCACTTCTAGTTATTTGTTTGATTGTTACTAGTTAAAACAGTAATTTTTAATTCCTAATCATCCTTTATGTCGGAAAAATCAGGGTTTTGAGACTTCAGGCTGGGCACAAGTACTGCTTATTGGGAAAGCTGTCATCTGAGGTTGGGTGGAACTACTATGACATAATCAAGGTATAAATTGTCTATCCAATTCGTTCCTTTCCAGTTTTCTGCCAACATACTCCACTATTGTGTTTAACTGTTAATAAATAGATTCACCCTCATATTTGTCTTGTGTGGTTCTATCATTTTTACTTTTCCTGCGGAAGATACATCTGATTTCCCATTTTTATCCTAGTGTTCTATGTTTGGTGTTACTTATTCCTGCACTTCGTATTTTCCTTTAGATCTCTTTCTGAAATAATGTTTAGGTATATGAAATTGTGCTACAATTATAAAAAAACTGTCTTGACAAGTTTAGCACCATGGATTTGCAAGCTACAAGCTTTCTTGTAACTACTTTTATCAATCTGTTTTACCTTTAGGAGCTTGAGAGGAAGAGAAAGGAGAGGGCTCAGTTGGCCTATGAGAGAAAGAAGCAGTTGGCGAAACTAAGGGTTAAAGCTGAAAAGGTTGCAGAGGATAAGCTAGGTCCCCAGCTAGATGTTATCGCCCCCATCAAATATTGATGTTAGTTGTTTTTCGTTTTTTATCCTGGATGAAGAGGAGACTCCTATTATGAATTAATCTGTATTCTGTTTTCTGCCCCAAGTGTTGCACAATTTTTTCAAACTTCAATATTACGTAATGCAGTAGAGTTGCATGATGGATACTGTTCTTTATTGATGATTGAAATGTAGTTGCAGTTTTCATACTCCTTGCAATTAACTATGACACGTCCACACTCTTGTAGCTCGTGTTTGTACTCGGACCAGTTTTTGTAATAAAATGGTTAGCTGGAAAAGGATACTAAGAAAAGGAGGGTTGGTGATTTGGAAGGATTTTGTTCTTCGAGAATACAATAAGCATGCATCAATTTGTTATCAGAGATGTTGAAGTGACTGAAGTGCATTTATTGGGGCATAGGTTCATTTTAATGTATCGTCTGAATTTGAAATACGTTTATGAAGTTAATTGACTGATCAACGTAGAATTTATCATCTTAAAGTTAATTAATTAGACAAATCTTTAATGGTACTTTGAAAATAGTTTTCAAATATTATCAATTGAGTTAATTGCTAATAATAAATAATTAATATAATTGGATTCAAACAGAGTAAATATATTTTTATACTTTATATATCATCAAAATATTATATAATAAAATGATTGAATTATTTGAGAAAATTACGCATGTAAAAGATAGTATAATTTTGAAATTCTTAAATATTTAGGTAATTATAATACATTGGTAGATGCTAATTTTGATTTATAGGTATAAATTATTTAATTAGAGAATTAAGGATAAATTAAGTGAATTTAATTTATCTTATCCTAATTTAATGTTATAATTTATATCGATTGTCAATGTAATTGAGAATTTACTAAGTTAGACAGCAAGGAAAACTTAAAGAGAATGTGTTTTAATGAGTGAGAGCACGAGCGTCTGGAGAATGAAACCGACACCGTGAAAGCGTCCGGCAAGCGTGAGCATGAGCGAAACATAGTGAGTGAGTGAGAGGGGCCAGAGCGAGAGAAACAACGTGTGAGGACCTCCATGTTTCACTATAATAACTCTTCTGGTTTCTTCACTGTTCAGTCTCCTTCACGCACCATTCCTAGATACTCAGCTCACTTACATTCTTCTTTCTTCCTTGTTTCGGTTTGTCCAGCTACTTTTACTTTTCCTCAAGCTCCTTACTTTCACACTTCTGATTTATCTCCTTTGGACTTGAGCCCACAAAGTCGGATTAGGCTTGCCAAGCGTTCTATATCAATAAGTGTTCAGAGCATAAACGTGGAAAGAAACGTCTAGTAATAGACTACAAGCCACTGAATGCATTCCTACAAGACCCTACAATGGTGAAACATCTCTTATTACACCAATAAGAACACCATCTCCGACACACTGGACTTGTATTGAAGACGATGTTATTCATATCCAAGCAAGACATCCTTTTCTCCTTTGGATCCCTTTAACTTCCTTGCCTACTCTTTATCCACCAGTCATTAACTTCACTTCATGACTGATCTTAACCTGTCAACCATCAAATTCTTCTTCTCCTAACACTATCACAACTTCCTGAAACGCTTCTATTGACGCTTCCTGGCAAAAAGACTTAGGTTCAAGTTACTAGGGATTCTTCACCTGAACTCAAACTGAATTTCTGCCTTCTAATTCTTCCTCTGAAACCAGAATCGTGTCCCATCCTTTGGATGTATTGAAAGCTAGAGCTAGTAAATGGAATTCCACACTTCTTGGTTGTTTCCTTGACAAAAGTGTTGAATATTGATTCAAAATTATTTTTTATTAATTATGTGTCCATGTTTATTTAAATCAGTATTTTAGGAAAAATTTAGTCAATTAATTGTGTTTACTATTGGAATATTTTAGTTGTGAAGTTTGTGGGATAGTGGGTCTTTGATTCCCACGTTATTCTCCTAGTTGCTAACATTTAAGAAGGTTAGTTTATTTCTATGTTTATTTAAGCGAGGCTGTCATTGTTTTGAGTTTAACGAAGATTAGTAAAAGTTTGGCTTCTATTATTTTTCTTTATCTTTTTTTTTCTTCAAAAATCTAACATGGTATCAGAGTCTTTATTGGTCATGGGGTTGTAAAAAAAATAGAGTGGAGAGAAAACAAGTGAGTTCTTTAGAAAATGGCCTCAAACACTTTTCCTTTAGCCTCACCTCCCATTTTCAATGGAGAAAATTACCAATTATGGGCTGTCAAAATGCAAACATATCTCCAATCTTTTGATTTATGGGATGTGGTTGAAAAT
>JANKOD010000001.1:15505686-15518599 GCA_026284645.1 Erythroxylum acuminatum
CTAATTTGTATTAATAAAAGGGTTAAATTGGACCCTGAGGTTTTAACCAAAATTCAATTAAACTCTAATGTTTCAATGTATACAGAAACAACCTAAACATTTAAAAAGGATCCCGACTTAGCATTTTTCGTCAACCCCTCCATTAAAAAATATAGGTGGCATTATTTCTTATTTTATGGGTCTTATGCTATATGTGTATCTTGTGTGGCAAAGACCCAAAAAATTAAAAAAAAAAATTGGTCCTATGTCATATTCTTCTCTCTCTTTATGCTTTCTTTCTTATACCCAATTATTCATTCTTTTCTCTTTACATTTGTTTAGTTAATTTATTTCATCAAATCAATGACCCTCCTCACTCAATCCATGTGATTACACTTCTCATACATATCAACCAATCAATTACAGACCACAAGGTTGCAATGAAACTCTAAAATCGCAATTTAGGCATGGTTTCTTACCAATTTAAAGGTTTGTAACTAATGAACAAGCATTACTCATAGTAGTCAATGTCAATTCACTTGGCATAACTGAACTCTTTAGCATTCTTACATAAAGCCAAAGAGTAAAATCAGGTTGTCCCATGTCAATATAACTTTCCATAAGCAAAGACCAGGAGACGACATTCGATTTAGCCATTTCTTCAAACAATTAGCGCATAGTATATTCTCTATAGGCTTAAGGAATAGTTGTTGAGATCATCAACAGTGAAAGTACCAAATGCCAAAAGCCCATACTTGAACAAATGGGCGTGAGAAGATATTGTAGAAGTGAAATGGTTGCAATTCTGAAGTTTATATATGAAGTGAACCATGGTATATAATGCTATGAGAGGCTTCTTTCTTGAGTTGGGCAATTCATTTTCATCTGTTACAATCTAACTAAGGTTAATAATAGATTCAACAATTAAAACTTGGATCAACAACCCCATGTATCAAAGGTAGTAAAATCCAATTTGGCTTATTTATTTTGACCAGTCAACTATAAAGCCAAGTTTAACTTTCTAACATCCTCCCTTAAACTTGGTTTGGACATTCCAAACATCTTTTTCTGCTTCAAGAACAATTCAACTGTCAATGGCCTTGTAAAAATGTCAGCAATTTGATCTTTGAACTTACAGTACTCAACCACGATCTCTTTGTCTTTTACCAAATCTCTAATATAGTGATGTTTGATGTCAATGTGTTTGCTCCAACCATGAAAGACTGGATTTTTTGTCAAGGAAATTGTTGATTGATTGTCGCAGAAGATTTTTGTAGGACCAAGTTGTTGATGCTGCAATTTTTCAAGAATTTTCCCTAATCATATTGCCTGTGCAGCACAATTCGATGCTACGATGTATTCAGCTTCTGTCGTTGAAAGGGCTATTACTTGCTGTTTTTTTAAGGACTAAGAAAATGCTCCAGAACTAAGATGGAAAACATAGCCTGAGGTGTTTCTTCGTTTCTCAATATCTCTTGCCCAATCGCTATATGTATATCCTACCAGCTCCACTATGTTAGAATTGAATAAATATTCCATCATCAAGTGTACCTTTAATGTATCTAAAAATTCGTTCTGTAGCTTGCCAATGGGATTGTTATGGTGCTTCCATAAATCTACTCACAATTCCAACTCCATAAATAATATCAGACCTTATTATTGTTAAGTATCTTAAACTTCCAATAAGTCTTCTAAATTTAGTTGCATAAACCAATTCACCATTACCATCTTTCACAAGCTTCAATCTTTCCTCTACTGGTGTTAAAATTGGTTTACATGCTTCCATCTTGAACTTTTTCAAAATATCTTACACATATTTCTGTTGAGAAATAAATATACCTTTGTCTGTTTGCTTCACTTCAATGCCAAGAAAATAAGTCATCAAACCAGGATTTGTCATCTCAAATTGAGCAATCATGGCTTCCTTAAATTCTTCCAATAATTTAGAATTGTTGTCGGTGATGATTAAGTCATCCATGTATAAGCAAACAATTGTGATATCTTCATCCTTATTGATTTTGATATACAAAGCATGCTCATCGGAACACCTTTGAAATCCATTATTCATAAAGTAGGTATCAATACGGGTGTACCATACTCGTGGTGCTTGTTTTAATCCATATAGTGCCTTCTTCAATTTGTAAACTTTACCTTCATCTCTTTGTTTAACATAACTTGATAGTTGCTCAATATAAACCTCTTCTTCGATTACACCAGTTAAGAATGTTGACTTGACATCCATTTGAAATATTTTCTAATTTCTTTGAGCAGCAATAAAAATGATCATCCCCGCAGTATCTAATTCGACAACTAGGGAAAATACTTCAAAATAATTAATATCAGGCTTTTGTTTGTATCCTTTTGCCACTAACCTTGTTTTAAAACATTCCACTTCTCCATTCGGTTTGTACTTTGTCTTATATACCTACTTGACTCCGATTGGTTTATTTCCTTCTGGGAGAGTCGTTAGCTCCCATGTATTGTTATTCTCGATTGCTTTAATCTCTTCATCCATTGATTTAATCCAACGATCATCATTCATTGCTTCCTCGAACATTAATGGATCGCAATCTATAAAGAAAGCATAATGGGCTACAACTTCATCATCATTTTCACCATCACCTACTTGATAATCTTTAAAATTAGTGGGTGGATGGTGTTCTTGTTGTGAGCACCTCAGTGAAGGTGAAGTAGGAGGAGATGTCGCTTCAGGATCAACAAATGTTGACTCTTCAGGAATTGGAGGTGAAGACGTCTCTCCAGTTTGATTAGTCGTTTCCAATTAATAGTTTATGAACACCAGTACTGGCAATGATTTTGTTTCTTTTTCTGACCAATCTCATACTCCATCTTCTTCAAAAGTAGAATCTCTACTGATGATCACTTTTTGAGTTTTTGGATTACAAAGCTTATAACCTTTTGTTCCATACCTTGTCATCTAACTTCTTTCTCAACTTATCAGGTACATGTGAATACGCTACGTAACCAAACACCCTCATATAACTAAGATTTGTCTTTCGTCCGCTCCATGCTTCTTGTGGATTTTTATTTCGAACACTTTTAACAGAACACCTATTTAAAATATAGATCGCACAAGTCATGACCTCTGCCCAGAAACTTTTAGGCAGCTTCTTATAAAATAACATGCTTCTCACCATATATATCTATAATAATTCTGCTTTTCCTTTCTGCCACTCCATTTTGTTGAGGAGTGTACCTAGCTGTCAACTGATGCTTAATTAAATGTTTTCTTAAGAAATCATCACAAATAATATATTATGCGCCTCTATCTGTTCTTTTTTTTTCATCATTATTATCCTATCACATATGCACGTGGGTTTACTGAAAATAGCCTTTCTACAATGTAGGGATAAGGCTGCGTAGTATCAGGCCCCCCAGACCCCGCTTCACTGCGGAACTTCAGGATATGATGATGATGATGATGATGATGATATCTGTTCTCAAGGTCTTAAAAGATTAACTACTTTATTTTTCAATATACGTTACAAAATTCTAAGTATTTTACATGCCTCAGATTTTTGCTTCAAAAAATATACCAATGTCTTTCTTCTATAATCATCAATAAATGTAATAAAGTATTTATTACCTCCATTTGATGGAACCTCCACATAACATAGATCTAAATGCACGAGCTCTGATGGACGTTTGGCTCTCCGTGCTTGCTTTGTAGGAAATGGATCTTTATGTTTTTTTCCCATTACATATGACTCACAAATCTAGTCAGGAACTTGAATAGTTGGCAAACCTGAAGCTCTCTCTTTGTTTGCAAGAAAATTAATACTTCACAAATGTCATAGCCAATTATCGTTCATGGTCATAGTATTACAACAAAAAGAATTACCGTAATTAAGATATGTTGAAAATAGACGTTGGACGTCATTCTCGTCTTTAGAATCATGCCTTTTTTATATCACTCACGGTGCATCCATCTTTATTGAAGTGTAAATTGTAACCTTTTTCTAATAGTTGTTTAACGCTTAATAGATTCTAGCAAAGAGTATGAGCATAGTGCCATCATAAATGTAATTTAAAGACCCATTCTTTAATTTTATAACAATCTTTCCTCTTCCCAAAACTGGAATCTGGTAGTTATCGAAAAGTTTTACTGAAGAATGAAATGATTCATCTAAGTCGGCAAAAACTTCCTTGTTTCCACTTAAGTGATTGTTGCAACCTGAATCTAACAACCATTGGCAATTGTCACTGTTAGTAGTTTCATAAGTGGCCATCAACAATGTCTTCGAGTTATTATTCTCACCGACTCCAGCTCGATTATCTTTATGTTCTTGTCTTCGAGCACGACATTCTCTATTATAGTGATCATATTTTTTACAATTATGGTACTAAATATGTGACCTGCATTCAGATTGATAGTGATCAAACTTTTTATACTTGTAACATTGAATATTGGATTTATCGTAAGGAGATTCACCCTCCCTTGCTCCTGGTCTAGAATTGGCTATAAAATTTTTACCTCTTCTACCTCTAAAATTTGAACTTCTTTGAGTATGCTCTATTTTGCCAATTGCAGGTTCCTTTTCATTTCTCAAATTTACTTGGGCTTTTAGAACTTACTCCGTTGTGTTTGGTGATTTTGCGTTCATACGCGTTTCATGAGACTCTAATAAGGCTTGCAAATTATTGAAAGTCATGAACTGCAAACCTTTAGACTCTCTAATTGCTGTGACAACATAATCAAATTGACTTGTCAACGTGCGCATAATCTTTTCCATAATTTCATGATCATTATTTTTTTCTCATTGATCAATTTTTCTGTTTGTGAAAACTAATCATGAATACTTTCATCTTTACCTTACTCCATTAATTCATATTGTCTTTTCAAACCTTGTAGTCTTGTTCGCTTAACTGTGTCTACTCCTTGTTTTTAGCATAATACTCCAAGCCTTCCTTGTTTTAGCATAAAATATTTTTTTTCAAGAATCAACAACTCAACAAATTGACAAATTAAAAATAAGGCTTTTTCATTTAATAAACGATCACGAACCAGTCATAATAGTTCTTTAACCATCGATATTTCTTTTTCTTCTAAGCCTTTCTCCAAAATTTCACCATATCCTTTGCTTCTCAAATATAACTCTATCAAGCATTTCCACGTCACAAAATTGCTTTTTGCATTCAAACTTGAAAATAGATAATTGCTTTAGTTGAACTTGTTGAACTTCAATTGTTGTACTCGAAGCCATCTTAATCTACTTGAGCACTCTAACTTGACTCTCTTAATCTACTTGAGCACTCTAACTTGACTCTGATAGTAGATGTTGGCAATTAGATTGCCCAAAAATAAATTTGTTTGTCAAAATGCAGTCACTTTATTAATTGCGATAATACAAATTTTACAAAGACAAACTCACATAGTACAAACTCGCACAACTCAAATACTCGTTATGCGTTAGCTTGTTGAAGCTAACAACCCAAACTTTTACATTCTTACGATTTCCTTCTCTATGCATACTTTTCATCATTTGGCCAATGGCCATATTTATAAGCTTCTATAAGGACTAATTCAATGAAGCTATCCTCCAACTATATGGACAACTTCAATGAAGCTATATCCAAAGGTAGTAAAATCCAATTTGGCTTGTTTATTTTGACCAGTCCACTACAAAGCCAAGTTTAACTTTCTAACATCATGTATGGACTTGGTTAATACTCACCAAGAGTATGGTCTTTTGCAATTAACTATTAGTGAATCAAAAGTGAAAAAGCAAAATACTATGAATACCAAGAAAGTTGCAGAATTGAAGGAAAAGATAACAAAGCTCTTGTAATTGGAAGAATTATTGCAAATGGAAGAGATTCCCAAGAATACGACGGGACCAGAATTCAAAAGGAAAATTTTCCAGGCCTTCCAAAGATCCTGTATTGCTCAATGTCATCTACATCTTGAAATTTTGTATACCTAATTTTCTTTCTTGAAGACAATCCTTCCAACTCGATTCCTTGAAGGGCCCATTCCAGTGACTATCCACCATCCCTCTACTCACCCTCCCCCAGTCCCCACCATACACACAAAAATTCTACTATGAATCTCATTCTTTTGTTTCAATTAGGCAGCTTACCTTCTGCAACCATATGGTTTCCTGGAGATTATTTTTACGAGACAAGCTCCAGATAACCTATTTTATGTTATGTGTCGGAACACTGAGGTAAAACTTAGTATTCTTGAAGTCATCCAGCATCGGGTTGTATCCGTCCTTAGTTCTTGTCTTGGATGGCAATCCAAATTCTTCCATGAAGGATGAAGTATCAAGCTGCAAGAAAGAAGTTATAGCTCATAACAAGCTATCTCATGCAGTTCAGTTAAAAGTAATCCTGGATCCCGAACTAGTTCAGAATGGCTGTAGGTATCTCACTTGATCTATTGGAGTGCATGCGTGAATACTAACAACAGAATAGATTGATCAACACAGGATGATCATAAGGATGTATAATATATGACTGATAACAGGTCCCCAAGGTAGAAGAAGTAATTACCATTTTCAGTGAAGAAGTAAAGCTTCTTCTAGACAACAAAACCTATGTCATTGTAAAATTGAGAATGATGTGGTACAGAATGGACTTACTACAATTGTTCGTCTCTTTTTCCCTTGCTTGGATGATTTATCTCCACGCAATTGAAGCCATCCAGAACAGTAATGATCCATGCGCTCCAAAAGCCAGAAGTCAGTAGGAAAAAAGATATCAGCATCACCCTACAATCTCATTAAGATTCCCAAATTAAACAAATGGGCAATGCAAAACAAACATCTTTTGTCATGCTTTTGTAATGTGAAAATTTAACAATCATTATGATCTTGGAAGAAAACTCAAAACTAGTTAATACAAAATGTCTCCAGATTGTATCAATGTGAGTCAGTTGGACCGACACTTGTTGAGAATATCGTACGTAATTAGAATACAACATACTAAAAACACAAAGAGATTAATAAAAGCTAGCTCTCAAAAAATTGCTTCCACAAAGTCTTTTCTACAAAAACTTACATTGATGAATTTACTCTAGAGACAAGAGTTTTGGCTTCTTATAGGTTTTAGCAAGGCGAGGCAGTGACTTAGGAAATCATCATATTGAATTGACTACACTAGTTGACAGAGTATAAAATCCCAGGTTATATAAATCATATATTTTTCAATGCAGCAGTGTTAACCCCACCCTCTATTTCATCATAGTACATAAAAGGAAAAACTAAACCAAAATGGATGTGTAGAAATAACAAACCTTTGCATCCAGATAACTAGCATAATCCAAGCTGTGGCCATTTCTCTGCAGTATAAAATTTGAAAACTATGAATCACTTTTGACATGGTTTTGTATATATTCAGGTGAAGCAAACAATATATCCATGTAGTTCATATTTGAGAGGACATCTAGATTTCTCCTTCATGATATATCATACATCAATGAGAGCTAGGATTGAGCAGCATTAGAGGGGAAAAGTTACTGTCCTGCTGCTAGTCATTCAAATCCTCAAGCATCAAAAACAAATCAATGAAGATTTTAGTGCCACAATTTAAACCAAAAGAAAAAGGAAAGGATTCACTGGCACAAGCAATATCCTTGCACTCTTATCCACAAAATTTCTTGTTGAAAAGGAATAAAGGTTGCAACGTTTAGAACGACATCTCTTTCCCTCTCTCTAGATTCAAAGACATGCTACTTCTAGAACAAACCAAAAGCACTGCCATCAATATATCTCGAGGGAAATTTCAACATAACGGTTTTCTTGCAATAGTGACATAAAAGAACATACGCCTGTTGCTTAAAATTTCTTTTGAAATTGGAAAATGAAATCAAGTAAAAGATTCCATGTAAGTTGATCCCTTTCCAGCTTTGTTCAAGAATAAGATGATTACACATTTATAATTTGCTCCTCAAGGTTTGACTAGACACTGATTGGATACTAAGAAAAGCACTTGATGTCAACACCTCTCCTCATCAGTTGCATAAAATTATGTGCTAATGTTTCCTTCAGTTTTAATTTTTCTTCTCATGCTTGCCAATTAAGAAACGAGGAAATGGAAACTTGCATCATAAAAGACTGTATGTGAAAATTAAAAAAAAGTTAATGTTTACAGTCAATGAGTCAAATGTACAGTTTCTTTAACAGTAAAGATAATATGGGCAAGTGGAGATGGAAAAGACAAAATACATGGTTTGCAAAAGATGTATGATCCATCAACAATAGATTTACTGCCACAATGTTTGCAGTCATTCCAAAACTTGGTTTTTGCTTTGGCAACCTAGCAGAGCAGACATGGTATAAGTTGCCTTTTGATTTGTTTTTTCTCCTCAAATCCTCCCACCTCACAGGAGATGGTGTTTCCTAGGCAATTATAAACAAGCTCTACTAGTGGTTCAATTCCCAACAAAAATAGAAAAGTATATACCTTCGTTGAAACCAAAGGTGCCCTTTCACCAGGTACACTCACATCAGGCAGGTAACTGAAATCTGAAGCAATTAAAGACATCTTTGGTAATGCCTCATGCAACACTTCTAGTAGTTTCTGCATTTTCAATGAGGTGTAAGTCAAAGAAATGAATCTGTTGACGAGAAAGAACCATCGTAATTCGTACCAAGCAGCCAGTTGGTAACCAACATCTTCGAGGTTTTGGGAAGATCTTAGACCAAATCCTTTTCTTCATTGAAGTAGAATGCCTGTTTTCTGATTCTATTGTCTCAATACAACGCTTAATCAATGGATCTTCTAGTGGCCGATACAACTCAGTAAGTCTTTGGCTAAAATGTGTATAATTCCAGTAAACAAAAAGAAAAAGTAAGTTTTCCCTCTATTGCACCATTGCATCTTCAGAAAATACTTCTTGAAATTTCAAGATAAGGGATACTTAAGATGTGTAATAAGCCCTGTCAACTAACTGCATATACAATATACAAGAAATAATAGATTACAACGTTTAGAAGTACACTCCTCCCTGAGGTAAACTGCTACAAGTGGAATTCTACTATAATAGATGCCAGATTATATAGGAGATGGATTAAAACATTCCAAGGCCACCACAATTGTTGATGTGTAAAATTTCTCACAATATTTCTCAGCAAAACAATCACTTAAAGGAACCCATGCATTCTAACTTAACAGTATGAATTGACCAGTACAAAGCTCACAAGAAAAGAATTGGGGGAGATATACTGCACATTACTGCCTACCCTTCATGTTGCTTTTCAACCCACACTTCCTTCCATGGGGAAACTTGATTGTCTGAGTAAGCAAGGTCATGTGGAAGATTATCAAGTACCTGCAATAGTAAGTTTATAAGATTAAGGTGATAAATAAAGAATCATCATACAACCGTTTCACCTAAACTTTGAAGGAAAGTTGTGATAATCAACTTATTCTGTGCCACTTAGTGTCATGTTACAGAGATTGAGAGGGCTCTGCTCAATGGAAATGAAAACCTGTTTGATTTATTCAAATGACTGATCTATTGATGCATAATATCATTTTTTTTAACATGCATTAATTAGGTAAAACTTGAAAAAAAATTTCCAAACAACAACATTATAGGACAGAAACCAATGCAACACATCAATCATCTTCAAAAGCTCAAGAAGTCTATGGTGTTGGCCCCAGGAAACAATTTTTCAACCAAAAAAGGATCAACCAATATAGGACATACCTCTAACATGATTACCCAACATGGTTGTTGGTCCAAGTCTCCTATAACAAAACAAATTAGATTCAATTGTGAATTTTAGAGGTTGATTACAACTAAGAAAACATTCAGCTGAAAACTGGGTGAAGTATATTAAGCGTGTTAAAGAAAACAATGAAAATAAGGCATTAAAACGTATCTATAACAGACTGATTTCACCATGGCCATGTTCACAGAAAAACAATGAACTCTCCTCCATGAAACCACAAGATATAGAAAATACAAATGCAACTGAAGTTTTTCTTTATTTTCTCAAATATTTCGATGCAAGTTTATTGCATTTCTGTACAATCATAAGACAAATTCCATTAACAAAAAAAATGAAGTTGAGTAGAAAAATGGAAATTTTTGTAACCTTGAGAATATATAATGTTAAGCAAGTTTATTTTAAGCAACTAAGTTCCCTTTATACAAATGATTTACTGATTTCAATCCTGGGAAATACAGGGACAGCTTATGCTTTCCCAGAGAGAGATTTCCATAGACTAGGATGTTGTAGAGGGAGCCAAACCCATCCCATCTAGAACTCAAGATTTGTTATGTGGAGCAAGTTCTGACTTTTGACCATATTCTTGACACATCAATGAAATTTATTAAAATTTTCATGTATCTCCATTTTAGAAGGAAGAGGAGTGGTTCCTATTAAAATATGATCCACATTCATTCCTCCACAATTTAAAATCTTCAGTCTGATTTTCTGCTGACAACTTGCCTTTAATTACAGTTAACTAACAAAAAGAAGTTGAACAAGTCCAAGAAGAAAGCATACCCCATCCACTTCGAACAGCAGCATCACGACATTCCACTTTAAACTTTGACAAGTGACTGCCAACTTCTCCAACAGTTTCTCTTTGTATTTCAGCCAGTGATGGACTGATTTCCACTGAGCTGCAGAAAAGAATCATTTCAGAACAAGATCCGTAATACAAGAATTACAAAGACAATTGCACACCAAAACGAACATAGAAAGAGTTGCATGATTGATGAGCTACAACCACATACTCATCAAATTAATTCTCCATCAATCAATGTACAATTTACTGTCAGAAACATCCAGCATGTTTATTTTCATGTTCACGCTGTAAACTTGGTCATATTTTATTATCCACCATCGATCATCCAACAACACATTCAATTATTTGTTTCACTAAACATTCTGATGTTTCCAGTAAGAACTCAAGATAACTCCAAATAAGCTGGAATTTCCCATCCTGAGTTATTTCCTGGTAGTACTTAAAGAAAAGAACAATTAGCCAAGAATAAGCATTGTTCCAAAATTACAGCACTTTGTGAACTTATGGATATGAAAGAATAGTAGGCATAAAACCGTCAGGACATGCACAAAGATTCCATACATGATATAAATTCTAACAATTTCAGAAAATGAGGAGGAATTATGTGTACGCCCAACATTCAGCATAAATAGAAAACTTATTTCAAACATGAAAATGTAATTTCAAAGGCACATACATATAGGTCATACTGTTGTATACTCTTGCAGGTGCATTCAACATAATGTAATCCATTATGCCCTTCGCACAAGTTCCTGATCCACCACCAATTTCATATATCTGAGTCCACATTGTAGAACAACGGATTGTTATTATTTTCATTGCATTTACCAAGTGAATTGAAAAAACATATATAGATGAGGAAGTCAGTAGAAAAGTTCAACAAACTTAGCATTAAAGCTACATAATCCTTATAAATTCAGACAAGTTAAAATTTCAATTTGATGCAACCTCAACAAAAAGAACAGGAGATCAAGTAAGGTTGCTGAAGCAGAGGCTAGAGTTAGTATAGCTGATTTATTTTCTAATATCCTGCTATTTTATTCCTTAACCAATCAGCTTTTCAATAACAGAAAAAAAAGTTAGCCGTTGAGCATACAATAATTAAGCATCTATATGAAATAATTCTGAACAAAAGTCAATTTGACAAGTTAAGGCATATGGTGAATTATCACCAGAACAAGGTGTGAAGGCATGTCAATAATTACAGGAACATGACGTAACATCAAAGAGGCAAGTTGAATAAATAACGGATGTAGTAGAAAATGACATATAATATTTGTAATTGTGATCCGGTAAGTGGTTGATCAAGAGATAGATAGCCCTTACTTTTAGTGGAACGGAAAGATTAGCTGTACGCATTATGGCTTCAGCAATCCCATGGGCATACCAAGGCTACAAGGAAAAATGGTTTTGACATCAGGGACCATAAAGATATATTATGCACACTCATCTTACAATAAATAACTAAAAAAATTAAACTTCAAACATCTCTTTCCTTTATTCCTTTCCCCCACCCTTCCTTTTAGGTATTGTGAAGTGGGGAAAGTGAGTGAGGATTGCAAGTAATTCAATATTACCATTGTGCATAAATGCTTTAATATGTATAAAGGTATCCAAAACTTTCATGTGAGCAACCAATTATGGCGACAAACACTGCTTCGTTCAGCTCACGCTATAAATAAACCCAATCAAGGAGGTACAGATTTTTTGTTCTTCCAGTGTGCCTAGCATAGGTCACAATTTAGCTGGAAGGTATATGCGTTATACTAACATGGCAGTTTTCTTTGGTAGCAACTCTGCTTGTATGGTACACCAAACACAGTATCATAGAATGTCAATTACAAGAAAATGAAAAACATTTTCTTTATCAATAATCAATTTTGATAAAAAATGCTAGAAATGGGATAAGTAATAATGGTCATCTTTTCTTTTTCTTTATTTCACAGGCACCATGCGTAAGAAAGAGATCACCTTAAAAAGTTCCACTGGTGTAAACCACGATATGTCACTCTGTTTGTAGATTTTGTCCAAATGGTTCATGTAAGCCTTTCTGCCTAAGCAAAAAAACGCTCAGCAACAGATTTGACACCAAAGGACAGCAAAGAGCTAGAGAGTCTTTGAAAAGAAAAGGATCAAAGCGGATTACTTTTAAACAAAACCAAGTCTGTAAACTATAAATGACCCAAATGGTGGTGTGAACTTTACACACATATTCGGGGTGGAGTATCATCATACGCTCAACTTGTTGATCTTTGAGATCAATTCAATAAATATAAAAATAAATAAATAAATCTCATAATACCGACAAGACAAAAGACAAATCATAAATCTATAGAATTACCTTCGAGTTTATTGAACTTGATGCTCCTGTCAAGGACTCCAACTGACCTCGATCTCTGAGAGAAATACCCATGATTGGGATCATATA
>JANKOD010000001.1:15522590-15538400 GCA_026284645.1 Erythroxylum acuminatum
ACGGACGCCTCGCTTCCAGCGGCAGTGTGGAAGTTGGAGCTACTAGGGAACCTAAGGACTGATGGGAACCTGATGCTAAGCAGGGGGAGGAGTCGGTGATCAATCATCAGCTGAACAATCAAGTATGTGAAGACTCCTTGTGCGCAGAAGTGTACAGGCTATGTAAGAATCTGAGGGATCTTGAGGTTCCAGATTTACATTCTCTAGGCTCTTGGGGTAGAGTTATAGGGGCTTAAGATTAGTCTGACTAAACCAGGATACCTAATGTAATAATAATAAAAAAAGGTTCGTATGACCCTAAAGCCAAAAGTTTCTATACTAAGACTCTAAATAGTATCTGTCTCTCTCTCTTTTCTTTTTGTTTTTGTTTTTTAAGCCTGCAGTGGCATTGATTAAACTAATGGGTGACGACAGAACTTTGTCAGGAACATGAAAGAACCTAAATTTCAACTTTATTAAGATATTTGAGCAATAAATGCAACACAAAGTCCTGGTGAAAAGCTTCTGCTGGCCTGCAGCTGTTTGATGATGTCCTTTATAATGTTGTTTGGTGCAAAGTTTGTGTGAAATACGGAAGGCAAGCTTTCATTGCACAGTGACAGAGGTAGAGAAAGACTTGTCAAGAGCAAGGTGAGCAGAAGCAACCCCACTTGCAGTCACCGTAGTTGGAAAATTTGTAGGACAGGTTTTTGTCTGAAAGTCACTTGTCGGCTCTATCCTCAAGCCCGCGCACTTTCAATATTCATCGTCGTCCTGGAATTGGTTTCAATAATAACCACCAACACTGCTACTTCAATGTGGTGGGGACCTAATATAGCCTCCCATCTTTTAACGTCCTCCCATGCTATTTTGGACTACCTCTCTCTTCCTCATTCTTATCCATCCAACTCCATTCATTGCCCTAATTTGCCACAATTTTCAAGAATTTGACAAAAATCAGGCTCTAAGAAGATATGAATTTATACTTTTGGGGTGAAAATATGCGTACAGGAATTGTTAGGATAAATTATTTTTAGCTACATTATCATGATTGGATATAATTTGGTGGTAATCTCCAATCACTCCAACCTTAGTAAAAAAATGATTCATATATTATGGCATCATTTGGTTGTGAAGCTATTGAAAACTTAGTCATGTCAAGTTCATTGCTTCTTATTCACACTAGCTATCTCTTCTTTTAATAAATAAGTGACAATTTTTTATATTGACAAAATGTGTAATTTTTACTCTTCATGTGTACTAAATAAAATATACATAATAGTCCTAATTAAATCATATTCTTCAAATAAATCATTACAAATCAATGTCTTATAAATAAATGAGAAGATTGACCAAGTGGCACTTAAACGTTCTAAGTAAAAATTATAGAAAAAGCATGAATCCAGTCAAAGGTTAACGAAGTTCATTTAAGTTAATACTTTTTTTTTGAGTTAGCCTACGAGGTGTCCTAGGAGAGTTTCAACTGTGAGAAGGCGTCTTTAAGCCATCCACTCCCAGACTAATCCCCGCTTGCACCGAGTCAGCTCATAAGGGGTAAAGTGCTTTGAGTCAGGCTTAAAGTTAATACTTTGAGTCAGGTTTAAAGTTAAAAAAAAATGAATTTCTGAGTTGAGATCAAATTAGAATTTCACTGTCCAATCCAAAATTCAAACCTCTTATATATACAAAAAAACATCATTTCGTAAATGAATGAATAATGTCATCTCAACTTTTCGCCTACCTAACTACTCTCTAGCCTCTCCTTTTTGTACATTAGTCGTCTGCTTAGTGTCTACTACGTCTGTCTTTCCACTATCGCCTATTATGTCAGTGCTTGATTTTCTTGTTATCGCTTATCACTATTAGGAACATGTGCAATATATTAGGAATATATGTACATATGCTATCATAGTGTCATCATTTTATTGTGTGTATTATGTTGGCCTATGTAAAGGGCCTTTGTGATTAATAGAGATTGAAGAAAATTTCTCCAAATTTTATCATAGTATCAGAACATTGTTTATAGAATCTTTTTACCACAAACACCTAGCCCAACTGTCTTTCATTATCAACCTCCATTGCTTACTTGATTACTTATACTTGATCAAGTGTTTGTATTATTGGTCTTGAGATTGCACATGTGTTATGCAACCATATTCTCACCATTTTTTGTTATGATATTCATTTAGGCGATAATTATGTCGAAATTGATCGATTATACAAATCCAAGTTATCTAATGTACATTTATGTCTGATAGTCCAGATGCAATTCTGAATCTGATTATAATGAAAAGAGATAACTAGGATAGCTAAGCAAAGGAGATGCATATCACATCAAAGGCTAAAAATAAATCAACCTTCATTAATGGGACAATAACAAAACCTACTAACAATACTGAGGAGGCGTGCAATTGGCTAATGTGTAATTTCATGATCATCAGATGGATACGAAAAATTATTGATCTCTCATTGTTTGACTATTTCCTATTTCGAGACTATTATGAAACTATGAGATGATTTGAGATAGTGATATGCCATCCAAAGAGCTACTTGAATCTACCAGTTAACCTTGAAAATTGCAAGATCTCAGTAACAAGGTAGGTCTATCATTTCTTGTTTTAATAGATTGAGGGATATGTGGGATGAACTTGCATCATATGATGTTAAACCAACTTATCCAAGTGTGGATCAATGCTAAGTGTACGTATGCTATCAGAAAAGTTAGGCATTTACAACTTACATGTACTAACTTGAGGAGGAATATTAGGAATATATGTGTATATATGTTGTCATAGTGTTGTCGTTGTATTGTATTTATTATGTTGGCCTATATAAAGGGCCTTTGTGATTTATAAAGTTTGAAGAAAAATTCCTCAAAATTTTGTTAATCACCTTGTTTTTGTTAAAGATCTAAGGTCTTTGAAAGTTCTAATGGATGAGATTCTTAAATGCAACCGCTAGCAAACATAAAGGGGAAAAAACTAGCTTTTTATATTATTAGGTTGTTATACATTTTTCACTTTCTTTAATTGCATATAAGGATATGTAAAGCTTTTGTTAATGCTAGACATAATAAATCAATTGGAAAACAATTGTGGTTCCTTGTGCTCATAAAGTTTAAGTGTTCCAAATCTTGAAAAGAGTCATAATAATTTATATAGATTCATCAAGATTATTCTTTTCATCTCCCCAAAAAGGGAGATGTTAACAACAAGGATCATTAGTGTTTATTGTATATAAATCCAAGTTACGTTAAATCACTGGTTACTAGTTTATGTCTGCTCAGTATAATGCCAAAGAGAGTGAAAAAAAAAGATAATATGTTGTTTTTTCATTGTATTGTTAACTGAAGAATGTCCCTTAATATGCAACTTGATGATAACTAGATGAGGATAAATAAATGAATGATAAGCATACATAAAAGATACAATAACCTTGATTTAGACATGCGAAAAATAATAGAAAAAATATACAATATATGATGGTTAAGATTCTGAGATGTTATCATCCCCCCTCAAGCTCATAAGAGGAGGAGATCATGAGCTTATCCTAAAGTTGTTGAAATGATAAAGAGGAAAGAGCTTTAGTCATAATATCAGCGATATGAGCAGAGGAAGAAATATGTCAAATGAGTAGAGCTTTGCTGGCAACTAAATCACGAAAAAAGTGAATGTCAATTTCAATATGATTTGTATGAGTATGAGAGACCGAATCAGAAAAGTAGCACTGAGATTATCACACCAGAGAGTAGGTGAAAGATTGGCGAAACCCAATTCAACAAACAGAGTAGTAATCGAACATAATTCTGCAAAAGCAAGTGCAATGCTCTAATACTCAGCTTTAGGGCTAGATTGAGCAATAATAGGTTGCTTCTTGGCACTCCATAAAATAAGTTTAGACTAAGAAAGATATAATAACCAGATATAGATCGTCGATCATCAAGACAACCAGCTCAATCAACATCACAATAGGCTTCTATAGAAAGGTTGAAAGATTTAGTGAAATGAACAATGTTATGAATACCATACTGGTCCCGATACCAGATTTAGTTATAGTACGGTATTGTATCGGTACTGGTCAATATCAAGTATCGTTTTGGGTTATTTATGAAATTTATGAAATAATTCCTGAATTTTTTTAAAATTGCAAAATAGTCTATTAGTATATTGTACTGTATATTTTATAATTTTACATCAACCCTATTTTCAAAAATCATAATAATATAAATTTAAAATAACAACAATTTATATATTTTTATTAACATTAATTTTCACATATTTCACATATAAATAATAACCACAATTAATATGAAAAAAAGATCATTTAATCATTATACAAATATAAAATTAAGAAAAATACAAAGTATTTGAAATATTAAAATTTCATCATATAATAAATAGTAATTACATCAAAAATATCAAATAAAAAGAATAATAAATATCTGTTACTCTCTAAAAATTATAAGTTACAACAAGAGTTCGTGTCGAAGAATCAACTAGAAGTGAAACCTAGAATAAAAATATTTACAATTACATTACGTATATATACTTTAACATATACATCAAATATAAGTAAAATTAAAAGAAGAGGAGAAACAAAATCCTGAAACTTCATTCAATTGGATACGGGATACCTGTTATAACTACATTGATCCCAATTTTCATTTAGTATAAAATCCTCATCATTGAGAGGACCCTCATCATCACCATCATTCAAATTTGTTATACCAAATGACATGTCAATGCTTTCCTATCCAAGATTATCTTCCAAGTCACTCTCATCTATTAAACTCAGTTCCTTAGAAACTCAATTTGCCAAAAGATCGATATTATACTACTGAACTACTTGTTTTATTAAAAGTCCTAGTAAACAATAAAATTAAATTATTAAAAAATTATAAGAAATTATATCTAACTTAATAATGATAATAACATAGCTTTATCAAAGCTATAAATTGTATCAAACAATGACCAAGTCATTTAATCTTTTATGCCCAATCTATTCCTTTTCTTGGAATGGATAAATTCAAATGAGCTCCAAGTTCTTTCACAACCTGTTGCACTCACACATTGACTTAGAATTTGAATTGCAAACCTTTGCAATTATGAAACACCACTTCTGAATTGGTTCCATTAAGAAACTGTAAGTCATATGACAACAAAAGTAGCGTTATAAACAAAATAAAATAATGATTAATTTTTAATAAATAACAAAACTGAAAAAAAATACTTGGATTAAGTTTTTCTCTTTGACGAATAGCAATTGGTATCCCAAAATCTCCAGAAGACTTCTTATAAATCTACATTTGTGAACTTAGGAGATCTTGCATCATCTCATGGGCAACAAATGTTGTAATAATTAATAGCATTCCCCTATGAACTTCAACTTTCTTTGTAAAACTTGGTCTAAAATAGACACCAAAATTAAAAAATTCCCCATCTGCAAACAACAGAGAGTAAAGTTGTCTTTTACATCTCTCATTAATGACTGCAAGATAAGATGTGTACAAAAAAGGCCTATTTTTCATATTAGCCTTGATTGCTTCCTTCACCCTATCCATGGTATCATTTTCATCACTATCATCTAGAAAAAGTACCCTCACCAAAGGATCATAAACTCGGATGACAAATTAACACTGGGACCAAAATTCAGTGTCTTCAAGTATAATTCTGGAAACCTCCAATCTAACATTAGACCTAACATGCTGAGATGTAACCCGCTTTTCACTTGTAAACATCTGTTTTAACTCTTTTTTTTTAATTATAATAGAACACTGAAGTGATAAGAAATTTGTTGCAAATCTTATAATAGCAGGAAGACAAAAATTCCTACCATTGGTGAAATCCTTCTCATTAAATTCAAAACTCATTCACAATTGTAGATCACCTTGGCCACCTTTTTTGTTTTCTGCACAGTCTCATCAATAACAGAAAAATATCTAGCATCCTCTATATTTTTTAGCATTAAGTTAATGCAATGTGCAATACAAGGAGTTAAATAAAGAATTATATTTGCCTCGTAATCTTCTTCTAGTCACTTTATAAGCGAAATGATTGCCAATAATGAACTGAACAATATTTTCTGGCCCTACTTCATTCATAACTTCATCGAATAATTCAAATAAGTATCATCATTCTGAATATGGCCAGATGCATCAATAGACTTCAAAAACTTTGAGCCCTTTGCAGAATAAACTAAAAAATTAATAATTGACTTATGTCTCCTATTTGTTTAATCATCACACATGAGTGAACACTCATAAGCAGCCCAAGTCATTCTTCTTTTATCCAAATAACTTTTAATTTCATAAATAGAACTATTCAAAAACTTACCTTTGTAGTCATCAATTAAAGGAGTTTTGTACCCCACATCGTAAGAGGTTGATAATAATAAGACTGAGAAGCATTGAGTGTTATACCTGAATCATATTACCGTCTAGCCATTTCCATACCATATTATGAGTCGCTTCTCTTGATTGTAGGGCACTATAACTTGAAGGTTGAGCTCTAAGACTTGTTTATAGTGCAAAAAAATTTGAAACTTGTCTTCTTCTTTTCCTAACATTAGGTCCAGATGTATCATTGATTTCTTTTTATGTAGGAATAATACCACCTTCAACATTTCCACTACCATCCTGAACACCAAAAAATAAACATCCACTGCCAATATCATCATTCAATCTCTCCCTTCTATCTTTCTCTTGTTGATACTCTTCAAGTAAAGTTTTCTTTGTTATGTTGATACTCTTCAATTAAAGTTTTCATTTGTCATTTCATATCATGAGTTTCACTTTTTTACAAAATTTCACATCTCCTTTAACCCTAGCTAAATGCTTCTTTAATATGATGATTCCTCAACCTTTCAAGTACTTGTTACAAAACAAGCAAATGGTATGGTTCTTGATGCCAAAAACTAATGCATTATGAACTCAAGTTAGATCATTGTATCTTCTTGAAGTGGTTGAATTATCAGGAGTATTTGAACTTCCTTCCATTCATCTATAAAATAAATGAAGACATATATCAAAATAACCTTATCAATTACTATCACAAAATATGTATTGTTTAACTCAAAAGTCCAAACTAATAAAATTACACAATACACATATACATTTTATATAATATAACTCATTTGTATGAGTACATCATACACAATTCAATTTCATCCAACACAATTCACCAATAAGTTAAAAACTGGCAATTCAAGTATTCAATATACACATTTACACAATACACGTATACATCTTATATAATGTAACTCATTTTATATGATTATATTATTTAACCATAAACTAAGGACATACACTCACAATTATAATATATTTAACTTCAACCACAACTCACAACTATAAGTTGACAACTTACTTTATGTAATCTCATAATTCAACTATAAACTAATATATTTTAATACTTATAATTAGTTTGTTTTTTTAAATAATTTTATTCAACATTATTACTAAAATCATAATTCCCAACTTTAATTTAATAATCTTTCATTTAGTAATTTTGATCAACATTCTTAGTTTCATAACCAAATTTTCCAATGCATTAATTTTCTTTATAAATTGACAATGTCTAAATTACATTAAATTGAACCAACTTATATAAGCAATTCCAAGTTTCAAATCCAAATTTTCTAATGCATTAATTTTCTTCATAAATTGGCAATGCCTAAATTTACACCCAAATTTTCCAACTCACACAAACAATTCATAATTTCAATCCTAAATTTCCCAACTCACATAAACAATTTTAACCATCACAAAACACACATACACTACCAAATATAATGAAATTGCAATTTAGAGTAAAAAACACACCCAAACAAATAAAAAATGCAATAAAGAATTGAATTAGTTTGGTTCAATTTAGGTCAGGTCGGATTTGGATCTGTATCTAGGAAATTGAAATTCAAGATCTGGAGATTCTGTAGTCAACACTCTACAAATGTACTAGGTAGTGTAGAGTGGATGGTTGGAACTTGGAAGCAGTGGCTGGAGAGCGAATGGGCAGTGGGTGGTTGGTGGTGCGCACAGGAGACAGGATTGAGGAAGAGATGGTGTGTGTTGTGCATGCGTGAGCTGTGATCATGAGGAAGAGATGATGGTGGGGACATTGGTAGTGCCTAGTACATGGTGGAGAGTCACCAGAGAGGACAGTCGAGAGGGAGAGAGTGAGAGAGAAATGAAAAGGGAGAGTTGCAAAAGAGTTAGGGGATGGGGGTTGTTAAGTTTTTTTTTAAAAAAAATGGTTCTTCAACTTTCTAAAATTTACGATACCGGCCAGTATCACACGAAATCATTAGTACTGATAATCGGTACCAATGATGCCAGTTTTGTACCTTTTTTGGCTGGTTAATATGAAACTATAAGTGTTGGAAGTGAATGCCATAAGAGGGTGTGGATCGAAGATATTGTAGAATTCATTTCGGCATTGACCAATGAATGTTAATAGGACACTGTAAAAATTGAGATACCTTATTGACTGAAAATTAAATGTCAAGACTAGTGAAATAAAGATATTGAAGGGTACCAACAGTGCTGTGATATTCAGTGGGATAAGAGAACACCATAAATTTTAGATAATGGGAGAGACAGAGTGATGGGTGTATGAACTGGTTTAGGTTTATTAAATTCAGTGCAAAGAAGATCTTTGGTAAATTGTGTTTAGGTAAGAAGGAGACCAAGAGAAGTGGTGTGAGCTTCGATAACAAGAAAGTGATGAAGTGAACCTAAGCCTTTTATAAAAAAGCATAGTTAAGATCATGGATAAGTTTTACGATGAAAGACGGTAAAGAACAAGTTACTAAGATATCATCTATATAAACTAAGATGCAGGTTGTGTGAGAGCAGGTTTTATAAATGAAGAGAGAGGTATCAGGATTTAAGAGTGTAAATTGTAGATCAAGAAGGTTTTGACTTAGCGGTGAAACCAGACTTGAGGAGCTTGTTAAGACCATATAAGGTTTTATGGAGTTTGAAAACATAGTGGGGATGATGGAGATTTGTAAAGCCAAGAAGTTGGGGCATGTAAACAGGTTCCTATAAGTAGCCATATAGAAAGGCATTATTAACATTAAGTTGATGAACAAACCAATTATAGGAAATGACCAAGGTAATGATGATGCGAATAATTGTGGGTTTAACAACAAGACTAAAAGTGGTAGTATAATTAACTCCTGGTGTTTAATGATAACCTTTGGCTATGAGATAAACCTTATAATGCTCAAGAGAGCCATTGGGATTCTGTTTAGTGCGAAAAACCCATTTATAGCCGATAATATTTATGTTTGGTAAGGGAGGAATAAGAGTTTATGTGGAATTGCAATGGAAAGAACTAAACTCTTCAAGCATAGCTTGCGTCAGTGTAGAAATTTGTTAGCTTGAGTAAAAGATGTGGGAATGGAAAGAAGATTTTGGGTGGTGAGAGTGTAAATGATGTAATCAGAAAAATTATGAGGGGTATATGTATGATCTCAACTTCATGTCATCGTGGGAAGAGGAGAATGGTGTGAGGTGGTTGTGGTAGAGGGAGAGGAGGAATTAGAGGGTAAAAAGGGAAGAGGTAAAGGTATAGAAATAGGAGAGGAGGGAGTTAAATGATAGTAGTAATTTATAGTATGTTTTGGTAGGTGTTTTAGTGTGTTTATAAGTGTTGATTAGATGATTATTGCATGTTTAGGCTTAGAATTATGTTAATGTAATTATTTGTTTATGTTTTAAGTGTTATGTGGTTTAGAACATGATTTTGGATCTTAATCTTGTGTTCTTGAGGTGTTTTGATGTGTTTATTAGCGAATGAAACCGAATGAATGAAGACTGAAGGATGTTGGAACATGCTTGGGCTAAAAGATAGGGTCATGATCGTGCATGGAGTGTCACGGTCGTGACAGAAGACTCTTCCCTAGAGTCACGATCATGCACACTTGCTAAACACGAGCTTTTCCTTCTAATTTGATGTTTGGAGGGCATTTTTGGGACCATGTGACCTGGGTAAGCCCTAAACTTAACCCTAAGTCACACATTTACTATAAATGAACATAAAGAGACCTAAAAATATCACCCTCCATCTTACCCAATTGGGGAAAAAGCAAGGAAGATCAAGAAGGGAGCATTGGGAGCATCAGTTGTTCCAACATTTTCCAGACCAGTCCAACTCAAGTTCTTTCTTCTTCCTTTGTTTATTTTCTTTAAGCTTGATGTATGAACTGAGTTTGAAGATGTTATACATGTTTATTATGTTTAATTTCATATTAGGATTTGTTCTTGACTTATTTTATGACTTGATCATTTTTTTACTTCAATACAATCTTATGGTGTTGTGATATTTGTGGTTGCTTATACTTCGACAATATATCAAGAGAGTGAGTCGAAAGTAATCTGATTAGGTTGGGTAATGAAAGTTAACAACTTAATAAGTGACGCAAATATCAAATTGATAATCATACGAAGAGAGATCTTGTGTGAAAATTCGATTATTCGATAAATCACTTAAGAACTATTTGAAAATGATAGGTTGTTTTTGTGAATCAAGAGATTGCAAATCTAGAATTTCGTAATAAATTAGGGATAATTAATTGGGGTTAAATGATTAGGTCTTAAGAGAGAATAATCAAACCCTTCAAAAATCTAGGATGGAGACCCAATTGAATAAAAAATGGTTAAGGGAGAAAAATGACGATAAAACGAATCCTAGACTTTCATACTTGATTATCCTTATTTTATTATGATAACTTCAATTGTTAAGTGGTTAAGTGCTCAATATTATTTGATTGTTTTAATTTTTGAATTTTATTTTCACTCAAATCATATTTCATAACCTTAGACAGAGTTAGGTTTATTTAGTTTTAGCTAATTCCTTATGAGATCAATATCATAATTACTACAAATTTATGATCCGTATACTTGAGAAATATTGAGGGTTTTATAATAGGTAAAACTTTCTTAATAGTGAGGAGGAGGATGACACAGGTAAATTTTTGTAGGGAAAGGTATGTTTAGGGAAGCGGACACGAACAGAAATATTAAGCTTAGAGGTGATGGGATCAAAGCACCAATAACCCTTATGTTGAGAGGCATAGCCAAGAAAAACACTTTGTAAAGACTTTGGCTCAAGTTTATCTGGACAAATGGATCCCAAATAAGGAAGATAGGCATAACCAAAGACCCGAAGATGAGTAAGGTAAGGCTGAGTGTAATATAAGACTTCATGAGCAGATTTGTGATGAAAAACATGAGTGGGTAAGAGATTGAAAGGATAAACAACAGTGGTGAAGGCTTTATAGCAGAAAAACTTGGGGAGGGAGGCAGGGACGGATTTAGAAATTTTTTTGAGTGGGGGCAAGATATTTAAAGTACTCTTATATTATTGATTTTTTTTGAGTGGGGAAAAATATTTAAATTACTCTTATATTACTGAATTAAATTAATGGGGGCAAAATTTTATTTTATTTTATGAGATCAAAACTTAAAATAATAATATTTTTATATGAAATTTTTTGGAGGTAGTGGGGGCAAGTGCCCCTACTTGCCCCCAATGTGCATCCGTCCATAGAGGGAGGAATGAAGGAGAAGGGTGAGATCAGTTTCAATGATGTGACAAATTTTTTGTTTGGCAAAACCATTTTTTGGGGTATATAAGGACAAGAGATGTAAAGAGTGATTTCAGTGGAAAGAAGATAGTGAGCAAAAGACCTTTGGTGAGTTCAGGAGCTCCATAGTATTGAAAGATTTGTATTAAGTGGAGAAGAGATTTTCAATGGTGGTTTTAAAGGATTGAAAACGAAGCAAGGCATGAGTTTTATGGGTTAGAGGAAAAATCCAAGTAAAACGACTAAAGTCATCTACAATGATAATGAAATATCAATAACTAGAGTAGGAAAGAGACAAGGAAGGATATCAAATATCACAATGAATTAGTTGTAAAGGTTTGACAGAAACTTGAGAAGAAATAGGAAATGAAAGACAAACACTTTTGCCTTGAAGACAATAAGTATATGGATTTGTGACATTTTTAAAAGACAAACTATGACCTAATCTAGATAATGTGATATGGATGATCAAAGCATTGATGCCACAAATTTATTAAAGTAGATGCAACTGTGAGAGCAATTGGATTGGTGAAGTGTATTGGAATTTTCATTAGATAAAGGTTATCATAATTGGGGCCGCGAAAAGTAGGATCTTGGATTTGAGGTCCTTTATAACATAACAAGATGGGTTAAATTCAATGATACAAGAATTATTAGTGACATATTTTGCAGCAGATAAAAGATTAGTAGTGATGTAAGGAACAATCAATATATGACAAAGGTGAAAAGTACAAGAAAAAGTCCAAAAGGTTAAGGTACCAGTAGATGAAATAAGAAGACTGTGTCCATTACCAACAACAAATTGATTGGATCCTTCATATGGTATGACGACTTCTACGATATGAGAATGTGGAGTCATATGAGCAGTGACACTAGTATCGGGTAACCATTCAGTAACGTTATTGTTGTTGAATGGAGTTGGGTCATGATCAGGTTGGATATTTATGGTGAAGAAGGTTGTGGTAATATTATTTGTAGTGTCGCAAAATCTAGTGGAGCGATTATGAGATTTGGAATACTGTAAACAAAAATGAGCAACAATATGTCCCCATTTCTAGCAAATTTGACATTAGGTAGGTGGCTTGGTATTGAAATTGAGCTTAGGGTAAGAGGAGTTATGTGGTGCTTGGTTCTTGAATGGGGATTAGGTTGAGGTGTAAATGGAAGAGGGCTATGATTGTTGGGCTTCATCAAATTGCATAGGCCCAGAATAGCTCGTATTTGATTTCTTCATACTAATTAGTTCGTAGAGTTTAGCAATGTAGTTAAAAAAATTGGCAATCTGGTTGAATGACAATGTAGATAGACTGTGTTTTAGCATGTTATTATGAATTTCCTCTCATATTGTATTGATTCTGCTAATGTGTGGTTGTGTGGAGTCTACTGGTATTGTGTTCTAGAAGTGAAAAGTTATGCAAAATAAAACTTTGGTGTGTTTTTGGATACGTAGTTATGAATTGGTGTCAATAGCAATGTTCGGTTGTTCTGAGTTTATGTACGTGTGGAGTTTTCTGAATTGGTAGATTGTGGTTTGACAGAAAAAATTACTAATTGTTCAAGAAATTGATAGTAGGCTCTGATATTATGATAAAACAAGACAATATGAGTAAAAGAATGTTATGTTTTCATTGTATTGTTAATAATGACAAAAATATACAATATATGATAGTTGGGATTATGAAATGTTACCAAGAGCTTACGTATTAAAATATAATTATTTTTGGATATGCTCCAAATAAATTGCTTAAAGTTGGTTTTGGCAATGCTTGAGAAGGGATTTTAATTCACTTCAATTATTTGTATTTTTAAGTACGAAAACAAATGAAGTCATTGGAATCAATAGCTTTTTGCTATACTTTCTTTACATGATAAATAAGGAATTGCTTTCCTATTTGTCGAAAGCTCTTCCCTCTCAAATCACCAAGTTGGTTTATATGAAATTTTATCTGCCATACCATTAAGTACCATTAAGGGGTTCTCCTGTCCCTTTTACAACAATTGACTTGCAACATTAGCAATGGAACTTGCTCAAAGTTCGCCGAAAGGACAGAGGTTGTGTTGCCATAAATCCTTTAGACCCAATAATTGTGATTCATATGAGACTCTTAGATCAGGGAATCTCCTGCACAGCCCTCCAAGTCAAGTGTCCTTAAGCATGTTATAGAGTCTATGTTAATGACTTTCGTCACCCTACTTTTGTTATTGCGTAAAAGTAGGGTTTAGCACAAAACATATAATAAGTTTTTTAGGTTTAATTTGGCCGAATCAAATTTTGACATGATTTTAATTCAGTTTATTATTAACCTTAATCCTAATATGATTTTACTCGATCAATTATTTTTTTTAAATTAATATAAATGACATCTTTTTTTTTTCTTAGACGAGGGTATCCACCGGCGGACTAAGTGACTAATCCCCTCGTTGGCTTGTAGGTACCTCACAGGGTGGGACAACTGACCCAAAGATTTAAGGCTGCTCCATACTCAAAGACAAGGTTCAAACCCCTGACCTTTGGTTAAGGATGGATGACATCTTTTTTTAATATAATTCATACTTTCAAATTCTTCAATTGAAAACATTATTTTCACTTTGGGGAACAAATCTTTCAATTTGTTTTTTTTGTTTCCCACGAGATATTCTAGAAGAGTCTCAATTATGGAAAGACACTTTTAAACCATCAATACTCAGACTAATTCCCGCTTGAGCACTCTCAATTTATTTTTATTATCAATACTGGAAGTTTTGTACTACCAAAACAAATACAAACGTAACAAAACAAAGCTTACCAAAACCAAGAAGAAATGAAAGAAAACTCTTGAAAACAAACCATACCATCCACTGAAAATTTGACCGTTTATTCCTCTCTTGAACCGTAAAAAGAGAAACAATTGATAATAAAATAGGAAGAGAGAGAGAAAATAACAAAGGCAGGGACACAGCACACCGCACACTCCTTGTCCTTGAACCACATCGCTGTCTTAAGTTCTGCACGTCCAAGTACACTCATTCTCTCTCCCCAAGACCAAGAGTCTCTTATACTGTTATACAACAGTAACGACACACTGCGTCGTCTATACACTATACTCATCTAGCCTTTATTCGGGGGCTCTGTGCCCCGACCCGGATACTTAAAATCGGATCTTGCTCCATTTCTTCCACTTTCTGTTACTTTCTCCGGTGACAGAAATGTACCCGGCGTTACACTCTCTGCCGCTTGATGGGAGTATAGGGCATGACGAGTTTCAAGTTTCGTTGGATGGGACCAACTTGCCCGGAGACGCGTGTTTGGTTCTGACGACCGATCCGAAGCCCCGACTCCGGTGGACGGTGGAGCTCCATGAGAGATTCGTCGACGCCGTGACTCAGCTCGGTGGACCTGACAGTGCGTAATATTATATTCCTCCTCCTTTATGTTATGCCTGTCTGGTTTCGTTATTAGTGTACATAATGTGCGTATAAACATTTATGTAAGCTTACATGAGTTACTGGGCTATGGCGTGTAGTTTTTGCTCTTGTTCTTTTTCTGTCTCTGGAATGCTGGTTTTGTTGGGCCTGGGTGTGTTTGTGCAGAATGTCCGTTTTGATTGTGTCTATTTGGCGACAGATTTTTTCTTTTTGGGTTCGCCATTTCTTTGTTGTTTTTGAGTCTGAGGTTTTATGTTGACTGGTTCGTATAGTTCAGAAAAGATCCCATTTTTCTCTCTTTTGTTTTTGGTTTCACTTGTTTGCTGTGATGTTCGTATTTTTTGAGCTTTGTGGTGGATAGATGACTTTGGATGGTGGATTTTGACTGGCAAAGAAGAGTTATTCTGATCCCTATCTTTCTTTTTGGCTTCTTTTTGACGTCTTCATCTTTTTGTATGGACTGAATTGCAAATTATCTTCAATTATCATTTTGCCGTTGCTGTTACGAGAGCCGTAATGGGTCGTGTTGCTGAACTGTAGGCCAACACGTCACTTCTCTGTCTCTCTCTCTCTCTCTCTCTTGGATACCCTACTATTATGCTTCTTTGAACACAATTCAGGAGCGAGGAGATATCTTTAGATTTATAAATTTGTTTTCTATAGGTGGAAAATACGTGGTAATATTTTCCTAAGTGCTGTGGAATTCCTGAATAAATGAATAGAAAAAAGCTGATTTAAGGCATGAAAAGATAATTGTGTCTGGTTCAGCCGGATTCTGCTGGACCGGATTGTCATTGTTCTGATCCATAGCTTTGCGTAATTCTAATGATCGAACAC
>JANKOD010000001.1:15554940-15577507 GCA_026284645.1 Erythroxylum acuminatum
AATGGAATTGAGTTCTGATTTTGGATTTTGATTGAGACATATTGAAGTGTCTTAGGCTTAGAATTGTGGTTGCTTATGTTGGATTTCCGGACAAGAGGTCCGATGAGTAGTATGGTTGTATGTGATTATATAGAAGTGTATTTTGAACCCTTTGCAAGTTTTGGGTTTCTTAGAATATAGCCGTTATGCTGCCCAATTTTTGTTAAATTGGGCGGGGCTGGTTTGTATTTTAGTCATGTGCGAGTTTTTATGGAAAATGACATAATAGGAATTGGACAAAATTGATGAGTTAAGAGATATGTATGAAAGAATAAGAAGATTTTTACAAATTAAGTTTTACATGAGGATGATTTTCCAAAAAGGGAAATCGTATGGATTTAAGTTGTTTTGTTTAAGGATGAATTGAATAAGAGTGGAAAAAAATTTATACCGAATTCGGATTGGTTTAGTCTTAAGGTTCCCATCGCGACGCGATAGTATTCTTTGTTCACGTTTCGGATGTCGGATCCGCTTTGATTTGTCTCCGCTTTATGTTTTGATTGATCAGCTTGTTTGTATTCGATTCCGCTTTCGATCGTCGTATCCGATTTGGGTTCGTACTTGTTTCATCCATCTTTCGCTTTTGATTCGTTCCTATGTTTCCGCCACTTTCATTTTTTTCTCGTTTTCTGTTCGTTTTCCGGTTGGGATCCAGTTTCCGAGATCGGGTCTCAACACATACTTTCCAAATTCATATGCTTTGATATCAAACAATTTTCTTGAATTATAACATCATTTAAGAACCTAAATTCGTCAAACACTTAATCAAGTCTAAAAGTATCAATGTATACTGTTTTATCCTTAAACTAAGCTCATTTTAAGCCTTAATCAAGTCTAAAAGTATTAATGTATACTGTTTTATCCTTATATGACTCAGCCAAAACACAGAACACGTAACATAGAACACATAACACAAACTCTCCTTTCTGCCAAGCACTTCCATGATTATGGGAAGGAACCATGCAATTCCCATAATCGTGGGATATGTCATCCGAGACCTAATTTCCCTGTTCTTCAAATTTTCTTCCAAACGCTTAACTCCTTCATGATAGTTCTTAAACTATACCTCACTTATACTTCAAGGATACTTCAATTTCTCATCATTTCATCTCAAACTCCAAGCTAAAATCATTCAATTGACAATTCATAAACAATTTATCTCTTAAACATCATTAATCAAACAAATGCTTTCATTTACTATCTTACATGTTACACCTTAGTTCTTTTCCATTCCAAGAACATTACATTAGCATTTTTCTTTGGCATAAATTCATCTTCATCATACCTCAAATCTCGACCTAATTCACTCTCAAAACAATCTATAACCTAGGGTTTCCATACATCAAAACAAAACCAATTCATTTATCACATTTCAAGCACATCTCATCATCAACGTTACATGCAATTCATCTCAATTCATCTGCAACCAATCTTTATGGATGTTATGCTCACATATAACTCAATAAGGTAATTAAATTCTTACTTGTTTGTCTCAAGATTTTCTCAATCAACAAGCTAAGCAAGTCTCCTAAGCATTAAACATACATTAAGAACAAGATGGGATTAAAGGGTTTCAATTTACAAGATGAAGTTTATGAAATTTTAGCAAAACTTTAAAGGTTTTAGGGATTGTGTGAAATTTTCGTAGGTGGGAGGAAAGAAGGAGAAACAATAGTCTAAAACATGAAAGATGGTGATCTTACAAAAGTAAGAAATGTGGGTAAGGTGTGTGGTGAAAAAGATAGACATGTGTCATGCCAAGTGTCAAGCTAAGAGCCATGCTATGTGTTTTTCTCCTATACTCCCAATTGTCACTCCCTTATTAGTCCATTTGTCATTTAATCTCTAGACCATATGTCACTTAACTATACCTCCACTTGTGACTCTTTTATTCAAGTCAATACATGTCACCGTCTCATAGGCTCATTCATCTAAATTCCCATGTATCATTTTATCTTACCCTTTTAACACTTTTCTTACACTAAATGCACATATCACTTTATCAATCACTCAATTAGAACAATAAATTCCCAATTCACTAATTATAAGTCATCAAACAAAATTAAAGACATAATCAACACACAAGCACGTCATAATCATTTAAGATTTTTCATACCTTGGGATATATTAGTGAGTGCATGTACTATTTTTACAATGTCTCTAGATCATGATTCACGTGTATATGCAAATGAAATGTACTTCATGAATTCTCGTATGATGACTCAATCTAATAGTTAAATTCCTATGTATAAGAATGGGTTAAAGAGGATTTTGAGGTACTTAAAATGTACTATAGGTTATGCATTATGCTATCAAGGCAATGATCTATATGCACAAGGGTATACAAATGCAGATTGGGGATGAGATTTAGAGAAAAGAAAATCTACCTCTAGATTTGTTTTTTCACTCAATAATTGAGCAATATGATGGAAAAATAAGCAACAATATTGCATTGCATTATCTATAATGGAAGCTGAATTTATAGCATTTTCAACAATAGTACAAGAAGATGTATGACTTCAACGATCCCAAAGCTTATTGTAAAACCAAGCATATAGATACCAAGTATAATTACATGAAAGATATAGTAACATGATAATAAGTAAACATGAAGTATATATCTACACGATATATGGTGGCAAAGCCAATGACAAAGACAATTTCTTGGGATGTGTATATTCACAATGTGAAGTCACTAGACCTATGTAGATGTTGAAATATAATAAGAAACATTTCTCTTTATATGTTCATTTGTTGTACTGTCATATTTAAATAAGAATGTTTGAATATATATATATATATATATATATATATATTCCTAGATAATATATATATTTATGGATATAAATCAGGAACATGTAAGACATATCAGAGATTGGCTTTCTCACATAGGCAATTGCCTGTGTGATTTGTGATCATTAGAGATTAGGTAGGTTTAAAGTTTATTATCTAGGTGATAATTGAGTGTGAAAAAAATAAAATCATAAATGTCGTGGTAAATTACAAGGAAGTTGGTACAAAGTTATTAGATTATCAATATATCTATCTTAAATTTTCATATGCAAGTTCTGAAAATTTTATTTTGAAGTAGATAAGCAAACTCAAGTTAAACATTCAATATATTTATATGTTGTTTTTAAACGAGTTAAAATGTTAAGTTGTAAATAGAATTTTGTTGGAAACATTTGGGTCTAATTTGACCCTTTTGCACATTTTTTAAAAATACATTAAAGTTATGTCTCTGCCTAATAACTTGTCTTCTCACAAAGTATCATCGCCTACGAAAACTATGATACAAAGTTTGGAAAAGAGACGGACAAGGTAAGGAGTTTACATTTGAGAAACATATATTAATATATTTTATTCTCACATTTCAACTTTAATTATATTTTTTTACGTTTGGTATCATAACCTCCTAACATTAAATAAATTTAAGGACCACTGTACTTGTGTTATAATTGAAATTCAGAAAACGTTGTATGCGTGTTTTTTAAAATCTGCAATCCCTGAGATTAAGAAAACTTTGTCAAAAGATAAAGTTTTGAACAACAAAAAAAAACACAATGATCTTTAAGAAAAGCTGATCATATTTACTTCAAGGCCCTTGTATCTTAAATTATAAATAGTTTTAAAAGAAAAATACTAAAAAAGGAGAATAAGTTAGGGGACTTATTCTAAAATGAATAAGAAAAAGCTAATGTTACGGCGCTCATATCTCTCCCACAATTCTCACCCTTTCATTTTTTCTTGGATCTTATCTTCTCCTTTATGGAATTACATAAATACAACTTATCAAGTGCATTAAGGATAGAGATGTGGCGTTTCAAGCGGACAACACATCACTCATTCAATTCTGATTATGGTTCCAACCCCCAATAACTTCCCATTTACTGCGTTGAAACGTCACGTTTTTCATCTACTTGTTACAATAATTATCCTTTAAGATTATTTTTTATTTACAAAAATACCAAATCCAACCCTCTTGGACTTGAAATTTGGGGTGGTAGTTCGTGAGGATAGAATTGTCTACTACCCCCCTTGAAACCATAATCAATACACAAAAAAAGAAGAAGCTTGGATTGGATTGGATTGGATGTGCGTTTGTTGTGTTTTAATCCCTTTTTTTTAATTTTTGTTCAGTGGGCAGGTCTAATTCCATTTTCTCCCAAGACCCTTTTTTTTTTACAAAAAATATTGATTAGTTCACATAAACTCACTCAGCTTTCTTCCATTTCTGCATCTGGGTTTCTTTTTGTGTATAATAAAAACTTTTCTTAGCTTGTGGTGGAGATAATTTGGATACATTAGGGAGAAGGTAATGAAATAAGGAGCTACTGCTTCTATTTCACTTTTTTTTTTTTTTGAGGGAGAGGGAGGATTACCAATGGTACGCCAGTTCTCTTTACATCTAACGTGGGTCTTATAGGTAAACGTAGGATTTGGTTCTTCTTTTTGGGCTCATTTAGTGCTCTTCTTTTGTCTTGTATTTGCTTTTGAGAGACTCAGTGCCCCCACAAACATTTAGTATCTTATGCATATCTTTTGTATGTACTATTTTGCTCTGCAACAGTGTCAGGTATTCAGATTTGCATAAGATAAGAAGAAGGACAAGGTTAGCCTCCTTTCCTATGCATAAACATGCATTTCTTTATCGATGCATGTAAGTTTAATCAGACATATAAATAGATACGTTATAGGCCTGCCTGCTGCCACCGGGGAGAGAAAGAGAGAGTGTAAAAGGTTGTCACCTTTTTGTGCTCTGTGTGTTTCGAAAAAGTCTGAGACTAAGCCCTGATGGGTTCTGTTTACTGTTACATCCTTCGTACTATAGAAGGGATTCATGACAGCTATAATTTAACGCGCTCTTTTCTTGGGCTTCGAATCGGAGTTATTACATCAGTTGATGCACATCAAAGTCTTTACCTTTTACTCGTCATGTTATTTTTTCAATCCTTGTCCTGTCACAACTGCAACCTGCATCCTCATTTTAATAGCTGGGATTCTTAATAAATCGTACCCAACCTTTTCTTTGATGGGTTTGTCACTGCCTCTTCTGTCTTTGTTTTGGACTTTATGGCTTTTCCCTTCAATTTTTGCTGACTTCTGCATGGTTTCCAAATTCTCCTTCTTCTGGATTTCATTTAATATTATTCTCTTATCTCCAGAATTTGATTGAACAGAGTTACTTGATGCTAATGCGGAAAAAGACAGAGTAGTGTTGTTGGCTTCACGAAAAGGACTTGGCTATGGCATCAAGTCCTTCTGCTAAGCAGAACCCATTGCAGATGAAAGAATTAGGAATGAAAAATCTTCAATATCCCGCACCTTTGGCGGGATATGAGGATGTTGTAGCCAGCCCAAAACTCTTTATATCTACCTTGGAGAAGCTTCATGCTTCTATGGGAACCAAGTTCATGTAAGCTTTTTAATATCCTTCGTTTCTGGTTTATAACACTAGCTCGACAGTTGAACTGCTTTCGGTTTCAAGAAAAGAAAATAGTAAATTGAATTGCTTATGGCTTTATGCTACCAGGGGTGCTTTATAAATAGTAAACCACACAGTGAAAACTGTTTCTGATATTCTGGTTTTGGTTTCAAGAAAAGGAAATAGTAAGGTTTATTGTTTTAGATGTATATGCTTTTAGTCGAGGCCTCTCTTTAGTTTCTAGTAGGGCTGTTGTCTCCTATTGCACTTTAGCTCTGGAAGTAATTCCAGTCTTATCCCATTAAGTTGCTATTAGGTTATCTTAGTTAAATTGCATCTGCCGGACAGCTGGCTTTGTTATCAATGGAGGGTATACAGATAATGTACCTGTTAAAATTTCATGTTAGTTCGGTCGAGGTTTGGATACTTCATGTTAGTGTAGTTTAGGTTTGGATACTTCATGTTAGTGTAGTTTAGGTTTGGAGTACTAACTGTTTTGTGAACATCATGAAATTGAAAATTTGAAAACGTTTCTCTTTTTTGGCTCTTATAGGGTTGCATAAGAAAAGCTTCGAGTGAAATGTAGTAATGAAAGTTTTCCCAAGTTTAGCCTTGTTGACCGGGCTCAATGTAAAACCGTGAAGTTTCCAATTGAGATTTCTTTCTTCAGTGACTTGTATGCTTTACGGAGACAGGTTCTGGTGAAGTTCTCAATACTAGTGGAAAATGTCTGTGGTCCTCTGAGAATTAAAGTGAGGATAGAACAACCTTAATGATGTTACATAATATGTCCTTTGAAAGCTTAAACCAAGATACATGTGTCCTTCACTAGTAACATAGACGGGGCCCCGACCTGCTAAAGCAATATATTTTGTTTTCTCAATCATTGAAGTCATTAACAATTGCTTATTTGAGATATCAATTTCAACATTTTTTTGTATATCAACCATCAAATCTTTGGAAGAATTGGTTTGCCTTAAAGGTCCTGAAGCCTTGTTGTGATTCTGTGGAACTATTTTAATTATTAAGGCTCCATTTCTTATGAAGATTTCTGCGTGTGTTTAAACTTTTGCAGTTGTTCCCTTCCAGTGATCCTGATTTCTCGACTATCATATAGGTTGTCAGTAATTCCATTTATGGATCTTCTTTTTCATTTTAGATGACAGGATAATGGCATGAAGTGGTCATACACACATTGTCATTGGAATAGATATGGTTGATGTGTCCTGGCCCATTTTCCTGAATGAACTCCACCATAGCTGTGTTTGTGATAGTTATTTCTTCTGGACCTTTTATACTTGGTTATCACTCTGTTGAAACTCCTGATGACAAAAGAGGATGCTTATCTTTTTCCAATTGACTAGAAAAAGTCAGAAGTATGTGTTGGCTGAGGGTGGTTTTCCTTTGGATTAGTTCAAATTAGTTAACTAATCTAAAGATTGCACAAATTCAGTTGAAAAGTTGTTGTTTTCTCATAATGGATCAACTTTCTGTGGTTGGATTTTTTTTTTTCCATTTTCCACGGTTGAAATCAAATTCTCACGATAAAAAGATAACAATTTGCTGTTGTTCAGGGGCTGCAGAGGCCTTCTTTCAGTGTTGTTACTTGAACTGATTTGTTTTATCTGATGTTTAACCTGTTCTTTACTTTCTAACGCATTGCATATTAAAATTCTAGGATTCCCATTATTGGGGGGAGAGAATTGGATTTGCATCGTCTTTTCGTGGAGGTAACTTCTCGCGGTGGTATAGAAAAGGTAATGGGACTATGTACTCAAATTCATTCCTTTATATATATTGTTTATTTGTATCTTCCTTAATGGTTTGATTGTATGTTCATGTAAATGGATTGGATGATTTAAGCCTGCAATTCTCTTCAATTCATACACTAACTTTCTTGTGCAGACAAATTTATGTTGTCAATACATCTGGTAAGAATGAGGTGGAGTCTTAACTCTGATATGGATCTCTTAGAGCTTAACTAATCCTAAGAGTTGGTGTATATAATTTCTTGTCCAAATAAGTCACACATGTAACTTTCATGCTTTGTTCTGTTCTGGTTGATTTCTCTGACAATAGATAGTCTCTTCGACTCTTGGACCTTCATCTTCAGCATTTCCACTTCCTGATGTACCCTGGTATATTTGGGCGTTAGTTCCAGGGACCATTGTAGCTATGCGTAATGTGTAGTCTATGTAATTGAGTGTAAACTTTTTCATTTAAAAGCAGTACTCTTTTTTCTTCTAATAAGTTGCAGTATCAAATTTGATAATAGAATGGTGTATGCACATCTAGTGTCTGACTTTTACTAGATTTCCTATGGGCTATTTTACTTGTTGAAATTTCATGGATTTGGAAGAAGACTGACCATAGATTATGGGGATGAAATCACACTTCAACTTCTGATGATATAAGCAGTAATTATGCAAGACCTCCAGCCATGGGATCAATACCCCATTCTCACATCTCCAAGGCATAATGGAAAGTCTATGACTGTAGTAATTAATTGTGCACTTATGAACTGAAACATAAAGAGATGCAAGGTCTAAGTTCCTAGTTGAGATTATTGCTTTCAGATTTCCCCTATTTGGAACAATCATTTAATGTAATCTGTAGTTCTTGCATTAGAAAACCAGATAATTTAGTTTAGCAGTTTATCTCAACTGTTTATAGTTTTTTGTTGCACTAATTCACTGATAACTGCAATGGCCGCACACCAATCGCATGCTCTTTTGCTGCAAAGGGCAGGTTCTCCTGTTCTCATAGAAAATGAGATTCTCTGCAGTATTGTTTCTTTAACATGATAGCAAATTTTCCATGAATTAATACAGTGGCCATTGCATGCTTGCCAATTGTGTTTGCAGGTTATAAAAGAGAAAAGATGGAAAGAAGTTACTGCAATTTTTAACTTCCCATCCACTGCAACAAATGCATCTTTTGTTTTACGCAAGTATTATGGTTCCCTGCTATACCATTATGAGCAACTATATTTCTTTAAAGCTGGCGGATGGGCCCCTGCATCAACTGGTGTGGACATTGAACTCTTGATACTCATTCAGTGAAAATTCTGGAATGTTTACATTTAATTCTCTTTCTGTAGCTTCCTTGCAGAGCCCATTTATGGCACAAGTTCCAGCACAAGTGACTGTTCAACCATCACCGGAATATCAAGCAGCAACAATTCAACAACAAAAGACAAACACTATAGAGCTCGGCGGAGGTTCCTCTACTTTTTTCAATCAAACATTATACCCTCATATATTCCATTAAAAACATTCACAATTGGATTAGGCTTGAATAGAGGATAAAGGAACTCCTAGCTAGTTAAATTCACATTTGTTATTTTCCTTCTGACCTAGAAAGCTTAATTTTGCAAAGTAAGAGGGAGATTACCCTCATGGAAAGTCACTTTTACCCATCGTGATAATTTTTCTAAAAATGCCAAAGAAGTGGTTTTGCAAGGATTAGATGCAACTATTAGTCTTCGTGGGAAAGAATTTTCCTATATTCTCATATATTGAATAGGACTATACAACCATATATAGGACATTACAAGTAGGAATTTAAATCTGAAAAGTTATCTAAAGCTATCTAAAGTAATCCCTTAATTTAAGGGATTTTAAACTTATCTTATCTATTTACAACCTATCTATATCCAAGTATAATCGATTTACAACTTCTAGTATCTCAACACTCCCCCTATCTATATCTAAGTATAATCAATTTACAACTTCTAGTATCTCAACACTCCCCCTCAAGCTGAGGAATAGATATCTTCCATTCCTAGCTTGTATACAAGATCATGAAAACTTGAACTGTTCAGCCCCTTTGTTAAAACATTAGCCACTTGACGTTCTGATGGAACATAGGACGTACACACTAACCCTTCTTCCAATTTTTCTTTAATGAAATGTCTATTAATCTCATTATGCTTTGTCCTATTGTGTTGTATAGGATTATGAGCAATATTTATGGCTGACTTATTGTCACTATAGAGTTTCATATGGTCGTCCCATTTGACTCTCAAATCATCTGGAATAATCTTCAGCCAGAGTAGTTCACACAATCCTTGAGCAATAGCCCTAAATTTTGGTTCTGCAGATGACCTTGCTACCACATTCTGCTTCTTGCTTTGCTCTTCCACATTATCAAATTTCCTCCAAGAAACATATAGTACCCTGTAGTTGATCTTCTATCCTCCACTATGGAACTTTATAGTAATGCAACACCCTATAAGTAGCTTGAAGATGAGGTTCTCTTGGATCATGCATTAATTGACTGATCATGCTTATCGGGTATGCTATGTCTGGCCGAGTGTGAGCAAGATATATGAGTCTACCAACTAGTCTTTGATACATCCTTTTATCAACAACTGGTTCTTCTTTAGCTTCTCACAACTTATGATTTGGATCCATTGGTGTAGAGACTGGCTTACACCAAATCTTCCCTGTTTCTACCGACAAATCAGTCACTTACTTTTGTTGAGATATAAAAATCCCTTGTGTGGAATATGCCACCTCAATACCCAAGGAAGTACCTTAGTTTCCCAAGTTCTTTTATCTCAAATTCTTGTACTAGTGTTTGCTTCAATTCATGCTTCTCTTTCTAATCATTTCTTGTCACTATGATGTCATTCACATAGACTAGAAGTGCAGTAACTCCCCCTGCAGCCGAATGTTTAATGAAAAGAGTGTGATCTCCTTGGCTTTGTTTATACCCATACTCCCTTATGACTTTTGCAAATCTCCCAAACCAAGCTCTAGGAGATTGTTTTAATCCATAAAGGGCCTTCCTTAGCTTGCAAACTTTGTTACCCGTGTCTCCCTCAAATCCTGGTGGGATGTTCATATAGATATATTCATCCATGGAGAAATGCATTCTTAACATCATGTTATAGGAGCTGCCAATTAAAGTGGGCAGCCAATTATAAAAGAATTGTCACAGTGTTCATCTTTGCAACTGGGGCAAGTCTCTTGATAATCAATACCATAGGTTTGAGAGTACTCTTTGGCCACCAATCTAGCTTTGTATCTCTCAAGAGATCCATCAGCCTTATATTTGGGTGTGAAAATCCACTTACAGTCAACAATGTTTTTCCCTTTCAGTTTATCAACAATCTTCGATGTTCTATTCTTTTCCAATGCATTCATCTCCTCGCTCATAGCATCCCTCCATTCCTTTTTCGACAATGCCTTAGAAACGGTGTTAGGGATAGTGATGGTATTTAAACTCACAATGAAGTTTTGGTAGATTGGTTACAGGTGCTTAGAGAAACATAGTGAGATAGAGGATAAAGTGATCGTTTAGCGCGTTCTTAGTTCCTTTCCTAATAGCAATAGGTTCAAAAAATTGTGTGTGTAAAGGTGAGTCAGATCTTACCATGATTTCATTTCCAGAGTCTGAGTTGGATTCTTGGACTTGTGCCAGTTCTAGAACGACCTTCCTTCTTGAATACACCTGAGTAACGCTAGTTGGGACATGTGATGACACAGGTTCAGTAGTAGAATTGGGGAATTCAGATGTAATTGGCTCAGAGGACTCGGTTGTTTTAACACTACAAGCTGAAGCACGACGAAGGTCAAGGGTTTTAAGTGGTTCGATGGACTCATAAGTGCTATCTTCCATCATTGAAATCTCCCCTTGAAGAGAGGACTTGGAGAAAAAAGGTGTATTTTCTGTGAAAGTGACATCTGTAGAGATATAAAATTTCCTAGATAACGGATTGTAACACTTGTATCCCTTTTGAGTAGGAGAGTAACCGAGGAAGGCACATTTGATGGCTCGGGGGTCTAGTTTGTCTCTATGTTGGTTATGAACATGAACAAAGACGGTGCATCCAAATACCCCAAGTGTGAGGCCATTTGAGGTTCTAACACACGTGATAGAAGTCTATTTATCATGTATGTGGCTGTAAGAACTGCCTCTCCCTAATAGGATTTAGGGAAATTCTCTTGAAAGTGTAAGGCTCGGGTGGTGTTGAGTAAGTGCCCATTTTTCCTTTTTGCTACCCCGTTTTGTTGAGGTGTATTAACACATAATGAATCATGGATAATGCCCTGTGATTGAAAGAAAGGTGACAAAGTCTAGTTGAAGTAGTCTTTGGCCTTGTCTATCTTAAAGCTTTTCATTTTAACCCCAAATTGGTTTTGAATCATAGAGTGAAAATTAGGTATAACAAGGTTAACGTAAGATTTTTGTTTAAGAAGAAAGAGCCATGTTACCCGAGTGCAATCATCAATTAAGGATACAAACCAACGAGCCCCAGAGACATTAGGTATAGTAGAGGGATATATGTCACTATGAATCAAATGAAAAGGATGAGAGCTTTTTTTATTGCTAATAGGAAAAGATACTCGAGTATGTTTTTGTAAATTCACAAACATCACAATGAAATTTAGAAACGTCCAATCCTTGAAACAAATGAGGAAACTTGACCTTTAAAACTTTAAAAGATGGATGACTTAGGCATAGATATGATACAACCAAATGGGATCTTTATTTTAGGAATTACAAAATGACCAAGATAGGTTGTTCCTAACTCTTTGAGTCAATTCAAGTAAGTAGAGGCCACCCCTTTCCTTAGCAAGTCCAATCCTCCTCCCTGAGACTTGATCCTGAAAAACACAGTGAGAAGGAAAGAAAGTAGCATAACATTTAAGATCATAGGTAAGCTTTTGATTAGAAAGTAGGCTAGCCGACAGTTTTGGAATAGAGAACCCTTTTTAGAATAAGGGTAGGTGTGATGTGTATATCTCCGAAACTTGCAATAGTAACTAGAGAGTCATTGGACACTACAATCTTTTTGTTACTTGGGCATGGAGTACAAGTGTGAAAGAGTTGAGATGTGGGTGTCATATGGTCTATAGCACTCGAGTCGATTATCCAAGAATTGGTATGAAGATTTTCTGAGGCATTCATGCAAATAGGGAGAAAAGGTTTACTTGAAAGAGCCAAAGAACAAGTCTTAGAAGGCTTTTCAATAGTCCCCAACAAGCTTCTCGGCTTCTCAATTTCTTCACTGTTTAATTCCATTGTTACTGAATTTTCCTCAACTTTGGGCTGATCTACCATATGTGCTTGGGACCTCTGCTGTCCCCCACGGTTTCCCCATTCTCGACTTGGTGGTTCCCCGTGTATTTTCCAACATGTCTCCTTTGTGTGCCTCGGTCTCTTGCAGTGGGTGCATCAGAGGTTGTCCTTATTCTCCTTCCCCTGATTTTCTCTACCAGAATCCTTAGATAGACCACTTTTTCCTTTGTCCTGATGATCAGTTTTTTGCTAATAAGGCTGACTCGTCCATGGTTTGTGGTTGAATCATAACACTCCTTCGACTTTCTTATGCTCGAATCAATGAGATTGTCTCTTCTGGCGACGAAGTGTCCTCTTTTCCAAGAATTTGGATCTGACCTGATCAAATTCAGCATTCAACCCAGCCAAAGAATCATACACATGGTTTTTTCAATGAAGTTCTTCAAGATGACAGCATCCTCAGGGCATTTCATCGAGTTCTTGCCACAGATTATGTAGTAAGTTTGCATATTCTGTGACAGATTTATCTCCTTGCTTAGTAGCTGCAATTTTGATATTGATCACGTACACTTGAGCAGCATTACGAGCCTTCGAGTATGTGCTACGAATTTAGTCCCAACTCTCCTTTGCAGTGACAAAAAGCATGCATGTGTCACTGATCATAGGATCAATAGAATCCTATGGCCAAGACATTATCATGAAATCCTCCTCATCCCATGCTTTAAACATTGGGTTATCCTTAGTCGATCTTGTTCCAAGAAGATGACTAAGTCTCCCTTTGCCTTTGAGGTATGTACGGACAAATTGAGACCATTTGAGATAGTTCTTCCCATTAAGCCTATAGGAAGCCCAAATATTTTGTAAATCTCCAATTTTCTAAATGGTGCCAAATTCTTCTAGAGGGTTAGATCTGGTGGAGACAGAGGTTTGAGAGGTTAACATGATTAAGAAGAAGATACTGCAGTAATTAAGGCTACCCTAATGAGAATCACACAAGAGAGGTAAGGAGGAATGCAACGATGAAGGCTGGAACACACAAGAGAAGAAACAAAAAGGATTTCGGTATTACAACAATGAAGGCTTCTTAAAGAACAAATCCCAGAAAAAGAAGCCCTACGGTTCTGATACCATGCGGGAAAGAATTTTTCTATTTCTCATATATTGAATAGGAGTATACAACCATATATAGGACATTACAAGTAGGAATTTAAATCTGGAAATTTATCTAAAGCTATCTAATGTAATCCTTTAATTTAAGGGATTTCAAACTTATCTTATCTATTTACAATCTATCTATATCTAAGTATAATCTATTTACAGCTGTTTAGTATCTTAACAGTTATTTATTGCTATTTATGATTAATCAACTTTTTTTTGTCGATTTTAGGGCATGTTTATTGCAGTTGTTGAACTCTCATATGAGATTGAATAATTTGAGATATTCAACACCCCAACTATGTATTATAACTTAAAAAATATCTCACTAATTCACTTGTTAACTTCAAAATGACTCACTCACACAAATATGACACAATGATGCTCAAATGATTGAAAAACTCTTTAAAATGTGTGTATACAACACCTAAAACCTTTTCAATACTAAAACTAATGAAAGAAAGCACCTATTTATAGTGTTTTAAGACCCAAAATAGTAATTAGAGCGAATAACTAGTCATTACAATGATTATATTTGATACGTTGGTCAACTGGTATGCATTTATATTATTAGATTAACTATTCGTTAGACATTGGTCGATTAGTAACCTATAATAGTTGACCAATATGACAGACTGGTTAACCAGTGCCCCAAATGGTTGACATTCTATTATAGTAAATTCTCAATACTTCAAATTTAACAACTTTAACCTATATTGGTCAACTACTAGCCTATATAGGTTAACCAATTAATTAGAAAACATGATTTTAACAAATTTAAATGCTCAAAACTATTTTTTTCTAATTAAATATGATTAGAACACTTCCCAAAATGTTCCCTAAGATTATTTAAAAGATCAAGATGCCTTTATATTAAAATCAAAAGCTTCAATGCCTCTTAATGAATATAAAGACCCATGCAATGAAGTAAGATGAAACGATTTTACATATTGAGCCTTTTAAATCATCAAATTAATAAATTGGGCTCACAAATAATAATATAAAATGTGAAATAACCTTTATGAGTCTTGATTTTCTTTTGTTCTTGTTTTGATCTTAATTTTATTGGTTGCAACTTCTCTTTATCAACTTCATACCCTATCTTTTTAAGTTTATTGCTTTATTTTGTTCTAATATTGCTTTTCATCAAATAATAAGTACATTAGTAGTAATTATATTTTATTATCATCAAAATATCAATTGAAACCTCCCTTAGTTTAACAATCTCTCCTTTTTTAATGATGACGTAATATTTATTATATTAGAGAGTAATAATAAATTAAACACATGAACAACTATCCATATCAAGATAATGATTAACTCTACCTTAATTCATATGCAAAGCATAATTTGATATCAAAAAAGAGATTTAAATAATTATCCATATATATAAATAAAAGATATTTACTTAATTATAAAAATAACATATTAGAGTATGAGGAGTATAAAAATAACTCCCACTAAAGGTTATAACTCCTCCTAAATCTAATATCACCAATCTTTCTCCCTCTTTTTGTAATCACTAAAAATAAATCAATTATTCTAAAAGTAAAATATAAAGTGTCATGTATCAAGTTAACTTGATTAAAAAATCAGAATAAATTTGATCAATATTAAACTTGTTCAAGAAAGAGTTTTATTGAACATTTAAAATGTCAAAATAACTATTTAGTCAATTTTGATAGAAACATACCTACTCGTGTCTAATTTTGAAAATTTCTCGCCTAAGTTAAAATTTCAATTAAATCAATAAGGGTAAATTTTGACAAAATTAGAGGCTAGAATTGTAAAAATATATATAAAGATAATGGCAATATCTAACCATCAATTCTAAAAATGTGTATTATTATAAAGTTCTAAAAAAAAAATTAACAAAGTGCTCAAAATGTCATAATTTAACAAAATCAACTATATATCAATATAATTGAAATGGAAATAACCTGGGAACAAATTTGAAAATATAACTCTAAATTATGGAGAATCCCTTAAATTATAAACATAAGAATAACAAAGTTTCAATTTTATGCAATGTAACAAGATTCTTATAAAATGGGGAATGATGTTGTTCAAAGAAAATAGTGAGTTGCCTAGGTTTTTAAAAGATATAAACAATCAAGATAAAATAATTTTTTAAAAAAGGAGAAGGATAGCTTAAAAAGTGAAGATTGATATATCATATAGCTCAACTAGTCGATCGGTGTTTGTACACGGTCCTAATAGCCAAACAAGCTACAAACGTATTAAAATGGAATTTTTTTCTTAGCTAACGAGATGTTAGTCAACCATTCAAAGACATTGATTGACTAACGTATATAAATGATTGACCAAAGGAGCAATCAAACTCCTTACAAACTTATTGAAAAGATAAAAAAACACATAATTTTTAAGACCATTATGACCTAAGGACTTGCAAATCAATCCAAAAACTCAAATTAAAATATTAAAAACTTAATAATTCATAGAATTGTCAATCAAGAACAATCATAAGTATTAAAAGAAACCTTAATCATACAAAATCATACCCAATTCTTTCCTAATATCATCATTTATTAGTTTAGTAAAATTATTGCCCTATTAATCTAGTGTATCAACAAATTTTACTTGAATATCCCTATTTGCACATAATCTCTAAATATAAATGGTGATGTCCATACTATACTCTTAAAAAATTATTTAATCCTTTATTTATAGTGCAAAAATATTCATAATAAGGATTTATACTCAAATTGATACAGGAAAGCAGAATGTGACAAATTTCTAAAACATGAACTAATAATTATCCCTTGTTGAGCATTATGGATGATGATTCTTCTTAAATTTCCAATCTATTAAAAGCTTCCCATCCTTCATATCCTCCTAATTTGATCCAATAGTTTGCTCTTAGTAGGTGTTTTTATGATTGTTTTTATTTCTTCTAATACCTTTATCACTGTCTTAAAGAACTTTTCCTGGATATAAAAAAGATTAGATTCATCAAGATAAAAAGCAAGCATAAACTCTTCAAAAAATAATGCTAAATTCAATAACTACTCTCTCTACTATATTTTATTTGTTCTTCTTTTCCTAAAAGCCTATAAAATAAGCTAATCAATGTATTTTAGGTACTTAAATGAGCTTGAGCCCTTGATTGTTAATCTTATTCTTATTTTCACCCACATTTTCAAAGGTTTTCTTAACATTCTTTTTTTGAGAAAAATAAAACTATCAACATTTCCATTCTTACCATAGAAATGACAAACCATATTATAAAGTAATGATAATGAATAAATGCATTGATTATTCTTCTATGTTTGTATATACAATAACGAATTTTCCTTTGAACATTAAAGGTGTTAAAAGTTCTTCTAGGTAGTGAAATGTCCTACCATGATTATATGTATAATACTTACTATGGATGAAGGCTTGATATGTGCTTCCTTGAGGCCAAGAGGGGTGTAAGTGTGTTTGTATGTTATCATAGAAGTTATGCTTATTCTTCCCTTAAGGGTATTGAACTCCATGCCTAGATTGTAGGCCATCTTTGAAAGCATAATATTTGCTCTTAAAATGAGTCCTAGTGGATGTGAAACGTGCATGCATATGCTTAGATGTAGATACCTCGTACATATTTTTCACATTATGCAATGGTTCTTCACTATACAAATGCATTCCTTTGACAAATATAATCCTAATGTTGGGTGCACTCTCATAAGTATACCCAATCTCATACCTATTATTGGAATTCTTTTAAACTCTTAACATGCTTTATAGTTTCTTACTCCCTTTAGTGAAATTGGATAATGAATCCTTGAGAATACTAATCTCCTTTCCAATGTCTTATTTTTATATTTTATATCTCTAATATGTGATTGTCATCGACGATCACATTTTTAGATGCTTTAATGCTATGTAATTCACTTTTCATTTTTTTCATTCTTATTTATACATGCATCTAATTATTTTTTAATTTCCTTAAGTTTAGAAGACAATTTTTTCCTTTTGATACTCATAATTTCTAAACTTTTGACTAGTTCATCATATGCCAAATTAATATCATTATCATATGAATTAGAATTAGATGTTACCTCATCATCGTCTTTACCCATAAAGTATATGTAAGTTATCTCTCCTTCTAATTGCTCAATTTTAGATCCATTTATGTTATCCCAAGTTAGGGCTTTAAGTGTTTTTCTCTTGTTTTTATCCTTTTTATCTTTCTTATTATTTCTTTTATACTTGTCATCATCTTTCAGTAGAGGATATTGTCACATCATGTGTTTGAATTTTCTACATCAAGTAGATAATAATGGAATATTTATGTTTTAATTCAATATTACTTTCCTAAAGCCTTTTCTGTTGGAGAATTTCTTTTTAAAAAACATTTTGAATTTCTTAGGGTGACATTCTTAATCACTTTCAATTGTAGGTATCTCTTCTTCTTCTTCTTCACTTTATTCATCCCTTGATACTTTGAAAGCTAAGTCCTTTTTCTTCACAAGTATTATTTCTTGCATCCCTTAAAGTCTCATGTCATATGTAAGGAGAGATCTAATCAGCTCTTCCAATAGTAATGTTGTTAGATCCTTGGCTTTTTATGTAACTATCACTTTAGCTTCTCATGTATTCAGAAGTGACCTAAACTTTTACCATTTCAATATTAGTATAATTTTTTTCCTAAAACCTTTAAGAGCATTAATAATATTAATAAGGCTAGTATATATAGATATGCTTTCACCATATTTTATTTAAAACAATTCATATTTATGTGTTAACATGCTAACTTTGTTCTCATTTAGTTGATTTGTTATCTCATTTGTAACTTCTAAAATGTGTAAAAATTCATAAGTCATTTACACATAGAGACCTATTGAAATTATTCCCATAGCTCTACACTTTCGGTCATTAAGAAAAATCTCATCTTAGTGTTTTTAATAGAGGTAATAATTGTCATCAAAGAAAGGTGTTCTATCAATATTTTCTCCCTCTTGATTTGATGATGATGTGTCTAAGTATGACACTATGAACTTTGCTTAAAATGTTAACCTAATAGACCTACTATTATACCACTTATCAGTCCCTAATGTCATCTAACATGTGTGTGTGTGTGTGTGTGTGTAAGGAGAGAGAAATTTTTGACATAAATTAATCAATCAATTTAATAATAATTTAAAGAGGATAGGCAAGAGAAAACATAAGTTTATTTGTAGTATTTCGCAAACAAACCATACTTACGTTTACTTCTAATACTCTTATTAGAAATTTTCCCTTTGTACAATATTTTCTTAAAATAGAGGAACCTTTTTAACATCTTCATTTACGGTGAAGAGAAAACTCAATTCCACTTGGAATACCACTAAGTACATTAATATAATACTCCAAACAAAGTTTACAACTCAAAATACTTCACTTTATCACTTTGATAGCTATAAAGAGGACCACTCACATAAATATAAGATAATAACACTCAAATGCTCGATAAATACTTAGAAATTTATGTAATCGACACCTAAATACTTTTTTTTAATAAACAATGAAAATGCGTATTTCTAGGATTTTGGGACCCTTAATAGCTGTTGGAGCTAAAAGTTAGTTGTTATAATGGCTAGTTGTAGAGTACTGATGGATTATTATAGCATATTAGTCGATTAGTGTGCATTGAATGCACAAATTCTCTAGTCGTTGAGATATTGGTCAACATTTAAGCATATTAGTCAATCAATGTGTCCATTATAGGGATATTAGTCGATCACATACCTACAAAAGTCGACTAATGTGTCAAAAAATAACCACGTTATAAGTTTAACATATATGGGTCGACTACTATATTGTATTGGTCGGCTAATGTGCATTCATTGCACAAAATTTACTAGTTGTTACATACTAGTCAACCAATCAATCATATTGGACGATCAATGTATCCTTTGGAGGGACATTGGTCGACCATATTACCATGATGGTCAACCAATGTGTCAACAAACTCGCTTTTTACATATTTAACTTATATTGATCGACTATTAACCTATATTGGTTTACCCAATCCCCATAAAATATGATTTTAATAACTTTGTTTAAACTTGATTTGTTTAATAAAATTATAATTAAAACATTTTTCAAAATATCCCTCAAGGAGTATTTGAAAGATAAAGAGGTTTTTCTTTTAAAACCAAAAGCTTCAATGCCTCTTGATGAATAAAAAGCCTTATGTAATAAAGTGACATGAAATGCTTATGTATGATAAGCCTTTAAGATTATCAAAGTGACTAAATAAGAATACAATCAACATTACAAAATATATAATGACTTTGATATTCCTTGATCCTCTTTTGTTCTAGACTTGATTTTAACTTCGATGATTGCAAAATTTAATTTCTCTTTATCAATTTTATGAAATATCTTCTTAAGTTTATGGATACATCTTGTTCTTATATTATTTCTTATCAAAGTAATAAACTCATTAGTAATACTTATGATTTTTTATCATCAAAGTATCTATTAAAACATCTCTTGGTTCAACAATTTATTATTACTATTTTTTATCATTTGAGTATAAATAGACAACATATGAGTTATAAGAAGGATCTTATGCATAGTAAAGAGTTATTCAGAGTCTTGAGAAATTATAGTGTGCATTGTATAATCATATTCAGCATTAGCTTACTATTGTGACTAAGAAAGAAAACTTCTGAGTTATAGATGATTGTGCTAGCATAATAATAGGAGAAAATGTTTCAGTTACACAAGGTGACAATTCCTCCTGACCTTGAAAAAATTGTAAGAATTCTTCTTCACATCTAGTAAATAAGACTTTGTATTAATTGTTCCTCTTCACCGGTTCACCCACTGAAAGAAAAGGATAATAGATTCCTAAGTAGACTTTTGGGAGAGAATGAAAATTAAGGGTTATTTTACTTAACCATAATCAATCAATTTTATCTTTCTTTTCCTAATCTTTTCTTGTTTATATTATTGTCATTACTTTCATTAAAAAGTGACCATACGTAATTTGCGTTCTCTCTTATGTGTCATTAAGAGATAGAATAACTAATTTTATTATTAGTATTATTATAATTTTAATATAGGCAGTAATATATAAATATAGTAGATAAATAAATCATATCCAAAATGAATCGAGTTTGAAAAATAGAAAATTATGTAATTCGTAATAACTTGGGCTAAAAAAATCAATTTAAAATATGTTTAATTGTTACAAGGGAACAAAGAAATTATTTGGTTGCCATTAGTGGAAACCTATGCCAAGAATATTTCTATCTCCTTCCATTTCTATCTCCTTCCTTTCTTGTGCGAAAAATAAGAATCTTTTACATTCCAAAGTCTCAGCTGTCAGCATCGCCTGTGTGTAATGATCAAAGATATTTGCAGCAGTTTCTCTCAATTGGGCCTTTCATGTCAAACCATACCTGAGGACCCGTTTCAGGCAACTTGGTACATGAGTGTCCACATATTTCTTGAGATGGACAACCACCCGATAAGCCTGGTAAACACTAATCACAAAAAATTCTTGAAATCCTCAGATTTTTATCTCCTAACCTGAACCAAGAAGCCAAGACATAATATCCAGAAGAAACTGAAACATTGGAATTATAAATAACGCCTGTTGGGCCAATGTCTTGTGTTCAATCTAGGAGATAAACCTTAGTTCTAAAATGACTTCAATAATAATTATATGTTTCTCTTTGTTATTACGTTTTCACTGATGTTGGCAGCAAGGTTTCGAGCTCTTGCTAACGTCGAGTAGAGTGTACTCATCGACCAACAACTTTCTATAACCAAAGGAAGTTATAAATATCTAATCTCCAATAAAATAAGTTAGGCCTCCTTGTGAGTTTTTCCCTCTTAACCAAAAAAAAAAAAAAAAGAATAAGGCTAGAGGAGTGACGGTCCTGAGGAAGGGGGAATCGACATAACATTGGTCACATGCACTTGAAGAAAAGAAACAAAGCATGTTCATGTGATCGTGTGAGGTTGGAGTTATGGGATCATAACGTAATCGATGTCTCTTTAAGTTCCTACACACCCATAGACTAGAACTTAAATTATTGACATAATCTTCAAAAGTCAAACATCAATATCTATCTACTTAACCTTAATTTTCTTCTAAAATTATGTATATTAATATTATGTAATTATTTAGTTGATTTTGTTTCTTTAATCAGAGTCATCTATCTATGTAAAGAATTAGAATTGTATTCATCATCATTCTTGGCCAATAATAATTAGAACTGTATCTATCCCTTGAAATTAGTTGATTCCAATATGTTCAAAAGAATGAATTATTTTTGGGAAGGACATAGACAAGCTAAGAATTTGTGTAAGGTCAATTTTATTACAATTAACGAATAATATTTTTAACTTAACAAAAATTTTAATTATATAGTTTAAAATTTCAACAACCATTATAAACAATTGATATGAGTTCTTTTATAATCTATAAATGATGCAAAAATCTTGTATTATCTATGCAATGAATAGTTTCATAATTTTGTGAACTTTTTTTATAACTAAAAGATCGTTCTTACGTAATAAATAACAGCTTTATAGGTCATAAAAATTTATCAAAATTATTTGTTAACTCCTAAAAAAAATTATGAGATCATAACATAATCATAATGTCTCTTTATGTTCCTACACACTTATGGACTAGAACCTAAATTATTAACATAGCCTTTGAAAGTCAAACATCACTATATATTTAGCCTTTATTTTCTCCTAGATTGATGTACATTTGTTGGAACCCGATCCGGAAGCCGGATCCCAACCGGAAAACGGAAAACGAAATCGGAAAGAACGGATTTCTTAACGAATTCGAAGCAGAACGAAACGGAAGCAAATTAATCGGCACGCGAAAACCAAGTATCGGACACGGAATTCAAATTCCGAAACAAAAACATAAAGCGACAACGGATCCGACATCCGAACACA
>JANKOD010000001.1:15577607-15595135 GCA_026284645.1 Erythroxylum acuminatum
CATGCTTCTCTTTCTCATCATTTCCAGTCACTATGATGTCATCCACATAGACTAGAAGTGCAGTAACTCCCCCTGCATCCAATTGTTTAATGAAGAGAGTGTGATCACCTTGGCTTTGTTTATACCCAAACTCCCTCATGACTTTTGCAGTTTTCCCAAACCAAGCTTTAGGAGATTGTTTTAACCCATAAAGGGCCTTCCTCAGCTAGCAAACTTTGTTACCCATGTCTCCTTCAAATCCTGGTGGGATGTTCATATAGATTTTTTCATCTAAGTCTCCATCGAGAAATGCATTCTTAACATCATATTGTAGGAGCTGCCAATTAAAGTGAGCTGCCAATGATAACAAAATTCTCAGTGTTCATCTTTGCAACCAGGGAAAAAGTCTCTTGATAATCAATACCTTAGTTTTGAGTGTATCCTTTGGCCACCAATCTAGCTTTATATCTATCAAGAGATCCATCAGCCTTATATTTGCATGTGAAAATCCACTTACAGTCAACAATATTTTTTCCTTTTGGTTTATCAACAATCGCCCACGTTCTATTCTTTTCCAATGCATTCACCTTCTCACTCAGAGCATCCCTCCATTCCTTTTTTGACAATGCCTCAGAAATAGTGTTAGGGATAGTAATGATATTTAAACTCATAATGAAGTTTTGGTAGGTTGGTGACAGACGCTTAAGAGAAACATAGTAAGATAGAGGATAAAGTGGTCGTTTAGTGCATTTTCTACTTCCTTTCCTAACAAGAATAGGTTCAAAAAATTGTGTGTGTAAAGGTGAGTTAGATCTTACCATGATTTCATTTCCAGTGTCTGAGTTGGATTCTTGAACTTTTGTCAGTTCTAGAACGACCTTCCTCCTTGAATACACCTGAGTAACGTTGGTTGGGACATGTGATGACATAGGTTCAGTAGTAGAATTGGGGAACTTAGATGTAATTGGTTCAGGAGGCTCGGTTGTTTCAACACTACGAGCTGGAGCAGGAGGAAGGTCAAGGGTTTTAAGTGGTTCGAAGGACTCATAAGTACTATCTTTCATCATTGAAATCTCCCCCTGAAGAGAGGACTTGGATAAAAAAGGTATTTTTTGTGAAGGTGACATTTGTAGAGATATAAAATTTCCTAGATGACGGATTGTAACACTTTTATCCCTTTTGAGTAGGTGAGTAACCGAGGAAGATACATTTGATGGCTTGGGGGTCTAGTCTCTATGTTGGTTATGAACATGAACAAAGGCGGTGCATCCAAATACCCTAGGTGTGAGGCCATTTGAGGTTCTGAAGTGTGGGTAGAAGCTATTAAGAATTTCTATGGGACTTTTGTTGTCTAACACACGTGATGGAAGTCTATTTATCATATATGTGGCTATAAGAACTGCCTCTCCCCAATAGGATTTAGGGACATTCCCTTGAAAGAGTAAGGCTCGGGTGGTGTTGAGTAAGGGCCCATTTTTTCTTTTTGCTACCTCGTTTTGTTGAGGTGTGTTAACACATGATGAATCATGGATAATGACCTATGATTGATAGAAAGGTGACAAAAGTCTGGTTGAAGTAGTCTCTGGCATCGTCTATCCTAAAGCGTTTTATTTTAACCCTAAATTGGTTTTGAATCATAGAGTGAAAATTAGGTATAACAAGGCTAACATCAGATTTTTGTTTAAGAAGAAAGAGCCAGGTTACCCGAGTGCAATCATCAATAAAGGATACAGACCGAGCTGCAGAAACATTAGGTATAGTAGAGGGACCCCATATGTCACTATGAATCAAATGCAAAGGATGAGAGCTTCTTTTGTTGCTAATATGAAAAGATACTCGAGTATGTTTTGCAAATTCACAAGCATCACAATGAAATTCAGAAATATCTAATCCTTGAAACAAATGAGGAAACATGACCTTTAAAACTTTAAAAGATGGATGACCTAGGCGTAGATGATACAGCCAAATGGCATCTATTTGAGGAATTGAGAAATGAGAAAGACAGGTTGCTCCTAGCTCTTTGAGGCAATTCAAGTAGGAAAAGGCCACTCCTTTCCTTAGCAAGTCCAATCCCTGAGACCTAATCTTAAAAAACACACAATGAGAAGGGAAAAAAGTAGCATAACATTAAAGATCATGGGTAAGTTTTTGAATAGAAACAAGGCTAGCCGACAGTTTTGGTATATGGAGAACCTTTTTAAGAATAAAGGTAGGTGTGATGTTTATATCTCCGAACCCTACAATGGTAACTAGAGAGCCATTGGCCACTCCAATCTTTTTGTTACTTGGGCATGGGGTATAGGTGTGGAAGAGCTAACATGTGGATGTCATATGATCTGTGGCACCCGAGTCTATTATCCAAGAATTGGTATAAAGATTTTTTGAGGCATTCATGCAAAAAGGAAATAAAGGTTTACCTGAAAGAGCCAAAGAACAAGTCTTAGAAGTTTTTTCAATCCCTAACAAGCTTCTCAATTTCTTCACTATTTAATCCTCCTGTTGCTGAATTTTCCTCAACTTTGGGTTGTTCTACCATATGTGCTTGGGACCTCTGCTGTTCCCCAACGGTTTCCCCATTTTTGGCTTGGTGGTTTACCATGTAGTTTCCAACATGTTTCCTTTGTGTGCCTCGATTTCTTGCAGTGGGTGCACCAGAGGTTGTCCTTATTCTCCTTCTCCTGGTTTTCTCTACCAGAATGCTTAGATAGATCACTATTTCCGTTGTCCTGATGATCAATTTTTGCTAATAAGGCTGACCCATCCATGGATTGTGGTTCAAGCATAACACTCCTTTGGCTTTCTTTTCCTCGAATCAATGACATTTGTCTCTTCCAGAGATGGAGTGTCCTCTTTTCCAAGGATTTGGATCCTGACCTGATCAAATTCAACATTCAATCCAGCCAAAAAATCATAGAAACGGTCTTTTTCAATGAAGCTCTTCAAAATGACAGCATCCTCAGGGTACTTCATCTCGAAAACTCGAAAATGATCGAGTTCTTGCCACAGATTCTACAACAAGTTTGCATATTCTGTGACAGATTTGTCTCCTTATTTAGCAGCTGCAATTTTGACCTTAATCTCGTACACTTGAGTAGCATCACAAGCCTTCAAGTATGTGCGACAAATGTACTCCCAAATCTCCTTTGCAGTGACAAAAAACATGCATGTGTCACTGATCATGGGATCCATAGAATCCCATAGCTAGGACATTATCATGGAATCCTCCTCATCCCATGCTTCAAACATTGGGTTTTCCTTAGTCGGTCCTGTTCCAAGAAGATGGCTAAGTCTCCCTTTGCCCTTGAGGTATGTACGGACAAATTGAGACCATTTGAGATAGTTCTTTCCATTAAGCTTATAGGAAGCCCGAATATTTTGTAAATCTCCAATTTTTTGAATGGTGCCGAATTCTTTTGGAGGGTTAGATCTGGTGGAGACAGAGGTTTGAGAGGTTGACATGATTAAGAAGATACTGCAGCAATTAAGGCTACCCTAATGAGAATCACACAAGAGAGGTAAGGAAGAATGCAGCGATGAAGGCTGAAACATACAAGAGGAGAATAAAAAATAGGGTTTCAGTAGTGCAGCAATGAATAGGAGTATACAGCCATATAGAGGACATTACAAGTAGGAATTTAAACCTGGAAAGTTATCGAAAGCTGTCTAATGTAATCTCTTAATTTAAGGGATTTCAAACTTATCTTATCTTATTTATTTACAGCCTATCTATATCTAAGTATAATCTATTTACAACTTTTAGTATCTCACCAGTCTTTACTTGTGATATGCAAAATCTCTAGTGATTCAATGCAAGGCAACTATGGCAATTTCTTATTCACAGATTGTTTGTTAAATACCATAATACCCTAAATAAAAAGGCTTCTTTTTCTCTTTACCTTTTTCTTTTAACCATTTTCTTTCTAAATTGGATAACTTATCATAGTATCAAATTATATTTTCCTCAATTTTTATGTGCAACAACGCGTGAGAAGTGGTTGTACACATCATAATAATTTACATTGGAGATGCATTTACATCTAATCATCCATTTTGTTTTGTTAGCTACATCCATTTCATGCAACATCAAAACTAATGTTTCAGTCATATTTGATGCCTATTAGGTTTGCTATATAAGCCTTTTTAATATTAAAAATTGCAGCTAGGTCAGCATCGTCTGGTAGCTCTCCAGTAATAGGAGTAATTGATGGGAAATTCGAGAGTGGGTATCTTGTTACTGTGACTATAGGCTCAGAGAAGCTTAAGGGTGTTCTTTACCAGGCATCACAGAACCAATCATGCCAAGCATCACAACATTTTACTGTTGCTGCCAACAACAGTAGCAATACTCGACCTACGTCAGGTATTCAACGCCGCCGTCGCAGAAAGAAAAGTGAGATAAAGAGAAGAGATCCTGCACATCCCAAACCTAATAGAAGCGGATACAACTTCTTCTTTGCTGAGCAGCATGCAAGATTGAAGCCCCTTCACCCAGGGAAGGATAGGGAGATTAGTAGGATGATTGGTGAATTATGGAATAAGCTAAAGGAATCTGAAAAAACAGTAAGAAACATGTTCCAAACTTATTAACTCAACCTCACTGTTCTCTCTTTCTCTTCCTGTGCTCTTTTTGGCTGCCAATCTTGACTCATTCAATTTGTTCACCTTTTCTATGCTACAGGTTTATCAGGAAAAGGCAATGAAAGATAAAGAAAGGTACAGAATAGAAATGGAGGATTACAGAGAGCGGTTGAGAACCGGGCGAGTCATTAGTAATGCGATTCCATTACAGCAATGGCTACCTGAAGGCTTAAATACGGCAGAAGCTGGTGGGAGGACTGAAGAAACTGGTGGGGACTCTCCTCATACTCCAGATAATGAGAGCATTTCTGGTGAAAGTGATTCCGAAGATAAGAACTCAGAAAAGGAATCAGGTACATTGGGATTAAGTGCTGATGCTGGCAATATGGATAAGAACTCAGAAAAGGAATCAGGTACATTGGGATTAAGTGCTGATGCTGGCAATATGGACGTGGATACTTCAGCTGAGGCAGCAGCTCCAGAGTTGTCTAGAATAGCAGAGAACATTGGAAATGAGGGGTTCAAGTGTGTTGGCAATTTACCTGGTGAAGAACATCGAAATTCTTTAGTATGAGATGTCCATGGTAACCTTGGCTTAGGATGGTTGCCACGGCAGATCTTATTTTTCTTTTAATAGTTATTGTTACCATAGAACTACGCTTTTCTATTTTCTTGTCCAGCATGAATAGCGTTAGTTGTGATCCAAGGCCAGAAGTTTTGGCTGACTTCTGACAGTTTTGTAGCAAGGCGAAATATTGGGACATTTGATGCACAAATTTTAGGCTTGAATCTAACTCTCTGCTAATGCAGTTGAATTATGACTGGAATGTAAGGTAAGCATTGCTAGATATGCAGAATCGAAGATATTATTAAGATATACAGATTTCTGGTGGTTTTAAAGGCACAGGATCATTTTATTATTGTTGGTAATCATTCAGTGCAAACTTCGCCGCAAGCTTGTGAAGGAAATCATTCCAGGATTGCTTCAAATGCTCAATTCCAATGTTTGAAGTGGCCAACTTTGATGGAAAACGTGTGCCCTTGTTTCGTTGATGCTTTTCTTGCGTATGTAGTCCACTTCTGATGTTATACAGTTATTTAGAAGCAATAGTTACTACCAACAGCAATTCACTTGTGTATGATTTAGACAGAGCACACATTTCCTCCTATTGGCTTGTCACAAGTTATTACCGTGATATGTCGCTGAATCCTTAGGCTTGATGAAGCATATTAAAAAGTAATGCTTCTTCTCGTAAGAAAGAAGGCGAAGAGTTTATAAAAGAAAAGCAAGCACAAGAAAGGTTTAAGTATATGCTATTCGAAGATCTTTAACTTTCACCAATTTCGACGCCATCATCTCGGTCTCGGATCTGAGGTTGCGAAGATGGAAGTAACACTGTCATGGCATTGGAAGAGAATCCCAGACTGTGTCCATGTCCAATGACGGCATTCTACTCAATGGAAATGAAGCCTCCATATGATCATAAACTACAAGCTCCTGACGATGGTCACTTGTGCTGTTCTCCTTCATTTCAAATCCAACATTGTTCTCCAGCTCAGATTTCCATTTTTTTCTTGTTTGCTTTGTGCCCAAATCTTTGATCTTATGAAATTTTGAGGATGCTGATCGTGCATCCATGTTCTTTCCTTGTGATATTGTTCGTAACTTTGCTTCAAGAAGAGCTGCTGTGGTTCCGTTGAAGGAGTTGTCATTAAGTTGATGCTTAAGTTCCGGGAAGTTCAAATGCGCGTAGTCTCCACGTAGCATGTATGCCGCCGTGTCATAAGCAGTGGCTGCTTCTTCTGCAGTGTGGAAAGTGCCTAACCAGACCCTTGCACGATTTCTTGGCAACCTAATCTCTGCAACCCATTTGCCCCAGCGCCTTTGTCTCACTCCTCTGTATAGCTTTCCTGGCGATGATGACAAAGAAGACGACTTCTGATTTTGGTTCTGCATTCTTCGACCCGTGTGTTTCATTGGCTGTGTCATGCTTTTACTGAGCCAGTAGTCACTGAAGCCTTTGCTGGGATGGTCTTTCAAGGTCTGGTTGCTTGTGAACCACTCTTCGCCAGATGACTGGCAATGTATTTGGCCCGGCACTGCAGGTTCACATGTTTGGCTCCTGCCAAGTGAATCTATACTTTGTTTGTTTGGATGTAATAAGGTAAGATCCCGCAATAACAAGGTCAAATTTGGGAAATTCGATGTGGTAGAGAGGAGTGAAGATCGAGAAGGAGGTTCAGAGAGATCTGGGAGTGATTCGAAGAAATTTAAAGGAACAGAACTTTGGTTGATATCAACAGGATTCCATCCTGACACGAAAGAACTTGCGTGTTTTTGTCTTGCTGCTTCCTGTTTAACAAAACCAGGGATGTTGGCTGTCAAATTGGTACCTGAAACCTCCTCTGTTGAAGAACTTGATAGCAATCTGTCTGTAGATGTTGATGATGATTGAGTTTCCATTTCCATGCTTCTGTACCTGAAACCTCCTCTGTTGAAGAACTTGTGCATCAAGGTTTCCATTTTAGGAAACTGATCATCCATACAAGTTTTGTTTTAGTGTCAGGACTGAACGTACAAAAAAAGAAAGACTCACGTAATTTGACCTCCAAATGGAGGCACTAAGCTCTATGTATATAATCCTAAACCACCCTTCTGGAGAGACTATATATGAAGCCTGATTAGAAAAAGGGGCAAGGAACCTAATTTAATCCAATAAAGCTATCGTCTGAGTCAGATCTGGTATTTCTGAAAAAGAACAAGAAACAATACTCTTACTACCTCCCATCTTTTGTGCCTTCCATTCACATCGTTTTCTGTAAAACGATTCAAAACTTGGCATCAAGTGATTGTCTATAGTAATAACAACCCACATGAGTTATATTCTGCTCACTCAAGGTCAGTTAAGGAGCATTATCATCACGGGAAACCAAAATTTTCTTAGTTACAGAATGCTCTAGTCTTTATCAAATAATTACCTCATTGGTGACCAACCTAATTCATGCATGAATTAGCATGAAATACAAGTAATTTTTTTTATAATGGTATATAATAATTTACAGTAAACTTTCTTATTATCTGTATTATTAATATTATCATGCACGTTATCAGCTTTGAACATGAACTGTTTCAAACTTGGATTATTTATTCTTAATGAGGAAATCATGATCCTTTTTATTCACTTCAATATAATACTCAAGATGGCCAAAGGAATAGGAACACAGGTAAGGTATGCCTTATTTGGTTCTTCTTTTGACTTGTGCTAGGAGCCACCTAAGAGCTACATCAATTGAGGACGACGGGGAGCATTATAATCCCTGATACGGGCAGTATTAGTTTGCAGTCATCTCAAGCTACCTTCCAATGCCACCTGGTGTCACCATTCCTTCTTGTGCAGTTTTTATTAGATTATCTGAGTGACAAGTTCTTCCAATAGTGCAGTTGTTAGTCATTTTTATTTTATCTTTGGCTGTAGCGAACAAGCCTTTTATGCTCTATCTGTAGTAACTCATGATCAGAAAATAACGACATGGGATCATGTTTCTCCAATGTTGCCTTGAATCAAAGTTCTCTATATGCTTTCCTTTATTTTGGCCTCGGAACAAAACAGCACAGTACTGAAAATGGCCTCCACCTTTTGGTTTTAAACCAAGGATTAGGCATGTGATGTGACAGATATAGTCATGTAAATATCTAGTTCTATTAAGTACCTAATCCTGGGGAGTTCATACGTTACACGCTTCAATTGTTTTAATGATCTTCCATTCCACCAACCTGTCAAGTCTCTAACGTCTTGGAGATAAGAACTCTGCCTCTAGCTCACAGCCTAAGTTCTTGATTGAGTAATTGAAAGAATGTGGGAGTGTAGGATCGCAAACTTTCAGATTTTGCCACAGCCATTTCTAGCACAGATAAAATCAGAAAAATTAAACTTAACAAAATAAATCAAAATCGAGATTTGTTGATGTAATTCGACACATTTTGCTTATATTTGCGGGCCCTCACTCAACTTAATCACTTTCACTAAAGTACAATAAATATATCCAAGACTTTACTCAGCCGACACCACTCAACCCTTGACACTATCTCTTAACCTTACTTCCCGTGAAAAATTTTCACATTCAATAACACGACCAACTCGTGTTAAACTCAACAGAGGATTTTCTCAATAGTATTTGATAATAAAGATACGAAATAAACAACTCACGTGATTAAACAATAACCAACATAAACAAAGACAACACATGAGATAAAAAGTAACTCCCTTAAATATGTCGCTTCATCAACGAAAGAATGGAAAGTTGTCAATCGAAAGATCTGCTGTGGGGCTTTAATATCTTCACTAAAAATTTCATGCACAACAGCCACAGAAACGTTTAAAATCAACAAATGTTTTTTCACTAAACTATCATACATGAAGGGCTGCAAAAACACAAAGGTTGCTGGAAGTTTTTCGCATGAAAATCACTATCATCGACAGCCCAAAAATCCCTCACAAATAGCAGAAAACGCAGCTCCCCTGATCTAAAGGGATTCTCAAAAATCAACTTGCAACAATCACTCAAAATCACCGAAAATTCAGCTGCCAAACATAGCTTAATACTCTCGAAAATACAGCTGCAAAGATCAAGAAAACTTCTAGAGTTTTCCCACACTAAATCAACAATCACACAGCCCTCAATGATGATTCAAAAAGAGAAGATTGTGCAATTGTCAAATCACTCAAGAACAAAACACGCAGCAGAGAAAACTCACAGCTGATTCCACAAGACATCAACCAACACACGTAAAAACCTCATAGAAAGACAGCTGCAATTGCTACCATAAACTGCGACTTCTACACCGAAAACACAGCTGAATCACTCAAAGATCAAAGACAGAACACAGTTGCACACACACTTCATCAACGATGTATAGTAAAAGACCCATTCAGCGTTTTGTTTTATGTTATTCACCAAAAACCCATCAACTCCACAGCCATGTTTTCACCACCCAACTCCAATATGCTTTCAGCTCTTTTTCCCGAAATCAAGCAACACTTACACAAAGAAATTTTCATTAATGCCCTTCAGTCCACATAACTATAACCAACCAAACCTCTAGTCAAGATAGAGTTCCATCACATCTAAAATATTATCCAAAATAGTCTTTTTATTTTTAAATTCAAGTCAAATCAGAATTATTGTTTAATCACACCAAGCCATAGTCCAGCTATCATCACCCAATTAAATTTAATGTAAATCTTGAAGCTATATTATCTTATAGGCCCAATTATCTAATAATGCCAAAATTAAATAATAAAAAATATATATATCATATACCTTGATAGTAATGACTCATGATATGGCTAAGAATGCCAACTCAAAGTCATATATTTGTCTTGTAAGAAAATATTAAGTTATTGGCATAAAACATGTCCCTTATAATTCATGACACATTATAATCTACCATGAATGTCTACCACCATTACTCTTAACATTTGACCATGCAACTTGTGTTGTGCAATTTCTTTATTGAGAAAAACTTATAATAGTTATATTTTTAGATATTAATAATAAATCAATGACTCATAAACATTTTATCTTTTAATTTTTTATTTCTAAGTTTTAAAAGTGTCTTCTTTTCTTCTCAAATAGAAAAGACTTTGTTGCTGGACTTTCTCCAATCCTGTAATGTAAGACATTTATGGATCAATTGAGTTTTGCGTGCCTGTATCCATAATTTCTTTTGTTTTCGTAAGATGTTGATTTATTCCCTTTCTGCTTCCTTTCCTTAATGTGGTTCCTCAATGGTTCAGAATTATTGAGATTCTTATACATAAGTTTTTGTTTCTAAAACTTATATACTCAATCACCAAACATCATATTGGTTCACCAACCATCATGATGGTTCATTGCTGGAAGAGAAAGGGAAAGAGTCTTTGACCCATTTGAGATCCATTCTGTAATACCCAATAACCATTATCTTGGGTGCTGTTCATGAGACTCAAACTATAAGTCACATGGCACATTAAATAGTCTAACATGTAAAACAACGACATGAATGCACAAGTAACCTAACATGACCCATATAAAGTTGTTTGATAAAGATGCAAAAGTTTGAGTTGAGTGCAAGATATGAAAACTACTGCATCGAAACTGTAAGCCTTAGTGTACAAAAGGATTATTCTTTTTATTCCACTTTTACTCCTTCCTTTTCTACTTGAATGAAAGATATCTCAGGGAATCTCTCTTTCCCACCAGTCTTGTAACCATCATCATTGTATTGGAATATTATATCTTTGAAATTATGCAAGTTATTAAATCACCATCATCATCATCACTCAGTCCGAAATCCTGCAATGAAGCGGTATTTGGGGAGGTCCGATAGTACGCAGCCTTACCCCTACATAGTAGAGAAACTGTTTCCAGTAGACCCATATGTAAATGAGACAATATAAGGATGATGCAGGGTACAAAAACAATTCATTAAAAAAACATAAGATAATGAAAATACCAATAATGGGAAATACCTGATGAAGGCCAGATTTACGAGAGCCTAAAAGCCTACAAAGTCCTTTCCTCTTTGACACTCAGTAAGTAATGGGACTTGCCTTAGAGACCCTACCGGAATGGCCCCCTACTGTCCCCTCGCACCTGTCGTGCAATCTGCGCAACATGATACGGTATCTCCTAGTAACTGCAACTGTTAATCCTTTACCCTTATCCGATCTCGCCAAACTTTTCTATTTCTAGCGACGACCTTACTAAGGGTCAACTCTGACATATCCTCCTTGATCATTTCTCGCCAGTTCTTGTAAGGCCACCCTCTCCTGCTCTTATATTCAGTAGCATCAAATTACAAACGTAAACTCTCTACAAATGGGCTATAAAATCTTATCTCGTCCTCAGAAATCTAAGTCGTACTTACCACTACTTGATAAGCCTTTATTATTATGGTTTATATTATATACTGAAGAGTGAGTGCCGATATTGTCGTCACTTTTGATTAGTTTAATGATGGCTTAACAATGTTAATAGATATTATCCAGAAAATGTCAATAGTTATTAATAAGCAACCTAACAACTCCATAACAGGAAGTGTTTGAAGCTCTTGTTTATATATTTGACTTGTTTCTTTTTTTGTTCCTTTTCCATTTATTCTTTATTTTTGTTTTGTAATACTCATGTTTTGTTAATGAGTACGTGACACAAGCCAAAAACCAAAAACAATTAGTGGAGATATCAAGTATGAATGTTGTCTCTACTCCCCAAGTTTTATTGTCTTGGGAGAATAACACAACTCTTAAAAGATAAACCAAAGATCAACAAAAATACTCTTTAACTTTAGCCAACAAATCAATATGAAGATAAGAAAATTAATAACAAAAAAAGATTAAAATTTTCGTAGAAAACCCTCTAGTGTAGATGAAAAAATTACGGGTTAAATTAATAAGTAAATCCACTAAATTCAAATAAAGATTTACAAAGTTTGATATCTCACTTGATCACAATTACATGTTATCTCACTAAGTTTCAGGGTTGAAATCAAAGTTGATTTATCAATCAGTAAATTCTCAAATCAATCCCAAAAATAATTAAAAAATGATGAGAATAATATATTACTTACTTTCTCTCTTTTTGTTTTTTTCCCTCATTTTTGGACGTGTTTCTGCACTCACATGCAAAACCTACATATTTTTTTCTTTTATATCACAAAATAGGTTTTTATGCACCATAAACGATCACATACACAACTACGTAAGTGATAATGTCTTTTCTAGCACTACCTTAGTCACAGATGTATACAGTTACAGAAAGTTACATGGTCGTCACACACGGCTGTATATGTTATAAACACGGGAGTGTATATGATCATTTATGTCTTTGCCCTTCACGTCCTTCTTCACATAGTTCCAAAGACTTATACAGTTGATCCACATGGCTCTGTAAATGGAGGACATGGGTGTGTATACCCTACGTGACCGTGCTTACCCAAAAGATGTTATTCCAACCACCATCTATCTTGACTTCACTTGTTCGTCATTCTCATGAATCATAAAGGGATCTATGAGCGCTGAAAGTCTCAAAATGGGTTGGACACTCATCAATCTCCCCCTCCAGCCTAATTATGGGGAAGATACATTACGTTTTAACATCTACTTGAGAGACATCCTGACAAGCTTACTACAAAACTCATGGTTGCTTTCAGGAACCGCTCTAGTCAACATATTAGTACCATTCCTATTCGTATGAATCTTCTTCAACATCAATTATTGCTCCTCAATCACGGACCTTAACCAATGATATTTGAAATCTATGTGCTTTGTCTGAGAATGATACATAGTATTTTTGCTCAAGTCAATAGTACTTTGACTATCACAAAATAATACATAGCCTTTTAGCTTCATATCCAACTTTTAAAGAAACCTTTTCAACAAGAGCATCTCCTTACAAGCTTCCCTTATAGCTATATACTTTACTTTAGTTGTAGACAAAGCCACACACTTTTGTAGCTTGGATTGTCACAAGATGACTCCCCCTGTAAACTTGAAAAAAAATTAAAGTGAATTTTATTCTATCAAGATCTTCAGTCATATTTGCATCCATATAACCTTCTAGAGTTGGCTCGCCATTACCAAAACATAAATTATACTTTGAAATACCTTTCAAGTATCTCAAATTTTATTTAACTGCTTCCTAGTGAACTTTTCATAAATTTGACAAGTATCTGCTCACTATTCCAATAGCCTGTGCAATATCTAACCTTGTACACATTATTGTATACGTTAGAGACCTTACTGTAGATGAGTATAGAATATAAAACATACCATCTTTCTCCTTTTTTGTTGAGAGGTATGCACACTTACTCAGCTTGAAGTAAGATGCTAGTAGTGTGCTAACTGGCTATGCATGCTTCATATTAAACTTATCTGACACTTGTTTAATATATCCTTCCTATGATAATCATAGTTTCCTACTCTTCCTATCTCAAGTTATTTCCATGCCTAAAATCTACTTTGTAGGTCTCAAATATTTCATGTTAAAAGATTTAGATAAATCATCCTTTAATTTTTAGATTCTTGCAACTTTTTGACCACTGCCTTAGAGCTTGTTTTAACTTGTATAAGCTTTTCTTCAACTTGTAGGTCAAATGCGCCTTGCTTTTAGCTTTGAAACCGTCTGGTTGCTCCATATATATCTCCTCTTCTAAATCTCCGTACAAGAAAATTGTTTTAACATCCAATTGTTTAAGATCAAGGTCTAAACAGATAGTTAAACCCAATCTTGTTTGAATTGATGTCATCTTAACTACCGATGAGAAGATTTCATCAAAATCTATGTCCTTCTTTTGACTGAAAGCTTTCACTACTGGCCTTACATTATGCTTCTTTGGCTTGTCACCATATTTTTTTTATCTTGAACACCCATTTATTCTTTAGTGCCTTTTTGCCTTTTGGAAGCTTCACAAGCTCATATGTATTATTCTTCTTCAATAAATTCATTTCTTTCTTCATAGTTGCGAGCCAAAGATCTTTGTTTTCATGAGATGCAACCTCTTTCACATTCTCAGGCTCCCTCTCAATAGTGTCCAATAGATATTTTGCACTTAAATATCTAGTAGAAAGCCTTTTCTCCCTTATCAACATTTGAAGTTATATCTCACTAACTGTTGGTTCCAATTGGCCTCCTGCTCATTATCCCCAATAACTTCAACTTTAACATTTTTCGAGTGTAGTTAGCTCATCATTACTAGGTTGTACCAGATCACTATCAATGTGTTTTTGTTCACATACTTCATCTCGTTCACTTGTAGATTGTTTAGTAATAGGAGAAATTGGAGAAGATTTATTGTAAGATGAGCTAATATGAGTAACTTTATCTCCTTTTAAAAGATCAGTACCTCTCTCGTGCTCCTGGAATACCACAGCCCTGCTTCTGACCACTTTTTGCTTCTCTGGATCATAGAGTCTAAAGTCAAATTGGTCATCGCTATAGCTAACAAAGATGCAAGGAATCACCTTTGAGTCAAGCCATTATTGCTGATCATTGGGTATGTGTCTAAATACCTTGTAGCTAAAAACTTTCAAATGATGATATATGGGATCTTTACTAGTCCACACTCTCTTAAAAATCTTAAAATTCAATAGAATTGAGGGAGCTCGATTGAACGAATGGATTGCAGTTCTGGCTACTTCACCCTAAAATGTCTTTGATAATATGGACATTCTGAGTATGTAACAAACCTTCTCTACAATAATTTTGTTCATCCTCTCAGCAACACCGTTATGTTGTGGAGTACTAGGTTCAGTGTTCTCAAGCGTAATGCCATGTGATATACAATAATCTTCAAACACCTTGAAAGTGTACTCACCTTTATTATCTGTTCACATACACTTTAGCTTCCCTTTCTACCATGACATGAAACTTCTCTAAAGTTTCAAATGCTTGACTATTTGCTTTTAACATGTAGTTTTCCTTGAAGCATCACCAACGAATGCAACAAAATATTTGTTACCTTCTAGTGACTCCTCAAATGGGCTACAAACATTTGAATACACCAACTTTAATATCTCGATCTTCCTTGTAGATCTTATCTTGAAAGAGACTTTATGTTACTTTCCTGCCAAACAATGATCACAAGGATTAAGCGTTAAAGTGTTTTTTACTGGGATAAGGGATTTACCAGCAAATAACTTTATTCCCTTCTCACTTATGTGCTCCAATTACTAATGCCACATATTTGGAGACGTATCCTCTTTGACTGTGTATGCTTCTCTACCACCATACACTTTCAAGTGTGTTTTGTACAATATGCAACACAACTCTTCTCAAGCAATAGTCATTGCTCCCTTAGACATTTTGCACTTCCTATCCCCAAAAATGTGCTTAGATCATTATTAATTTAACATATTTGTTGATAAAAATTTAGCTTTAAATCGGGGATGTGTCATACATCTCTTAGAGTTAATAGGCATCTGACATTCATTTGATCTCGAATATCACCCATATCGACAATCTTAACAGAACTTTGATTTCCTATCTGTACACTCACAAAGTCTCCACTCTTATAGCTTGAGAAGTAATCCACTTTTGAAACACAATGAAAGGAGCTCCTGTGTCAATCAGTAACTCAGAACCTAAATTACTGACATGGAATCATTCACTTATTGTACAAACTAGGGACACCTCATCATCTATGCTTGAAGTTATTGCGGCTGTGTTCTTATCATCTCCATCATTCTGATGATCTTGTTTTTTATCCCTGTTCCACTTGTAGAAGAATCTCTTAATGTGTCCTAGCTTGCCACAATAGTGGCATGTCTTCATATCTTTATCACATTTGGACTTTGATCAGATCTTAAACTTGTTACGCCCTTTGGGACCCCTGCTCTTGCTCCTTTCCCTGCTTTCTTCCATGAAAGTCTGTATGTTGTCAACTCCTATCTCTTTTCTTTTATATCTTCATTGACATACTTTCTTTGATTACATCTAAATAAAGGACACCTTCAATAGTTGAATTGCTTATTATCACCACCAGCATCTCCTAGTTATTCAGTAGTAATCTCAACAGGAACAAATCTTGAAGCTCATCATCAAGAATGATCTTCATTTTAGTGAGCTTATTGATTATATCCTGAAAATTACTTAGATGCTCTGACACAAATTTTCTAGCTTTAGCTTAAAGCTTACAAGTATTTTAATCAGAGAGACCTTATTATAAGCAATCTTCTTTTTATAGAGTCCTTCTAGCATTTTTCACAGCTCAAAAGGACTCATTTCTTGAGACACATGGTTGAATATACTGATATCAATCTATTGTCTAATCGTGCCTAGATTTTTTCATTTCATCTTTCCTCATTCTTTATCTGACATCTTCTCAGGTCTTAAATGAACAAGATCCCTCAAACCTTTATCTACATTAATAAGATCGAAGAGATCTTTACAGTATAGAAGGTCATCCATCATGGGCCTCCAAAATAGACTAGTTTATTAACATCAACTTGACCATAGTGCTATTTCCATCTTCCATCACAATGACTCTGATGCCACTTATTAGGAGACAATAATACAACTCTCTAAAAGATCAACTACAAAACACTCTTCAACTTTATCCAACAAATCTGTGTGAGAATAGAAAACTTACTAACAAAGAAAGCACCAAGATTTATGTAGAAAACCTTCCAATACAGAGGAAAAATCTATGGGCCAAACCGACAAGCAAATCCACTAAATTAAAATAAAAATTTGCAAAGTTTGATATCTCGTTCCACAACTTCAAGTTGTCTCGCAAAGTTTCAAGATTGAAACTAAAGTTGATGTATTATTCAACAAACTCTCGAACCAATCCTGAAAACAATTAAAAAAAAAGGGTGAGAGTATTGTACTGCTTGCTCTCTCTCTCTATTTTTTCTCACGTTTGGATATTTTTGATGCACTCACATCCAAAACTTATGTATTTTTCTCTTTTATATAACGAAATATGTTTAGTTCACAGGAAAAAGAATTCTATTCCTAGTATATTCTTAAAGTTTAAATAATCATTTTTTTGGCTAGACAAAAATACAAGAATACCTAATCTTAAGATTATACCTAATCCTAAGATTAGGTATTCCTCAATTTTTAGGAATAGCTAAAGATCATCAAAAGTTGTCTTTACCTATTCCAAGAATATAGTTATTTGTTGAAGACTTTTTTATCCTTCTTAATAATAATAATAAGAAGGATAATAAAATTAATAATAATAATAATAAGAAATTAATAATAATAAGAAGAAAATAATCATAATCATAATAGTAATAATATTAATATTAAGAAGAAGAAGAAGAAAAGTAGTAGTGATGATGATGATGATGATGATGATGATAAAATTAATAATAATAAGAATAATTGTAAGTAGAAAATTAATAATAAGAATAATTAATAAGAATAATAAAATTAATAATAAGAAGAAGAAAATTAATAATAATAAGGAATTTAATAATTAATAA
>JANKOD010000001.1:15595235-15607828 GCA_026284645.1 Erythroxylum acuminatum
TTTATTCTTATTATTATTTATTTTAGTATTTTTGTTAATTATATTTTATTTTTGTTATTATTATTAAATTCCTTATTATTATTAATTTTCTTCTTATTCTTCCTAATTTTAATATTATTTTTATTATTAAATCCCTTATTATTATTATTTTTCTTCTTATCATAAAAATAAAAAAGTCTTCAACAAATAGTTCTATTCTTGGAATATCTAAAGACACATTTTGATGATCTTTAACTATTCCTAAAAATTGAGGAATACCGGTATTTTTGTCTAATCAAATAAATGATTATTTAAAATTTAAGAATATACCAAGAATATAATTCTTATTATTGTAAAACAAACATACACTAAGTTTTTCACAGATCAATAAGTTAAACCTTAACATTCCAGAGTGAACAATTATATTTATAACATTTAGAAAACATTAAAATTAGAGCCCACCATAACAGAAAATTTAATCTCGTCTGTTAAGTGTCAAGTTAGCGCTGACCTGACAATTTTTAATATTTTTTATTTTTTATAGACCTCAAGTACTATGTCATCGCAAACGTGATAAGATGAGACCCACTTTTTTAAAAAAATGACAAAGGGGTCAATTTTGACATTAAATTTTACACCATTCGACAAGTTTAATCGTAACATTTCAAAGAGAACCCTTAAGATCCTAATTTTTAGAAAACTTTAAAATTTAATCCTATTATAATAGAATTACTAACAGCTTGATGATATCACTGACCTAACACTTTTTAAATAATTATTTTATTTTATTTTCACGTTACAACGGGTTATATCGGAATTGCAATGCGGGCCTGCAAATAAAATAAAATATAGCGGCTTTATAAAAATTGTAGTTCTCTATTGTGGCTTTATAAAAATTGGTTCTGAGAGTGTGTTTCATTTTTAAGCAATTCTTTTAACATTACAATACTAAACTTTCAAACTTCTCATATGCACATTTGCATTAAAATTAAACATTTAATTATTACTTATACATGTAAAATGTTCGTGATTTTTAGTTTTTTAATATTTATAATTATCATATTTATCTTTATAATTAAAATATATAATTTTTATAATTCCATGTAAGTTGTTGCCGTTGTTATTATTGTTATTGTTGTTGTTCTTATTATTATTGTAATTAGAATAGAATTAGTAATTTTATATTTTATTAATTTACATTTATCATAAAATAATTGTTATTAATTGCGTTTTTTATGCTTTTCAAAAGATAAGTTATGAGAGAATTTAATACGAGGTTTGAAGTAAGATAATTTCAACTTGTTATGGATAAATATAAGTGAAAGATAGAAGCTTTTTTTTTTTGACATTAAAAGATAGAAACTTTTAATTTAATATTTGTTATTTTTATTAAACTGCCGAGTAGATTTGGTTAGAAAGAATTTATTATAATCATGCTTAAGTTAAGTTAAGTTTGATAAGGGACAAGTTACTCAATTAAAAAATTTAAAAACTTAGACACTGAATTGAAAAAATCTCAAAAATCTAAGCACTGAAAACAAGTTTTCAAAGGTTATTCTCAACAGTAAACCAAATATTTCTCGGTATGCCTGTAGCATCTTCAAGATGATGAAGCTCATCACGGGCACTTAGGCTTTCCTTCTTTGGTTTTCCAATCCCTATAGCAGGGGCATTCATCTTTGTGTCCATATGTGCCCGAAGGAACACACAAACATTTCTGACAGCAATGGGTGCAGATTTTCAGGCACCTGTTCTTGTATTGTGTGGCTGAGCACCTGCCCCCACACGCTTTTGGACAATCTGTAAATTAAAATTACCCACCGTCAGTTTTTCTGAAACTACAAAACCGATATCACAAACATGCAAGATCACCTTTTAGAGGAACTGATCCTTCTCCACCCGCCTATAAAATCGATAAATAATTCATGTCATTAGTATTTATTTATTTGGCTCGAAGAAGAGTTGACATAGAGAAGAGGAAGAGAGCACTCACATGTGAAAGTTGAACAACGAAAGCCATGGCAATAAGGACAAGGAAGGCAGAGGAGAACCATGAGAGTCTAGAAGCCATGATGGCTTTTTTTTTTTTTTTCCCCTTCTGTTAATTAGATCTTCAAGTACGAAGTATATGCTAAATGCCCCCAACTGAGATTACTGTTACAGCAAGAATAGTGCGTTAGTTACTGACCAGATGATGTGTTTATATAGCGTCTGAAAGTTGAAAGTTTGGTTATAGGGAGCAATTTGTTCACTTAATCCGTGTGCAATGGATAGTGTTACCTTATAAAATTATTCAGTTTATACTATTTCTATACTTGGGATGATTTTTTAGCTCAATAAGAAGTACAAGAGAGGGAAAAAAAAAAGTTAATGACCATACAAACACACAAATGGATTTGCTTCCATTTTAATATTAACATATTAGATTTTAATGTTATTAAATATTGACAAATTACCTATTATCATATTAAAATTTAATAACGCGCTCTTAATTCTTTTACAATTTAAATAAACATTTATGAAAAGTGATTAATTCTCATATTTTTGTTAATGTTTCGGTTCGTTTGAATAATATTATTTTAGCAACAAATTTTAACTTTCAAATTTTATTTTTTTGGTCTTAGACCGAGGTATCCACCAGCAGATTCAGTGACTAATCCCCTCGCTGGTTTGTAGGCCTCACAGGCTGGGACAGCTATCCCAAAGATTTAAGGCTGCTCCATACCCAAAGTTAAGAATCAAATCCTTGACCTTTGGTTAAAGATGGATGAGTCTCTGCCACTCAACCACACCCTGTGAATCTATATACAGTAAAAGATTTAAAAAGATATATTCTTTTTGTCTTTTGGCATCAACAAATTTAAGTAGGATTGAGAAGGGAGTTCAAATTTAAATGGGCAATCTAGGTTTAGGTTGTCATGTATTTAAATCAGGTTAGAGTTGTTGCCTGTTGGGTTAGAATTGAGTAGTAGATATCCATTCCCAGCTATCTCAAGTTGTAGTCATAACAGAATAACAATGTTTATTGTTATATATAAAAAGAAAACCTCTCACTACTCTACCATAATGCGGCGGCATCAAAATCCTCGTAATCGATCGAGTAAGAAATCGATGAGTTCATTTGATTTGATTTTGTTCAGTTCCTTTCCTCGAAGATCTTAGTTTGCTTCGAGCGATACGTCACTTAGTTTTAAATTTAAACACTAGGGTTAAGGCTTCTTTTTTACGCAATGCCAAACTGTAACAACAATTCTAGACATTATATATATAAGACTTTATTACTTTTTTTTAATTGTATTACTTTTTGTTATATGTAGCAACAAGATAATATTATCGTTGCTTTTTAATATTATTAAAGGCAATACTTTAAAAATTGCTACATTTTCTTAATTTTCAACACTTTTTTAAACTGTTACAAATGTATCGTTGCCTAAAGCTATGCTTGGTTGTACGTAAGGTTTTTAATGGAATAGAATAGAATAGAATGTAATATAACAATTTATAATGGAATACAATATAAATGGATGTAACATTAGAAAATTGTTATTTGAGGGGGATGGAATGGTTCATAATGTAATATAGTGAAATGTTATTTGGATAAATAGTTTATAATGTAATATAGTATAAATTTGTTTATCATTTTACATTTCATCCTAAACCTCCAAATTGAAGATTTTTTATTTTTACTGTTTATGATTGAATGAGATGTAATATGAAACTCTCCTCTTCCATTCTATTCCATTTCATTATAAACCCTCCTCTCAAACGATGGAATAATATTAAATTCCATTTTATTCCATTAACAAACTCCCAACCAAACATAGCCTAAACTTCTTTTCATTGTAGTGATATTTGATACTTTAATATAATATTTTAATTTATACTTGATACTTTAATATGATTTTTAAATTTTAATCTCTTTTATTATGATATCTTTCTAATGAAATATTAAATTTAATTATGTTTGTTAAAAACCAATTGAAGTGCTTTTTTTTTTGTTACAATATTTACATAGGTTAATGCAAGAAAAAAAATAATTTATATTGCTAATTCTTACTTATTGCAATATTTTTAATAATAGTCATAACATTTTTATCACAAAAATTAAAATATTTAAGTGTGAAAAATATTTTCAAAGACAATAATTTTGAATAATATTGACCATAAGGGTAAGCTTATTATTGTGACGATCTTTAATCGACATTAATTAGTTGAGTTTATATTAGCGACAAGTTTTAGTCACAAAAGGTTTAAAATTTATGTGACAAAAAGATTTCTTGTTACAATTATTTTAAAATTTATGTGTTGAAAAGATTTCTTATCACTATCATTTTGAATAATAGTGACCATAGTGGTTCATATGCTAATGTGACGATATATTATTTCCACTAACTATGTTTGCTTATGTTGACAACAATTCTCATCACAAAAATATATAAAGTGACAAACGATTTTCTCGTCACAATAACGAATATTAATAATGACAATAATTTATTTTGTCACAATTACATTTCATTCTTGCTAAAATGGTATAGACACTAAATATTTAATACTATTAGTGACAACTTAAGAGTGACAAAGTTATTATGGGCACTAATAACATATTATTAGTTACGATGTAATTGTGAAAGACTTGGTAGTGTCACAATTACTATACCATTAGTGACTACATAATAATTTATCACAAATAATGAAAGTAATAGTGATTTACAAAATTTTGTCACAGTAACTATCATATTTGGGACGAAATATTTAAATGTCACTAAATGTCCTAATTCTGGTAACATAAAGACTTAACGTGAAAAATTATAATTTGACCTCTAGAAATGATAGAATCATTTTTTGTTAGATCAAATAAGAGTCTTAGAAAGAGATGAAAGAAGGTCGATAAGAAATATTTAAAAATTATAATAATAAAGAAGAAGAATAAATATGTGGAAATTATAGGAATTCATATTTAATGACTTCAGTTGTTCCAATATAACATAAGTGAAAGAAAAAGAAAATGGAACAAAAAGATCTTAATCTCGATGGCAAATTTATTCCCTAACTTTGTACACACTATTGGGAAATTAGGAAGGGAACCAAGCCTACCCGTAGCGTAACAATTACAATTTTTTTTCACATTTTGGCTTTCCGAAAACCAATATAACTTTAATTATATAAAATGGTTAATAATTAAATCATAATAAAGCATGAATCTTAATTCGTATTATATTTCGAAGCTTGATCATATTCTTGTCGTATCCTTCAAACCATTTCCAAAACTGATTCATCTTAACCACCGTAGTCGCATGTGTCTGGCTTTTAATGGTATCCACATAACAAGTTGAGAGAATTTTGTAATATTTACAAAATGGGTTAAGCAAGAAGTGCTAACTCCATTAAAGTTTAAGTCTATTTATAATATGTTTTGGATATTTTAGTAATTTAATTGAAATTAAATTCTAATTTTAATTAAACTTTAATTAGAATTACAAATAATTCTAATTAAATACAAATTATGCCCAAATAAGATCCAGTATCTCATATTTATCCTTATTTATTAAATATTTCATATTTTATCGTAAAGTTTCTCAAACTTTATAATCAAGTCAAACTTGATTCAAATATATTTGCTCTCTTCAACCTGTTCTTTATGTGAGACCCATTAGTTCCCAAATATGTTGGTAATGATTATAAATTATAATTATAATTAGATAAATTAAAACTCCTTTTAGTTTTTCTTTAATTCTCCAATTAAACAATTTATAATCATAGATCAACATTGGCATCATGTAACACATTATGACCACCAAAAAATTTAGAAATGTCAAAGTATTTTTAAACTATCCTTTCCATCTATGATTTTTTTTGTATAATTCAATTCTTTCATTATATAATATTTTGATTAGACATAGAGCATGTAATTAATGTTTACTTTATTTTGAGTCCAATCATATTAGTTCTTTACCATTCGCTATTGATTCAATCAATGACATTTATAAATTATTTACAAAACTTCATTCTACCTTAGCTAAAGATTTCCCAAATCAATAACATTTGAGAACAACAGATCATTCTCCTAAATTAATTTAGGGTGATGAATCCTATGTTAATCACTTAACTACCTCCATATAGTTCATACTATATTTAATGACAACTGGTTGAATGACCTATGATTAGAATAGATCATAAATAATATCCAAACATAGCAATTGAAAGGACCCATCCTTAGATTCTCCTTTCATAACCTAAGTGGATCCCTCCCAGTAACCCCATGGTAACCCTCCAATCGATATCTAACTCAATCGAAAGATTCCCGCAAAGCCAAGTCGTTTAACTATTAAAAAAACTTTCATATTTTAAAAGTTAAAAGCGCAAAAAAAGTAAGAATTTTTTTGATTTGTAACAGAAATTGTGTGGCCCAAATATTGGACCTTTTGGACTCCAAATACACATTTGCTTTGTTTTGCAAAAAGCTGATGATGATTGAGGATGGATAATACCACTTCTACATGGCACAGATGATCTTCCCAAGTCTTGGAATATATGAGAATGCCGTTAAAAAAAAACAAGAATGAATTTTCGTAGGTAGGGACGAAAAATCTCGTTCATGAGTCCTTGAAAAGTGGATGGCGCATTCGTTAAACCGAATGGCATTATGAGAAATTCGTAATGACTATCATGGGTTTGGAATGTTGTCTTGGGAATCTCGTCATCATGGACCTCGATCTGATCATAGCCTGACCTGAGATCAAGTTTAGTAAACAAAATGGCACCATAAAGTTCATCCATTAATTCATCGATTATCGGGATTGGATACTTGTCTTTGATGGTGATTGAATTGAGAGCCCGATAGTCTACGCAAAACCTCCACTCCCCACTAGCCTTACGTACAAGTAAGACCGGCAAAGAAAAAGGACTTCGACTGGGTCGAATTAATCCTGAAGCTAACAACTCTTTTACTGGTCTTTCAATTTCTGCTTTTTGATAGTGTGGGTACCATATAGTCTCACATTCACTAGTTGAGCACCTTCTACTAGTGGTGTGTAATGATCATGGGAACAATGAGGTGGCAGAGTGGTTGGTACCTCAAAGACACTTTTGTAGGCTTGAAGGAGGTCGTTCAAATCGGATGGATAGTTATCGTGATCTTGGCTCTCTGAGTCGGTTGAAACCAACTGAACGAAGAAACCGTGTCCTATTGAGCTAGAAAATAGCTGATTAGGTTCCTTGTCATTCAGGACTTTTAATGCTTGCGGATCTAGGCCATCGAAAGTGTAACGAACCCTATCCAGTGTGAAGGACATTTGTAATTTGGAGTAATCGGTTACAATGGGCCCAAGAGTCTCCAACCATTGAACTCCCAAAACGACGGGACATGCAGAAATTGGCATTACAAAGAAATCAGTGACTACCTGGCATCCTTGAATAGTCAAGCGCACACCATGACAGATTTGGGAGCATTCCACACGATTCATATTGGCCACAATGATACGAAATTTTGGAGTTGTTTCCACGAGTAGACTGAACTTAGTGACAACCTGTTGATCTATAAAGTTTTGTGTGCTACCACCATCTATCAAGACCATGCAATCCTTACTGACGAGCCTTCCTTTCAGTCGAATAGATTGGGGATGCTGAGCGCCGATAACAGCATGGAAAGAAGTCTCTGGGGTTCCATTTGTATCTTCTTCACTATCTTCACCGATATCTTCATCAATGGATTGGATGTGGGAATCATCTTCGATCATGAAGAGCTGCAGCTTAATACATCGATGCCCAGGAACGAACTTCTCATCACAGCAAAAGAACAACCCTTTTCCCTACGTTCTCGAGCTTCTTGAGGCAAAAGATGCCTTGGTATGGGTAGAGATGTACCTGTCCACGGAGGTGGTCCCACTAAGCTGGGAGTGAGTGGAACTTGGTGACTTTGGTCTGTAAGTATTCTGTCGTGACAGGAAAATGGTCTTACAAGGGTTGGAAAATTTTTCTTCAACGATCCTGGCAGCGCTAAATGCATCCACGAGAGTCTTAGGTTTGTTCAACTTTACATGTGGTTGTATATCACTTCTAAGTCCGGCTATGAATTTGTTAACAAGGTAGGATTCGGGTAACCCATCAACACGCTCAGAGAGACATTCAAACGTCTCCTAGTAGGCTGCCAAAACGCATCATGACTGCTCGAGATAATTCATCCCAAGAAAGAGGTCCACGAAACTTAATGTACCATTGGTACCACTAGAGTGCTAGTTTCTCCAAATGAATTGAAGCTAGATGCACCCTCCTTCTAATAGAATGTTTTGGTAGTCAAAGTACTGAGTAACACGAAATAACCAAACTTGTGGGTCTTCCCCGTCGAACTTCCTAGCTACACGTTGCATACTTCATGCAACCTTAAAAACTACGTTCCACTTGGCCCACTAAAGAACCCCACATAGCGTGGACTGCCATGGGCTAAAGAGAACTTATTAGTTTGTTTCTGTGTATATGTATGATCACCATTGCTGCTGTTTGTTTCTGCCTTTTGATTCCTAATTATTCCATCTTTTGTGTTTACTTAGGGCCTGTTTGTAGTGTTCTGTTGTTTATGTCTGTTGCATTTTGGTTTCTGAAAAAGGGATGTATGTCTATATCAGATTTATGTCTGTTGCGTTTTGGTTTCTGAAAAAGGGATGTACGTCTATATTAGATTTATGTCTGTTGTGTTTTGGTTTCTGAAAAAAGGATTTATATTAGTCACGGAGCAAATCCTCTGCTTTTAGCCTTTATCACTTTGTCAAAGCAAAAAACTTTACAGATCCAATTGATGAAGATCGACATGGAGAAATTAGTGGCAATGACGCTGGTGTGTATAAACTAGCAGATGGTTGCGTCATAAAAGCAGAACCCTAGATATTCTCAACCACATACTCTTATCTTATGAAATAGAGTTTCAATACTCTTATCTTACCTATAAATAGAGCAGCAGTGATCTTAGGATAAAAAAGCATCGTTGTCCTTACTAGCCCCGTAGCCTTCCTCTAGACCAAAAAGAAAAATAGATCATAAATCGTGTTTTTTAGTATGCAGCACTTGCGAGTAATAAGAAGGTTCAATCAAATACTTGCATGTCAAAACTCCGATCAGTAGCAGCAATCTCGGAAATGACTCGAACAAGCTTAGAAGCATTTCTTCTAAACACATCACAGCTGAAATCTCTAAGAGCTCTAGTTGAAAACTCAAAGCTAGGAAGCTTCCTCTGTTGTCTCCACTTGTCTCCATCCAGTGCGAATATACCTTCACCAAAAAGGCCATAGACAATCTCTCGATCATACTTTCCTGTGCAGTACTTGGCGAACCTAGTCTTCAGAACTTGCTCAATGTTTCTAGGGCAGGTGGTGTGGTTCATTTAATTATTGTAACATCAGACATATTACACTACTCATACTACTATCATTTCATAAATATAAATCCAGACATACATAATAATAGGTAGATCTTAGAATTAGAAGCACTATATAAATAGATTATTGAAACACACCAATTTCTAGTAGCCATTAGCTAATGGCATTCAAGTCCTGAAACCGGTATCTTCTCATGAATTATTTCAACTGTTTGATCGACCTCGCATTCAGACGCCACTGGAAGGAGCATATCTTGCGATGGAAATGAAGAAATGACTACTTTTCCACGGGCTCTTCCAGTTTCCAAGTGTCGAAAAGCTTCAATTACATCTGTAAACTTATAGGGGCCGGTAGGATCAATTATAGCTTGGAGCTTGCCAGTTTCCAGTAAAGAATTAAGCTTTTCCAGGTTTTCTCCTGATGCTATCAAGCTTGAGTAGACAGCCCTGGGATGTGATGGTGGCCAAGTTATGTCAACAATTGGTGCTTCCTCTTTGGCTACCACAAAAGAATTCTTTGTGTCACCTGAAAATATGAAATTTTATATATCATTAATTTTTCATGGACAGCAAACGGGAAAACTTGCAAGCATAAAGGCAATGCACAATAAACCATTTTCTGCCCAAACCAGAAAAGTCAAATAAGAAAAGTTCATCAACAGTTCAATGAGAGTTGGGGTTTGAAAAGCCTGACTATGCTAACCGTTGTTGCACCATTACTCTCAAATCTATAGCGACTGGGCCTTAAACTTATCATTTGACAACATTTCAACGACCAATCAGAGCTTGTAAGATGAAATGTTAATAAGTTTGAAGTATATTCCATTCCATATATGAGTTGATTCACCCTTAAGACGTAGTATTGATAACACAAGATCAAGGGATAAAGAAGCAGAGATCAAAACATGTACCAATTGTATCGTATACGAAATCATATCTCTCACTTATATCCTCATATCTAGTTGTTGTGTAGTCAATGACCTCATCAGCTCCCAAATTTTTGACAAATTCAACCTTTGGAGTGCTAGTTGTAGCAGCAACATAAGAAGCTCCATACAAGTGTTTGGCCAACTGAATAACCAAAGTTCCAACACCACCTGCTCCACCAACTACGAAAATTGTCTGCCCCTCTTTAAAGCCTGAAGTGACGAAACCTTCAATTGCAGTCTGAACTGCCAATGGCAAGCTTGCAGCCTCCTCAAATGAAAGGTTATTTGGCATTTTAGCAACCAAACTCTCTTCCACAGTTGTGAACTCTGCCAGTGTCCCAAGCTGTTTCATCGGTCCCTCTGTATTAAAAGTTTGAATGTTCCCGTAAACCTTGTCACCAATCGCAAATTTTGTGGCACCATTGCCTTTTGCTACCACTATACCTGCCATGTCACATCCAGGAACCACCTGCGTCGAGATTTGCTAGCATCTTGCATTATCATCAAGTAAGGCAAACAGTTGATCTCTCAGTTACATTCTTTAGGTCAATGTTGTATTGGGAATTTGGGATGTTCCTACTTCTTGAAACATTGTGATTGTAACTCAACATGCTCACAGAGAATTGCTATATTCCAGCAAAGGCTTAGAAGAAATAGGATTTTTAAACCAAAGAGACTTGGCATATTTCTTTAACATTCTCTTTACCATCTTCCTGTCTCTCTATACGAGTGAATTAGTTTGAACATAAGATTTCCTTCCAGTCATTCCCTTCAAATTCCAAATTACTATAGTACTAAAATCCATTTCAGAAACATAACTTTAAAAAAGTAAAAAGAGATTGGCCAATGCCTTTTTGAAGGCCGATTAACCAAACTACATCAAACAGTGCTTATACTAAGAACTAGCTACTTTAGCAACCGAACGATTTCTAATCAACCAAGATTTCCTAAGAAGCTCTTCAGATTAATAAGACACTAACTATGTAAACAAACAATTTAGAAGAACCACATGATAAAACAAATATAGAAACTATGATTCTCGCCGGTTCAACTCTCAATACATGACTCTTAACAGGATTGATTCTACTCACAGGAAATTCTGAAGGGAAAATGGGTCGCTCACGCCTCTTGATATCAATAGGATTCAATGCAGCAGCTTTAACTTGGACACACAGTTGATTATTCTGAGGAGCAGGAATTGGGATCTCTGCCAATTTCAGGACTTCCTTAGGACCGTACTTCTCATAGAACCAAGCTTTTTGCATATTGCTATCTCTCAAAAGGTGCTAAGATATTAGTCAGTTATATTTAATTTGTAAGTGCAAATGTTTAAGTTTAAGGAAGAGAAATAATAAGTCTGAGATATTAAGAAATGGATTTAAGTAAGGTGACTCTCAACAACAAGGACAAAATGTAATTATTGTCTAGAAAGATGAAAAGATCAAATTTTACTGCAAATCCTGCTAGGATATCTTACAACATATTCTGAATCACATGTTTGATAATGAAAATTCATCCATTAATTAAGTGATACTGTTACCAAAAGTACAGGCTATTAGGTACAATGCAGCCTGCATGTACTAATGAACAGAATCTAAATCTTCTGTCTAATATTACTCTATCTTATTCTGTCTTATGGAATTTCAACCATTTATTTTACGGGACCCACGCGGGACCTATGTGAGACCCACATAAATAAATAGCTGAGATTTATTGGACACAATAAGACACCATAATATTGGACAGAAAATCTGGACTCGAACATGCCACCACTTTTGGAGTTGAGCCGATGGATGTAGCCAAACCATGCAAATGTCGTCTTCATCTTTCCCCATATTCTTTCTTGATCTTTATTAATGCTAGACCAAATCTCCTAATGGGTATTATAAGAGCAACTTCACTTATAGAATGCTGCAAAGTTTTGTCAGTAAGGATTCGTAAAAGCCTATACACAGGCGAAAGTGACTGCAGAAATCTTAGGAGGGCTTGGTTAATGTGTTTAAGAAGGGGTTAATGGATAAGGAATAAAAAGTGAATGGTTGGTTGTTGATTATTATTATAAGGGCAATAGTTTGATATCCCACTTTTGGGGAATCCTCCATACCCTCCATTTAGTAGAGAAATGAAACTCATTCCTTAGTAGCAGGGTCGTTCTTATAGTTTTATAGGCCCGGGGCGAAATTAAAAAAAAGGGCCCCAATAAATTGGCAATATACTTAAGTTTACATATTTGTATGAAATATAAATGACTCAATTTATAAATTTACGTAACCAACTAAATATTAAATGATCATAACACTAACAAATACATAGAGGAT
>JANKOD010000001.1:15607928-15636750 GCA_026284645.1 Erythroxylum acuminatum
ATATTGTAATTAATTAAGTAAGTAAAATATAATTAATCACAATATAATTAATTAAAATATTATTATTAATTAATTAATTACAATATAATTAATAAAAATATAATTCATTAATAAAAATATTGTAATTAATTAAATAATTACATTATAATTAAATAAATTATTATTATTAATTAATTAATTAATTAAAAATAATTAATTAGTTACAACATAATTAATTAAAATATAATTCATTCATTAATTACAATATAATTAATTAATTAATTAAAATATAATAATTTATATATATATATTTTTACAAACCAATTATTATAATAATGGTAATCATTTTTTCTTTTTAATCAATTACTATAATTATAATAATAATTTTTATTTTATTTTTTATTATATTCATTTTTTTCTTATTACTTTGCGACGCATCATCAGGGAATTCTCCACTTGTCCTCAACATCATCCATGTGCTCGAGTGAAAAGCCTATACACAGGCGAAAGCGACTGCAGAAATCTTAGTGAATTCTCCATGAGTTGTCCTCAACATCATCCATGTACTGGAGTAACGTGACTACATCAGGAGGAGGACCAGACATTTATTTCGCATAATAGGCAATGTTAAGCTAACAAGACAACTTCTCAGGAAATGAAAACTGACCAACCGTCCTAAACATGTTTCTTGTTGATATCCATACCCCATACCCGATAATAAGAACTTAGTGATGGATGTGAATTATGAGTAGAAAAAAAGAGATGAAATACATATAAATGGAAAAGATTCGTGAACTTAATATCTTAAAATTTTGAATTGAAGTGTTTATGGTGTTAAAACTTACGAGTATGTTTCATCACTAGATTCATAATTTAGATCTCTCGTAAAGTGGGCTCTTCAAATTCAACAATAGTGTCAGAGTCGATGCTTCGTCAAAGGACGAGTACAGAGACAGTAGTCAAATCTCGTGGTTGCCTCCCTACGAAGAAGAGCAAAGAGACTCTTTGTAGGCCTAAACCAGTAAAGTAAAAGAACTCTTAGTGACGCCAGATACTAGAGCTGCTAAAACAAAGTCTTTCGCTCAAGAGAAAATCCAAGCATAATGTAGAAATTCATACTTGAAGAGGAAATTGTTAAGATATCAAATATAAATAAGAATCCCACATTAAAAGAAAATAAAACTAATGAAGGACATATAAATGAAAATGACTCGTGAATCTAATGCCTTAAAATTTTGGATTAAAGTGTAGTGTCAAAACTCAAAATTCTTTCGTCACAAAATCCAAGATTTAGATCTCCCGTAAAAGTGAGATCTCTAAATCTATCACTTAGAAGCTATTCCAACTGATAGATGAGTTTGTTAATCATGTTTCCCAAACATAAAATATCAATACCAAAGGCAAAGTTATAGCAAACTATCTGCTCACAGAAAGATACTTATCGGTAGAATACACCGCGTGATTACGAAACGAAAGAAATGAAAAGACCCGATATTATCTACGGGTATTGTTGATTTGAAAGAATAAATAGGTTGAGCACGATGGTTACTCTAGGCCCAGTCATTTATTTCGTTCATCTACTTGATGGAAAATGATATAAAAACGACAATAAACTGCGGGTCCATAATGTACAGATACATCCAACAACCAGTCTTCCTACTGGATAAAGCAATGACAAACCACAAATTCAGAGGAAGTAACGAATCGGTCCTTTACAATTCATGTCATTGTTGAAAAGAAAGGAAGTTGTCACTTCTGAAGTCCTATGCCAGAAAAGATAGATCTGTACCTATTTTTGTGTACCTATTTTGTCTCACTTGATTCAAGCCATTCATTTATGTGGAACCCACACAAATGGATGGTTTGGATTGAATAAGACAGGGTTTTTTTTTGGTAAAAAAAAAATGACCGCCCAAAGTCTTCACAGTGGCACCCGCGTACGTAAAAATATGATTTGTATAATATCAAATCAAAATTGACATAAATATCTTTAAATTTTTGAATAAATAATTGTCATAAAATATTAGAGTGTAATATTTTATATATGATGTGGAAGGTGTTATTATCATAAAGAAATCAAGAAATTTCATCACATTTTTTGTTAAAATTAGTTTCTCTTAACTCTGTTCCAGTAACAGAAACTTGATAGAAAATTGCCTGTAATTCTAATATATATATATATATAAGTGACTAAAATAAATGATTAGGAATTATTTTACTGTTAAATAGAAAATATGAATCAAATAGGACTTTTTATTTATATTAATATCATTATTAAGATATTTAGAATATAGCCACTAATCGGACTTTTTACATTCTCCCACTTAACCCGATACTTCAAATTTAATAGTATAAACATTAAGCACGCATAAATAAGTCTCTTAATATCTTCATAATTTACCTCAACATAATAAATTACAAAATACGAATCATGAGAGTCATAAACTTCAACTTTCCATACAATTCCTTATACTACAACACTAGTAATTTATTAAGTTACGTAACATAAGTGACATATAAATATGATAAAAGTTCACATTAATATCTAATAGACAATTTTATTTCTTATTTATTAACAGTCACATGTACACAATCATAATAAAAAAGAAAATTGTGAAAGGCCTTTAGTTAAGGGATTTGTAGTTGTAAGATCTATCTTAATATATTTAATACATACTCTTTGTTTCTAAACTTCCTCCTTTATTGCGAAATACTTAAAATCCATATGTTTAACACTTCTAAAGTGCTTGTCATTCTTGGAGAAAAAAATTATTACAGAATTATTATAATAAATTTTTAACGGCTCAGTAATAATGTCGACAATCCCAAGCCCTAAAATAAAGTTTCACAACCTTAAAGCATGAATTGTGGACTCAAAATAAGCTACAAATTTTGCTTCTATAGTGGATGGAGTAATGACACATTGTTTAATACTTTTCTATGAAATTGGTCCTTCTGCTGGTAGAAAAAATAGGTAAACATTGATTTTCTACTGTCAATATATCTAGTAAAATTTGAATCTGAATATCCAATTATTTCTAATGGATTTGATCATCTATGCACGAGCATATAGTCCTTTGTTCCTTAAAAATACCTCAAGACTTTCTTTGTAGGTTTTTGGAGGTTTATACTAGGATTACTTTGATATCTGCCTAACATTTCAACTACAAAGCTAATATCAAGTCGCGTGCATGTTTGCAAATACATCAGGCTGCCAACAACATAAGCATATGGAATAGATTCCATTTGTTTATATTCCACATCGTTCTTTGTACATTGTATGAAAATAAATTTATATCCTTTTTTGTATCGGGACAATCTTTGTTAGAAATTTGTTCATATTAAGTCGCTCAAGAATTCTTTTGGTATAGTTTTTCTAAGATAACTCTACTAATCCTTATGATCTATTTCGGAGTATTAAAATTCCTATCATATAGTATGCCTCTCCCATAACTTTCATTTCAAAATTCTTAGAGAGAAAATCTTAGTCATATACAATATGTCCAAATCATTGGCAGCAAGTAAAATATCATCAATATATGGAACTAGAAATATAAACTTACTCCTACTGATCTTTTGGTAGATACAATTGTCAACAATATTTTCTTGAAAACCAAAAGGCGTTATGGCATTATTAAACTTAATATACCATTATCAGGAATCTTATTTAATTCCATATATTGATTTCTTAAGTTTACACACCATTTTACCCTTTCCTTATATAGAAAAACCTTCAGGTTAATCCATATAAACTTCTTCCTTGAGATCACAATTCAAAAAGGCAATTTTTACATCCATTTGATATAGCTCTAAGTCAAATTAAGCCACTAATGTCGTGATTATTCTCAATACATCTTTCTTTGAGACAGGTGAAAATGTCTCTTTATAGTCAATGCCATCTTTTTTAGTATAACTTTTGGCAACAAGTCTAGCTTTATATTGTTTAATATTGCCATTTGAGTCACGTTTGGTTCTAATGCATTTAGATCCTTATGGCAAATTAATGAGGTCCCAAACATTGTTTTGTGCCATTAAATTTAACTCATTTTTCATAACATCAATCTATTTATCATAATCATCGCTTTTTATGGCATGTGAAAATGAAACATGAACATTATTAATTCCATAATCAAATTCTAGCTCTTGAAAATATATCGCATAGTCATCAGGACTAGCTAATCTCCTTATTCTTACAAGTTTATTTAAAGTTATTCCACATGGTTCATTTAAATTAATTGGTTGTAAGTTAGTTTCTTCACGAGGTGTTGTTTCATCTAAATCTTGTCTAGAATTATTTTGTTCTTCCAACACTGGGATAACATTTGGTAAAGTTGTGGATACTGGAACTTTTATAGTTAATGGAACATCAACCCTTATTTCACTAATATCCACAACACATTTTTTAGCACTCCTACTAACTTCACCATTTCAATGAACTTGGCATTAGTTGTTTCAACAATTCTTGGAACACTGTTTAAACAATAAAATGTAGACCTTTTAGATTTATCTAGGTAACCAATAAAGAAACCACTAACTGCTCAAGAATTTAATTTCTTTTTCTGTAGATTATAAACATGTGCTTATATTAGACAAACCCAAATATGCAGGTGACTTATACTAGGTTTACTTCTAGTTCATAACTTAAAAGGAGTTTTAGGGATTGCCTTACTAGGAATCCTATTTAGCTAATACACATCAGTTTTAAGTTCATGCATTCACAAGGTTTTGGATAATAAGGAATTAGTCATCGTACTTTTAACCATATATTAATGTCTTATTACGTCTTTCTATTACACCATTTTGTTGAGGTATGTCTGACATAGTATATACTATACATATATCTCATGTTTCTTATAAAACTTTGCTAATAAACCTAGACATTGGATTGGTTCATCATATTTTCCATAATATTCACCACCTCTATCACATCTTATAATTTTTACTTTTTTTTATCCAATTACATTTCAACCTCCTTTACAAATACCTCAAAGGCATTTACAACTTAAGATTTTTCATTAAGCAAATAGACATATCCATAACATGAACAATCATCTATAAAGGTGATAAAATACTTTTCTCCACTAAAAGATGGAGTGCTAAAAGGTTCACATATATTGGTGTGTATAATTTTAAGGAGTTGAGTACTTCTTGTGGCTTCTTTCTTACTATGTTTGGTTTGCTTTCCCTTAATAAAATCCACATATACTTCGAGATTAGTAAAATCTAAATTCATAAGAATTTCATTCTTTACCAATCTTTCTAATTTTTCTTTAGATATATGATCCCAAACGTTTATACCATAAATAAGTTGAATTATTATTCATTATGTTATGCTTAGTTATAATGGTATGATAAACAGAAAATAAGGATTCAGAAAAAAAATTAATATTAAGTTTCATTTTATATAAACCATCCATAAGAATTTCACAACCTATAATGGAAATATGTTTAAGTAAACTAAAACAACCATCACCAAACTTAAAAGTAAACATACTTTTTTTCAAGTTTAGAAATAGAAATTAAGTTTCTAGAAATTGAAGGTATATAGAGAGTTTGCTTTAGATCTAGGTGATAACCAATATCTAATATTAGACAATACTTCTCCACGCCTTCAATTGGTACCATCTTACGATTTTTCGCGAACAGAAAGTTCTCAGTTGAGTTTATGGATTAGATTGTAAGTAATCCCAATATAACATTAGAAGCATAAGTAGCAGCTCCTAAATCAAGCCACAAAGTATTAGAAAGAACTTCAATTAAGTTTAGCTCAGAACATACAAAAGGTCATATTATTAGGAAATTGGGCTGAGATTTAATCTCATGCATAATGAAATAAACACAAAATTGTTTTCATATTAATTTTTTAAAAACCAAGATCACTTCAGTTCTATAAAGTGCTTAACAATAAATCATAGTATAGCATTAATCATAATTCATACTTGATCTTGAAGCTTGATCCTTTTCTTATTATATCCCTCAAATCGTTTCTAAAATTGATCTATCTCAACTACTAAGCTACATAAGTGTTCAACCTCTAACAATATCCACAGATAATGTTAAAAGAACTCTGTAACTGTTGTCGAGAGGGTTAAGTAAGGAGTTCTAGGTCCCTTAGAGCTTAAGCATGTTTATAATATATTTAAACATTATAGTAATTTAATTAAAATTAAATTCTAATTTCAATTAAACTTTAATTACAATTCTAATTAAATACTAGTTATTCCCGAATAACATCCAATATCTCATATCGATCCTTATTAATTAAATATATGATATTTAATCATAAAACTTCTCAAACTTTACAATCAAGTCTAACTTGATTAAAATATTTTTCTCTTTTCAACCTGTTCTTTGTGTGTGACCCATTAAGTTCCCAAATATGTTAGCAATAGATATAAATTATAGCCCTAAATCATATTTGGGATTATATAAATTAAACTCCTTTAATTTATCTTAATTCTCTATTTAAACAATTATATCCATATATCAAGATTGGAGTATAGCAACATATCATGACCATCCAAATATTTATGAATATCAAAATAGTTTTGATTAACCTTTCCATCCATAATTTTTTGCATATTCAATCATTTCATCATACAATGTTCCTATTAGACATAGAACACGAAATTAATGTTTACTATATTTGAGTTCAATCTTGTTAATTCTCCACCATTAGTAATTGATTCCATTAATGATATTTTTGAACTTTTGACAAAGCGTCATTTCACCTTAGCCAAGGATTTTTTGAATCAATTATATTCAAGAATAATGAAATATTCTCCCTAATTAGTTGAGAGTGATGAATCCTATATTGATCACTCAACTACCTTTATATAGTTCATGTTATATCTAATGACTACTAATTAAGGCACCTTTGACTAGAACAGGATATAAATAGTATCAAAATATAGCATTCCCTGTACAAAACAACTTTGGAGATCTCATATAAAAAAATCACTTATACAATCATCACAATGATAATTTCTATAGACATACAAGGAATGTTACAAATGGCATTTTCAAATATAGAGTCAATTCAGTGAATTTGTTCTCTAACAAGCACCCACACGATACTTTAGTTTATAAGATTAACTACTTCATTCGTAAGAAAAAACATAACATATATCTAGTCTTTTTTTATGTTATATTAATGTCTAATCTTAATATAATAATGAGTAGGAACAAGTTAAGGATAATATATAAATATAATGTGTATCTCTTAATCATATTCTCATCACAATTTCAATTGTATTGTATATTTATCACATAGACTTCATCATATACATCTAAACATATATAAGAGAAAGAGTGTCTTAAATTGTTACGCCACTAAACTACAACCAACCGATTGTCTTTAAGGGATTAACCAATAATCTTCCACTTGTAGTAAATCAATTTTTTAAGTTTCTCATATCATTATATGATGATTATGCTACTGCTAGGATAATGGTTACACGAGAGAATTCTACAAGATTCTATATATTGAGCACTTGCTTAAATCTTACAGCTTTTATCTCAATTACCAATCATAATTAAAAGAAACTGCCTAGATACATACTTAGAGCTTTAATGAGACGTTAGCTCCTTTCGCATGCCCAATGACTCTAATCTTCTACAATATATTACTTTTTGAACAATACAAGGAACTATTCCAAGTTCATTAAAGAACTTATTGATCCAATTAATCATTTCCACTAAATGAAAAATGTATTATGGATTAATTAGTAATTATTTCTACATTGGAACCTTTCCAATCTCAAAATAATATTGTTCTAAGTAAAAAATACCTTAATCAAGATTTATTCTAAAGTTAATATCTATATAACCTTGAACTCAAATATCGACTCATACATAAAATAGATATCTTTAATGTTTAACAAGTATTAAATATCTCAAATACTAAACATTTTTAGTACATTATCTACATACTTGGAGTAGAATAGGTAAACAACTCTCGTATCTATCTTTATAAATCTAAATCCCAAAATTAAGTTAATGCCTTTTCATATCCAATAAAAGTTTTTTTTAGAAAATTATATTTTCAAAACTCATATATAAAATAATAGATATTTTTAAGACTTCACTCGAGCTAGACCGAGATTGGCCCTCTTTCATTTTTTCATTTTTATCATATATCAAATACTAAATGTTTTTAGTACATTATTTACGTACTCGGAGTATAATAGGTAAACAACTTTCATGTCTATCTCTATAAATCTAATTCCTATAATTAAGTCAATACCTTTCATATCCTATCAGATTTATTTTTAGAAACCTATATTTTTAACAATTGAAAATATAAATTATTGTTCTCTCTATGACCAATATGGATTTATATATTCTCACCAAAAAGGACAACTATGTTCCTACTAACCTTCTTGTAAACATGATAAATCTACACTAATCTTTAAAACAAACTCTTTGAATTTATCATAAAAGTAAATCTTTCAACATCTCGTTCTTTCAACTATACATCAAATGTATCAATAAAGGTACTAATTCCAATTGGATGTATTGTTATGAGATCTAAAATTTTCAAATTTCATCTTATTCTTATTACTTATCTTGAGAACCATTCTTCTGTAAGTGTATATTGAAACAAACAATTTGTTTAATAGGTTTGTAAGATTACATCCAACCTTTTGGATATCTTATAACCTTTTATTATCTAGTTTACTTCTAAACTTATCAGATAATATATGCTTTGACTAAGCATAACATCCTAAATCATTAACTTAGACTCTTTAAAAGTCATAACATTTCATTATTTAACTTTCAAAAAAATACCATTTCATATCTAATATGAAATCTTATTAATTGATTTAATTGGAACTTTCAAAGGTAAGTTGTAGTACTAGGCATAACTTTAAAAGAAATGAATATTATATCATGCAATATCACATATTGTATTTCCTTCTTACATAATTTTATACTCTTATAGAATTTAGTTACGGAGATATTCACCAAGGAATCTCATTTCTTATAGATATTCAAAAATTTAAAACTCACCATATCGGCCTTTTCGAATTACTTCAACTTTTTGAATGCTTAATTTCTAGTTAGATTTAAACAATTTAAACTTTTTAAAATATTTAAATCAATATTTCATTTAATACATATGACTATATCATTTCAAGTCATTAGTAATCTAATGAAATACAAGTATAAACATTTTATGAATTGCTATTCCATCAAACACATCACAAGTATAAATTTAACATTTCAATAAAATTATTATTTTTTCATTAAAGGTTGATTTGGTTATTCTTCAATTTAACAAATATCATACGATTTATAATTAAAAGGATACATATATCCTTGTATGTAAATTTATGATTCTTATCATGTTGATCTAACCAATATGGCTTTAAAAGATAGTTTAGATCATCTAACTTCCTATTCTTGCCACTTATATTAAGTATAAGTCTCCTTTAATTCAACATATATAAACTATTTGTATAAACTTGGATCAATTTCTTTTACTTAGCAATCTCCTTTTTTATCATACATTAAGCATTATTATAATGTTGAATCCAAATTCATTATCAAATACTCGTAAGTATAAACTAGAAATATATATGATCTCTATCATATCATATATAGGCAAGAAAAGTCGTGCAATCATTTTTCTTTATAATCATAACTATTATCATTCTATAGCAAAACCTTTGATTGTAGTCCATATTTATACATTTATTAGGCTAAATTAAGTTAAACAATTTCATCAAGGTACTATACCTTTCAACTTTATTTTATGCAACCTTTTGCATCTTGCTATTATGATTTTAACATACATCTTACATGTTTTCATCAAAGTTTATGAGACATCAGTTAACTCAAAATGTCCATACATTTTATCATCTATATGATGTTAACATATCTCTAAAACTTTGTCACCAAATCATCAACAAGAATTGATAGCAAAATTGCAAAAATGGACATACAACTTTTTTATCAATCTTTGAGAACTTTTCTCAAACATAGCTTATATCCAAAATTTGGTTCACTAATTTAGTATCAAATATACTAAACAAGGAAAATTCTACCAAGAACAAAATATAAATGTAAGAAAAGTAAACAGTAGGTTATATGTTATGACTACCAAATAAGATCAGAATTTTAATCATATATTTGGTTACTCTCACCATTTTTTCTAAATAATAGCTCTCACTACTATTCAAAAAAATTGCTTTAATTTCTTTAGTGGGGTAGGGTCCCATTTAAATCTATCTAACCTTCAGTCACTCAACAAATCAAATAAACTCAAATTAGGTAGATAACATCCTTATCAATCACATTTTATGCGACTTCTAAATCTGTTAGGTGACAAATCTTGCTAAAACATATCTTATATATTATTCCTAACTTTGTCTCTAAATTTTTATGATCATGAGTCACTCTTCCAAATTTTAGAAAATTAGTTAAGTATGGCTCATTAATTTAAGATAAAACATATTCAGTTTAAAGAAGCCTTGAGTCACTCAATAAGCTTTACAATAAACATAACTCTAGTTTTTTTCTTAAATAATGGAAGGTAATAATTATGTTATCAACATTTACTTAATATTTTAACTAGGGATTTAGTTTCAAGTAGTCTCATCAAACACAAAATTTCATATAATAATATCATAATCAACCATATAGATATAGCATGAAATTTAACATGCATTTAATATATATCAAACATATAGATAAAGCATGCAAAATATGCAATCATAATCAAATTATATGCATAAAAATTAAGCTTCATTTGATTCTAGTTATTGATTTTCATAATCTAAAATAATATTTTTCAACTCTGTAGAAAAACTAAATTAGATTAAACATATTAATTCCTAAATAAATTGAATTTATATTCTAAATAGAAATTTAATTTGATTTGAAAATACTTTTCAAATTCAATTGAAAAGTATTTTCAATTATCTTTACTCCTTTAAAAATTATATCAAAAACAATTTTTAATAAATTATGCTTCTTACTCATTAAAATTTAAAAAAACTCTTTTTTCAAAACTATATAAGTAACACATTCTTATCTAATTAGAAAACCATTTATAATATAATTAGAAACTACTTTTCCTTAATGAGAAAACTAATTTCTAATATTTAAGCAAACCACTTCCAAAATTAAATAGAACATGTTGAAAAGTAAAGAAAGTCCTTTATATTATTTCTTTAGAGATTGATTTCTTAATTTATTAGAAACTTTTCTTTAATAAATTAGAAAACTATTTTAAAAAATATTAAAGAGAGCTCAATTTTCTCAATTAATGAACATTTTTCAAAATTTAATCAAGGAAAGTATCTTTTTCAATAAATCAAGAAACTTATTTTTCATGAATATAGAAACAATTTATAAATAAATAGATTCTAATTATGTAAATAAAATAATAAATTTAATTTTTCAATCAAATTGAAATAGTAACTTTAATTAAAAATACCTTTCTCAATTACTTAAGAAGACAATTTTCTTAAATTTAAAAAGTCTACATAATTAATTTCAATCTAATCAAAATATAGTTAGTTTTATTTTAAAAACAATTTTTCTAAAATATAATTAGGAATTAAAATAATTATTAATCTTAATCAAATTAAAAAATAATTACTTAATTTTGGAATCGAATTTTTATTTACATACCTTATTCTAGGATACACTATCCTAGTTTCCAAACAAGCCATATTTTAAACTAAGAATACATTATTCTTGTTTCCCAACATACCTTGTTCTTGGTTTTAGAATACCATATTCTTACAACCAAACAACTTTTGTTCTAGGTCAAGAATATGCTTTCCAATTATTAAACAACTATTGTTCTAGCTTTTGGATAGTCTTATTATTGTAATCAAACAAGCCTCATCTTCTTCATGAAAACCCTAGACACAAACATAACAAAAATCCTAGCCTCCCTTCTTGTGTCACCGCAATTGTTGTTTTGCCACCATCAGCTACGTGATCGTCGTCCCGATGAGTTGCCTCTTCCCACGGAAGCATTTATGGCCGAGAGTCTCTTCCCCGACATTGTGCAGCCCAACACCAACAGCTGTTATAACTACTGGTAGAAGAGCAACAGTTTGTGACTCGCCGCTACTGCCATGAAGGTATGTTCGTATTTCCAACTAGCTATAGCTTGACGCCGGTGGCAACACGTACTTTAAGCTTATATGACGTCGCTTCCAACCAAATGATAATGCCACTTTCTCCCTGAAACTAAGCTACAGTTGCCCTTAACTCTCCTCCAAGCTATCGCTACCAGCCTTGTCACAGAAACAGCACAACAGTGAGAAGCCTCCTTATGTGAGTTATCTTATTCTTGAAGTCAAAATATTAAACCAACATCGACAACTTCCTTTAACATACTTCACAAGCATGAACCCAAATTCTAAAACCAAGCCTCAGCAATAGTAATGATTCCAAAACAATTATCGATTTACTATGGTTTTAGGATTTTGTGCCTTTAATCTTCAAGGTTGTTTTCTTTTAGGTTTTGGGTTTCACATTATATTGGATGTTTAATGATACATGAAACTAATTCCACATCAATTATATTGGTAAGGGTTTAAAAACTTTTAATATGAAATTTTTGAATCAATAATAAGCAAACGATTTTTAATCAAGTTATAGAATTAAATTCAGATTTGATATCACTGTTAAAATTAAAATTGGGCCAAGATTCAATCTTGTATGCAGTGGAATAAACATAAAACTTTTTTATATTGATTTTTCAAAAGTCAAGATCACTTAAATTCTATAAAAATGATTAACAATAAATCATAATAAAGTATTAATTGTAATTCATACCTTATCACAAAGCTTGATTCTTTTCTTGTTGTATCCCTCGAACCGTTTATGAAATTAGTCCATCTCAACTACCAAGCCGCTTTAGCATCCGACCTCTAATGATATCCATAAAATATGTGGAGAGAACTCTGTAACTATTGCGGAGAGGGTTAGACAAAAAGTGTTAGCTCCTTTAGAATTTAAGTCTATTTAAAATAAGTTTTGGACATTATAATAATTTAATTAAAATTAAATTCTAATTTTAATTAAAATTTAATTAGAATTACAAATAATTCTAATTAAATACCAGTTATGCCCAAATAAGATTCAATATCTTATATTGATCATCATTTATTAAATATCTCATATTTAATTATAAAGTTTCTTAAACTTTATAATTAAATCCAACTTGATTAAAATATCTTCTCTCATCAACCCATTCGTTGTGTGTGATCCATTATGTAATTAAACAATTATATCAATAAATCAAAATTGACGTCTAGCAATACATCATGACCACTCAAATGTTTAGAAATGTCAAAATGATTTTGGCTAACCTTTTCATGCATTTTTTTGTATAATTCAATCATTTCATCATAAAATGTTTTGATTAGATATAGAGTATACAATTAATGTTTACTTTATTTGAGTCCAATCTTATTAGTTCTCCACCATTAGCAATTAATTTTATTAAATATATTTGTAAAATTTTTACAAAGCGTCATTCTACCTTGGCCAAGGATTTTTAAAATCAATTCTAATAGAGAATAATGAAACATTCTCACTAATTATGTTAGGGTGAAGTTCATACTATATCTAATGACTACCGACTTAGCTACCCTTTAAAGATGGTTGAGGTAGGTCAAGTCGGGCCCGAGTTGACCGAGCCTCAGGTTGGACCTAGCAGATGGAAGTAGAGATGGTAAGCAGGTCGAAGTGGAAGCAACAAGGACATTTTTGATATTGTTAGGAACTTGATTTCATTTGATTTGGAAGAGACTTTTTTTGTACCATCCTTTAGATGAAATTTGGTTTCTATTTCTATTTTGGACAAATTTGATTACTCTTATTCATTTGGAAATGGAAATTTTAGTCCTTTTCAAAATTCAAATTTTATTGGTACTGGTTCCGTAATGAGAAATGATAGCCTTTATATACTTAATACTATGACTTCTTACAACGAATCCTTGCATAGTAGTGCACGAGGTATTACAAGAAAATTAACTAACAAAAATTCTTCTTCTCTATGGCATAAAAGTTTGGATAATATCTCTTAAAGGAAAATTAAAAGATGTATGTCTAATGGAACTATTGGTCCCCTTAATTTTACAAGTTTTGATGTATATATTGACCGTATAAACGGAAATAGACAAACCAATAGAGATTAGGTGCCAATAAAGCTACAAACATCTTAGAACTGATATATACATAGACATATATGGGCCATTCCCTATGGGATCTTAGAATGATCAACAATGTTTTATCACGTTTATTTGTGGATACTCAAAATACTGTTGCTTATATCTCATTCATGAGAATTTTAATGCTACATTTGAAAGTTAACTTGGCAAAATGATTAAGTGCATAAGATCTACTCGAGGTGGAGAATACTATGGTAGATATGATGGTTCAGGTGAACAATAACCAGGACCCTTTTCCAAATACCTGGAGGAATGTGGAATTGTCCTATAGTACACCATGCTTGACACTCCTAGCATGAATGGTGTAGATGAAAGACAAAACAAAACATTTAAGGATATGTTAAGGAGTATGATTTTTCATACTACCTTGTTAGTATCACTCTAAGATGAGGCATTAAAGACTGCAACTTACTTACTCAATAAAGTTCCAACTAAATAAACTACCAAAATCCCTTATAAGTTATAAATAAGTAAGAAACCTAGCTTCAACCATTTACACATTTAGGGTTGTCCAGTAAAAGCTAGGTCATATAGGCCAAATGAAAATAAATTGGAATTAATAAACGTTAGTTGCTATTTTATTGGATACTTTAAAAGATCCATGGTTTTCAAGTTTTATAATCTCACTACTAAAGGAATTTTTGAGTCAGGAAATGCCCTGTTCTTAGAGGAAGTTAAGTTTGTGGTAGGGGGTGGGGATAAAGTAAGAGACTTTGTCTTAAAGGAGAAAAGTGTTAGTATTCCTCAAGTTGTTGTTGACATCAATAAAAATGTAACTCCAAATCAAGACAATGTTCCTCCCATTCAAATTCAAAATATTATGCCAGTAGACCAAAGTTAACAACCTCAAGAACAAATGTCACTAAAGAAATCCACTAGAGAGAGAAGAAATATAATTATAGATGATTATGTTATATATCTTAAAGAATATGAGCATGGCATTGGGATGGTGGGAGAATATCCAGTTAACTTCCATTAAGTCATACAAAGTTTTAACTCCCAAAAGTGGATTGGAGCTAAAAATAAGGAAATAAAGTCCATGAAAGACAATAATATTTAGGATCTTATCCTATTACCTGAAGGTATGCAACCCACTAGTTGCCAATGAATATTTAAGACCAAGAGAGATTCTAAGGGTAAAGTGGAAAGATATATCGCATGTCTAGTTATTAAGGGCTTTACTCAAAAGAGAGGCATCAATTATAAAGAGACTTTCTTTTCAATTTCTTCAAAAGACTTTTTTAGAATCGTCATGGAATTAGTGGTGCACTTTGATCTTGAGTTAAATCAAATGGATGTTAAAACTGCATTTCTCAATGGCAGCATTAATAAGATGATTTATACGGTGCAACTAGAAAACTTTGTGTCAAAAGACCCAAAGAAAAAATCTGAAAATTAAAGAAATCCATCTATGGACTCAAGCATGCTTCTTATCAATGGTATTGCAAGTTTCATTAGGTTGTCATCGCATGTGGTTTTGATAAGAATATGGTAGATGAATGTGTATACCATAAGTTTAGTGGGAGCAAACATTTTTTTTAATGTTAGTGATATATTGCTTGCTAGTAATGATGTAGTCTTATTAAAAGATTTCTACCTTAAAATTTTGAGATGAAAGATTTTGGTGACACCTCTTTTGTATTAGGGATCCAAATACATTAAGATCGTTCTTATGGCATTATTGGATTATCACGAATGGGCTACATCAAGAAGGTTTTTAAGAGATCTGACAAGCAAAACTATAAACTAGGTGATAACCTTGTATCTAAAGGAGATGAATTTAGTCTCAATCAGTTCCTTAAGAATAATTTTAAGGCTAAAAAGATGCAAACGATTCCTTGTGTGTCAGTAGTAAGGAGTCCTATATGTACTCAAGTATGTATATGTTCAAATATTACATATATTATTAGGATATTAGGGAGATATTTGAGCAATCCTAGATTGGATAATTGCGTAGTAGCCAAAAGAGTCATAAGGTATTTGTACAAAATTAAAGACTATATGCTAACATACAGGAGATTGAATCAACTTGAGATCATTTGGTATTCTGATTCAGTTTTGGTTGGATGCCAAGATAGTAGGAAATATATTTCAAGCTATATCTATCTATTATCTAAAGGGGTTATTTCCTGGAAGATTACTAAGAAAACACTCATAGCCTATTCTAGCACAGCAACGGAATTTATAACATGTTATAAAGCATCTAATTATGTGATATGGATGCAAAATTTGATCATGAGGCTACAAATAATAAATGACATTAAAAGGCCATTTAAGATATTTGTGACAATAATTTAGTAATTATGTATTTCGACAATAATAGGAGCTCGACAAAGTGTAAGCATATAGACATCAAGTTCCTAGTGGTTAAACAAAGAGTCTCACTAAAGAGTTATCACCCAAGGTCTTTTATGAGCATACTACTCGTATGGGTATAGTACCTTTTAAGGATGTTAAAGTTTAATGAGAGTTTGTATCCTTTTTTTTTTGGATAATCTACACATTACATGGTTATTTATAGTTAACACTGCAGTAGTAAAGTCCAAAATTTATTTCCACTTTGAATGTGTTTTTCGGTTTGTTCTCATAAGAAATAAAGTTTAAAGATTAAGTTTTAAAGAAGGACTAATTGGAAATATTCATGTTAAGATCTCATTGCACGAACTTTTCATACTATATATCCATTCATAATCCATTTCATTCATCCATACAAATATATGTGACCATTGATAGGTTTAGTTATGCTTAATATAACGGAAACTACATTGATCCCTTGTTGGTGTATATGATGGATGAGATTATTCTAAATGCCTTTAGTGATGATATCATATTAGCATGTATAATTTTTGACATAATATACAATTATTAAGGTTTCATATACATATAGCCCAAGTGGGACATTCTTGGAATAAATTCCAATTAATTTGTGGGCTTATATGCATATTACGAGGATATTGCATATTACTGGCTATCGTTAAGATTGAGCCCAATTAAAGTGATCTAATTAAATTTCAAGCTTAAAGAATCTATTAGGGTATGAGTCAATTTTATATATGTAGATACTAAGATAACAAGTTCTTATTTGATGATGGGTCGAATTAGAAATTGTAAACCTGTTAGGTTTAGGGGTTTGCCTCTACAAAATATGGATATAGTCATCAAGTTATATGCATAGCTAATAGGTTGCTCTTAGCATCCCCATTGCTAGCGAAAATCACAAAATAAGAGTCGTCGTACTAATTTGGAATATCATAATTTGAATTTTTAACTAAACGATTCTCGACAATGAATTCAGGTATGCTTCCGCTTTTATGCCTTGATGATTTAACATGAGTTTTGTGTTGTAATCAATGATGTGCACTGATTAAGCTTCATTACAACATTTTGCACTATTATGATACATTTAGGATGAGATACAAGTAATGGGAGGACGAATTGGCCACGAACTAAGGATTTAAGTGAGGAAGAGAGGATTTATTTGTTGATGATCTAGACATAAAATTAAATAAAAATATCATGTCATTAAAAAATTAAAATTATAAAAATTATAAAAACAATTTATATTTTAAAAAAATTGTAAAATTATTTTCATTACCTAAATGATTTTTACGCACTAATAAATAATTTATAATATAATGAAATTAAATTAACCACAATAATAATAAAATTCACCAAAATAATTACTCTCTATTATTTATTTCAAATATTCCATTTAAGTTTTTATCAAAATTTTTATTTAAAATAATTTCCTTATTTTATTTCTATTCAATTAAGTGATTAAATTAGGCTAAAATAAAATCTTATGATGATCAAACTAAAATTAGTTTAACTATGAAAAATAAAATTAAGGAATAAAATAATTAGAAAACTTTAATTAGTTAATCTAATTAAAAGTATTGTGAAATTCGACATTAATGGGAATTCTTTATGCCTAAAAGACCATATAATTACAAATAAATGTATTATCTAAAAATTTGTTGAGAGTTTAAAGCCTTCAAGCATTCTTTTTTATTTTGAGTTAATTAATCGAAATTAGTTATTATTCAAGTGTATGGAAGGCAAAATTTCAAGTTTATATTAAAGTGTAAAAATTTTCTCCTTACCCAATCAAATGATAAAATAAAATAAAATAAATATTCCAATAATTATTCATGTAACATTTATAATTATTTTAAATATATTTATTAAGTAGATTATTTGAGACTTATTATCTAAATGATCAACCATTTAATTTAGTGTTTTGTGAAATAGAAATTGTAATTATTTCTAAATTTCAATGTGAAAATTTATAATATTTGCATTTATTAAGATTCCTTTACCTCATGTAAAAATACAAAAGTTTGAAGAATTCTAATGATGGATTCGTTCTCTTTTTATTATCATCTCATTTTCAAAGGAAAATTAGGTTTTTGAGACCATAAAAAAAAGAGAAATTGAAATTGGGGCAACAGGCTTTGTGCAGTGAAGTATGTAGCAGCCTGGTTTACGGGACCCATTTATTTCTTCAAAAGCCCTAATAGATTGAGCCTAAATAGTTAAACTAGCAAAGCCCAAATTCTCTTCTTTTTTCTTCTTCTTCTTCAGTCTCAGTCCTGTCCTATTCACGTCACCATTTTATACTTATTTCCGGTAAACCAAAGATGCATTCTTCTTGGAGCAGCAGTGAGCAATGAGTTTCTTGAAAGATCTACTCGGCTCAATCGGCTCTGTGTTCACGTCTTCCCTAGACCCTAAACCTAACCCGAACCCCGATTGGCCCGATTCTCCTACGATGGCATCCAGTGCCATCCCTTCTGGAATCTCCAATGAACGCACGGCATACAAGCTCAAAGGCTACTTCGATTTAGCCAAGGAAGAGATCGCCAAGGCAGTCAGAGCCGAAGAATGGGGTTTACTTGATGACGCCGTTTCCCACTACAACAACGCCCATCGGATTCTTCTCGAGGCCAGCTCCACTCCTTCTCCTTCCTATATTACCTCAAGGTTGCTATTCAATCAGTTTGCTTCCCATACTTGGCTTCTTTTTATCAGTTGGCTTTGTGTTTGGGTTTTTGATTGGAGAATTTGGTTGTTTTAGTGAACAAGAGAAAGTCAAGTCTTACCGACAGAAGATTTCGAAGTGGCAGGCACAAGTTTCGGAGAGGCTGCAAGTTTTGAATAGGCGAGCAGGTTACAAGTTTGGCATTGATTTTATTGCTCTCCTTTTTTTTAATGTTGATTTTTTTTCTCTCTATTTCCTTGTATTCTTCAGCTGGGACGTCGTCCTCCAACAAGGTATTCTTTCATTTTGTGTTAAACTCTATATAAATACTCCAAATTCTCTAAGAATTTCTTGTGCTTATGTCAGTGGTTAGCTGGATCGATGCTTGTTTGTTATTCTACCATCTTTGTTCTTCATTGTGAAGGGTTCCTACAATTATGAGCTTTTGGATAATTCACTGAATATGATCATGGAATTATCCATATGAAAATTACTAAAATGTTTGCAGAACACTTTAACTCGTGCACATACTGCTGCAGTTTCATTCTGCACATACTGCGGCAGTTTCATCACCAGCATCGAATTATAAACGCCACGTGTTACAGAAGGCTTCTTCAATGGGAAACCATCCACGCGCACAGATTCAGACCAATAAAGTTATAAGCTCTAAATCTGCACGAGAGACTGGCAATGATTATGAATCAAAATTAATAGAAATGATTAATACAGCAATATTGGATAGAAGTCCATCTGTTAAATGGGAAGATGTCGGTGAGTCATTATATTTTATCTCTAGATTTCATGCTATTGAAAAAGAAAAAAAGTTTGATGCATTAAAATTTTGCCTTTTGAAATTGTTGCAGCTGGCCTAGAGAAGGCAAAACAAAGTTTGATGGAAATGGTTATTTTGCCAACTAAAAGAAAAGACTTGTTTACAGGCCTTCGGAGGCCAGCTAGAGGTATCCTTCTGGACTCTTAACTTCATTAGAGATTATAGTGTAGTGCTCAGAAGACTTGTCTGGTGATTGAAGAACTTTTATTAACCTTTATCACCAGGTTTGCTTCTCTTTGGTCCACCTGGTAATGGGAAGACCATGCTTGCCAAGGCTGTTGCTTCTGAATCAGAGGCAACCTTCTTCAATGTCTCAGCGTCTTCACTGACATCAAAATGGGTACGTCTGTACTTATTACAGTTTCCCCAAAACGCTCAAAATTTTGTTTCCTAGCTTTGTTTTTCTGTTTGATATTGAAGAATATCTGATTTGCTTCCACTTGACTAGGTTGGGGAGGCAGAAAAGCTTGTTCGTTCTCTATTTATGGTTGCTGTACAAAGACAACCATCTGTCATTTTCATGGATGAAGTATGCAAATCTTCTCCATGATTTTTCCTTTATTGTGCCATTCTATTGCATGCTTGTGTGTGCATATTCCCTAATGGATTCTTAACTCAATAGTCTCTTTTGACTAGAATAGTTGGTTAGTACTTGAACAGTTCCTGTTCAACCATCAATTTTTAACTTGTGTTTGCTAATGATAACTTGGCTTGGTTGAATAGAAAAGGTGTTGGTTTTGGCTTCTTTTGGGCATTAAATTGGTCTTCTAACTTCTTGTGCTTATTGGTATTTCTTGCACATATTTGATCTATTTTCTTTCAAAGTTTCAAGAAATATTGTAATTGAATTCCACTATGAATTGTTATTAAGTGGTGACAAGCATTGCCATGAGCACGATTTTTATGCTACCATCATTGCCAACCCTGTACTTGTTTCATTTAGCATAAGTGTTGTTGAGTTTTTTCTTTCCTTTCTTTGGTTTCTATTACTTTACTCATTCAACTAAATTTACTCATAATTCATCTTCCTGCTTTCTATTTAATTTCAAGATGATTAGTGGCATTGAGAATGAAATAGTTCTTTAGGCTGACTTCCATATTTACCCTTATGGAAAGCTTGTCTTCTTGATTATGAACAGATTGATAGCATTATGTCAACTAGGTTGGCCAATGAAAATGATGCAAGCAGAAGGTTAAAGTCTGAGTTTCTGATACAGTTTGATGGTGTTACCTCTAATCCTAATGATCTTGTAATTGTTATTGGTAAGCTATAAAAATACACATGATGCTTGTTTCTACTATTTTTTCCGTCACATGAAGCTTGTTTCTACTATTTTTGCCGTCACATGAAGCTTGTTTCTACTATTTTACTGTTGAAATTATTATCTTTGACAATGTTTTTCATGATTAAGCAATGCTAATGATGCAAAAGAGCTTAGAGTTTATAAAATAAACAAAAGAGGGTAAATTAGTCAGCCAAAAGCTTTAATTTGGGGTGATGAAGAGTGAAAATTAAGATGATACCTAAAACAAGGATTGAAATTTAGTTTATGTTATTCTTTATTAGATAGGAATAGTAGTAAGTTATTATAGTTGTAATTATGTTATTCTGGTTGTTTAGGGCTTAAACTTATTTAAAATATATAATTCTTATTAGGATATGATTTAATTTTGTTTTGGATATTTTATTTAGGAACCCCCTTTCTACTAGAATAAGGGTTCTAATAATTGTTTTTATAAATATGTGTGCTCGCCCTTTAATAATAAGATTTTGAAATTTTTATTTGTAAACTTGAATTTTCAATTGGAAAGTGTGATATTTTCTTCTAAGAGTGATGTTTTATTCTTTATCATTATTATGATAGAATCAAACTTCTGGAAATGTAAACAATGAATAGAGAATGTTTCTGTATTGAATTGTAAACGACTCCAGTAGGTTTTCAAGAGCCTACCTTACTCTTCAGTCAATACAACATATCATTTTCCTTACTTTTCCTTTCTACTGCCTCTCATCTATATACTACTGTTGGCTAACAAACAAGAAACAACTTTTGTAACAAACTTGCCACGTTGGCCTAACCCACAAATAAACCAGCAGACATTCCCTTTGCGTAAATCAACAATGCAATCATCGCACATGTTGCTTTTATTCTTCTAGTAACAGATTCCTTCTAGACTTCCATAATGGATCCAGCTCTCGGGAAACCCCTATCCTTCCTCCTTTGATAAACATAACGGACTGCTGGCTTTGGCCCATCCTATTATGAAGTGAATTTATGAATAGTTAGTTATAGAACATGAGGATATGTTGTTTGTAGCTAGTGGAACTATTTTTGGACTCAGGTGATCAGAAACATAAGCCTAAGAACTTATGCATTGTTGAATGTGGAACCATATACTGTTGTATATTGTTTAATATATCTTCACTCCCGTTCGTTATCTTCTCTTTTATATTCAATGTTCAAGTTGACCGAAAACTTTGTGTTGTGGAAGATCCATTTATGGGGGAAACTATGCTAGAAGATCAATTGAAAGGAAGGGAGTGGTTGAAGGTTAACAAATTGGGAGATTTTTTTGTAGTATTTTTTGGTTCTTACACTACTATTTGGGAAAAGTTTATAATTTCAGAAGTTTTTTTTTAATAGGAAACTATATTAGTGGGATCCTTTTCTAGTTAGGATAATTCCTAAATTAGAGGGATTCTAAAATTTGTATAATAATTCCTAACAACTCAATTGTTGTAATGCCTATTTAAAGGGATATTTCTATTGAATAAGATAGTCAAAAACTTTAGCAGAAACTCACTAGAGAGTTTGTCAAGGGCAACTCTCTTTCTTTTCATTTAGCATAGACAAGTGAAGGTAGCGTACATGAATAAAGGGAGGACTTCCTTGTGAGTTGGCCCATGACTAGATCCTAGGACTTGCACATCAATTTGGTATCAAAGCCATAGATCATGGCCACTTGTGTGATTTGTCAACTAAAGTAGATGTGTTTATGAAACAAGTGGAGCAGTGACTGGAAAAGGTAGAAGAAAGGCATAATGCTTAGTTTGAGGAGCTTTTGCAGGCTATTTGCGGATGAGACCAGCAGGAGGAGGCATGTAGCAATAGCAACCTCACTTACATAGAGAGGAGGGCAAATAGAGCGTGGAGCTAGCTGGTTTATGGAATGATGGTTTTGATCAATGATTAAAAAAAATTAACTGGTTCGGTCGATTTAACCGTAAAAGTCTTGAACCAATTGTCATTCCAGTTTAGTTTTAAAATTTTCAGTTTAATTTACTTTAACAGGCCCTATTATTAAAAACGATCCGTTTGTTAATTAATCAATTAGTTTTATAAATTAATCAATTTTTATAAGTAAAAATAAATAAATTTTTATTTAACAATCTTTTTTTCAATTAAACTTCAATTTTTTTTGATGGGTAAAGACATTTTTCTTTAATCATATTTAAAGTTTTTAAATTTTATTTAATCTTTAACTGATTTTTTAAACCGTTAAAAGATATTCTTATCCTGTTTTTGAGGACAAGCTCTTTGTCCAGGAGGGTAGAAATGATGTGGAAGATGTATTCCTGGGGAAATAATATGCAAGAAGATGGCTGAAGAGAAGAGAGTGATAAAAGGTTAATTGATTAGAGTTTTTCTTGCAGTATTTTTCGTTCTAGCACTACTATTTAGGAAAAGTTTATTATTTCAGAAGTTTTGTTTTAATAGGAGACTAGATTATTCTTTTCCTGTTAGGATAATTCTTAAATTAGAGGGATACTAAAATCTCTATAATAATTCCTAACAACTCTATTGCTTTAACGCCTGTTTAAAGGGCATAGTTCAATTGAATAAGGCAGTCAAAAACTTTAGCAGAAAATCAATAGAGGGTCTGTCAAGGACAGCTCTGTTTCTTTTCATTCAGCATAGGCATGTCTAGGAAGGGAGCAGACATCAATTAAGGGGGAGTAGAGGTCTTCCCTGTGAGTCGGCCCTCGGCTAGATCCTAAGCTAAGTGCCACATCACTTGCTAGTCTTAGACACATACGCTGAATGTACTTTGAGGATGTTAACAGGAAAACTGATACATCAGAACTCTCCTAATTTGTGGAATTTATACAAAGATTTGAGTTCAGCTTCCCTAACAATATCTCTACCCATGTCGGTTTGTAAACATGGCTCCCAATTTCAATGCTGCATGCTTGTCCTATTTTTTCATTTTAATATTCTTGAAATGTAATTTTTTTTAATGATGCAGGTGCAACCAATAAGCCACAGGAATTGGATGATGCTGTACTTAGGAGATTGGTCAGTAAGTTTTTCCATGAATCAGCTAAAGCTTGAATTTGTAGGAATTGACTAAGATTTGCTTCCAGTATACAGTGAAAGATTTCGCATTCTGATTTTACTTGTTCAACAAACATGTGATATTAATTCATCATCCAAATTTTAGGTTGGAGGAGAATGCATGGGTATTAAAGGGCTCGTGCTTTCATACCTAAGCATGACATGTATTAAATAATGATCTTAAATAATGATCTTGACCGAGAGTAACTGAGTGTAAGCATGACATGTATGTCATATATTCAACCCTGTCCTTGGCCAATTTCTGACACTAAAACTAGTTAAAAACCAAAAGACCTTTCATCTTCTTCTATTGCAACTTTAAATCTTTTTCTATATAACTTTATAATTGAAGATGTTATAAATCTTGAATCAGGTGAAGAGAATATACATACCTTTTCCAGATAAAGATGTCCGGACACTTCTTTTGAAACACAAACTCAAGGGCCAGGCTTTTTCCTTACCTAGTATGTTCGCTGTTTCCATTTTGTTACTTATGCTGTTTATGCCCCTTTATGTTTGGAAAGGTATAAGCTCAAGATGAGAATGGATTGCCTTCATATCATCCTTATTTTTTCTTTTCTATTCTAGTTTATAAGTGGGAAAGTTAATATACTCGGAATAATAAACTGGGATAATGAATGTCAGAATGGCAGGTTCTTAGAATCTACCTTAGAATGTCTAGACCAGAGAAAAGATAACATATTGCAAACAAATTGTTTATGCTATAATTTAGCATATGAATTAGTAGAGAGAATGTAAGCGGAATGTACTTTTTTCAAGGGTTTGTCTCCCATAAACATCAATGTGCTAATTTCAATCTGAATGTGTGCAACAGGGGGAGACCTTGAGAGACTTGTGAGAGAAACAGAAGGTAAGGCAGTTATGGCAAATACATGACAAAGTGATAAACTATGTGCTTTAAGTTTTAGTGGATTATCAAGAGAATCATATTTTTCTTTGACGACTCTTTTATTAAAATTTCCCAAGCCCTAGACATGGCTTGAGATACCCTACAACAGAGCTCTATATGTGATACTCTTCTCTAGTGCCTTGAATTTCCTGCTCTCTTTTTCTGTTTTCTACTCAATATTTTTTGTCTGCTTCCCAATTTGATAATGCAAGGTTGGCGAACGGCTAAAACAGAAAAAGCAAACTCTATTGTGAAACTAAAAGCTGACGAAACATTTCCAACCATTTGATTAACAGGGTATTCTGGAAGCGATCTGCAAGCGCTGTGTGAAGAAGCTGCAATGATGCCAATTCGGGAGCTAGGTGCAAACATTCTTAATGTCAAAGCCAATCAGGTAACACTATACTGTCCTGAGGTACTTACGAAAATAACTGTCATTTTCTGTTAATAATGAATGGATGCTCAAGAATGACCTTCTAGTGCATGTCTTTAGTTGACGTGGATTAGGTTAAATGTCTTTCAGTTGAATCGTTTAAAGTTTGATTTAGGCACTTTTCATGCACATTGGCCTTCCATTTTGACAAGTAAATGAGTATCCATCAATTATCGCGCATCTGATCTGAATAGATGTTTGAAAATTATAGGTCAGATCACTGAGGTATGAAGACTTTCAGAAGGCAATGGCTGTCATTAGACCCAGCTTAAGCAAAAGCAAGTGGCAAGAGCTTGAGCGTTGGAATGAGGAGTTTGGCGCTAATTGACAAAACTCAGTCAGACAGCAATTTAGAATTGTTCTCGTTATTATTGATTTTTTTAGTAAACAAAAACCTAACGTGCAGTATAATCCAATCGATCACAGATCCTGACCTTGCTGAATTAAATATCACTGTTGACAAAATCTTGAAAATTGATGTACATGGTGTACAAATGAAAATAAATTCTTTTCCTTAGCATATCATGGACCTGTATTTGTAATGATACTTGGAGTTTAAGCTTTGGTGATGCTGTATTTTCCCCCTTTTTTTTCATTGTGCATACAGTGAAAGGTATAAATTTTTGTCAACTGTTCACTTAATTGACCTTCTACTTCCAAGCCAATGTAAAAGAAAGAAAAAACAGTACGGATTTGGTTGCCATCTCTCATGGACATGTACGACTTTTATTGCCTGTGAAAATGTTAGTTTGCTCGTATTCTTATACATATCTATCCAAGGCTTGCATATTTACATTTAAGTGTAGCCAAGCACATACCAGCTACGAAGCTTAACTGCTGCTGTTTCCCCTTCCTTTAGTGGCTTATTCTACCTGCGGCATTTTAAACTAAAACAGAATACATCCTATTCTTACATTTGTAATGAGCCTCAAAGAATTGTTTTCATATTTATTAATTTATACTGCTCTAGATTGACATTGACTTCAACATCGTCTAACCATGGAGTGTAGAAAATGAGGCGTCTCCATCTTAGCTCCCTATCCAAGTGCTTTGCTTTTTATGAGCTGAGAAAAGGCAAAAGATAAACTCAAGGCTAGAGCTGGGATGAATGAAATTACATAATTACCTTTCCGGAGCAACTTCCCCTTGCTTCCTACTTCAAATTGTTGTTTTTGCTTTACAATACAGAGCATTTTCATCATTTTAAGTACCAGTAAAATTTCATTGAGGACTGACTTTTTTCTTACTTAAATTCCAATAATCTTTTTCAAGTGACCTTTCTGTAGCATTTTAAAATTTTCTTACTTTTTGATTTTGATCTTTGAGTCAAGATATTCCTTGTATCATTGCCAAGGCTTCAACTTATTATGAACTAGATTGCCTATTTTTGTATTCTTACGTTGAATTTCTTTCTCCAAAACCACGCCCGTAATGTCGTTATAGACTAAGTTGTTTATAAGAAGATTATTGGTCAAGTTGATGATGACAAATTAGGCAAACTTTGAAAAATTTTGGCCGTATTTTATTCTTAAAATCCCTTGTCCTGCAAGACAATTATTCTTTGTGAGGATAAATTTTATCTTTATCTATCACGATGAGAAATTTTCCTAGTTGAGCCTATTAATTTTAAATTTGGTTGTCAGCGCTTCTATCTTGAACTGCTTTAAGTTAATATAAATAAATCTCACAACTTTATGTAAATGATAATTATATACATGAATAATACCAACTACTTTGCAACTTATTTTTTGACGTGGATGATCCATTTATAGTGACAACTACAAAACATACGATAAGTTGCTATATACATTCTAATTAGGGTATGACAGTGCTTTTGTTAAAACTAGTAAGATTGTAGCTTAATTAAGATTGAAGAAATATGATATAACAACAGATTATTATGAGTGAAAAGGATAAGTTAAAATATAAACACTCCATAATTATGATTTACAAATATTAGAACCTATAAGATTAGATCTCATACAAAGACCTCCAAAATTAATGTGATAGATTTTTTGCAAATTAAAGGATTGATTAACAGTAAAGCATCTTCTTTTTTAGTATTATTAGATAGGCTTTTAGGTCGTTAGTTTTTTGGAATATTCAAGGTGAATTAAAATAAACATCGGACTTAAATTTTAAATATACGCATTTCTTGTAGGAATTTATATTTAGTTAACAAATTAAAAGCTAACAAAATTAGCAAACAAACTAATATGATAAGAATAGTTAATTAACATTAAACTGAATATAACAACTTATATGAAAAGAAAATTAATTAATAATTATTACTGATAAAAATTAAATGATCAATTTTATATATTTAAATGTATGAGTTATAAATATATAAGAAATTAATCATCTTATTTATTGTTATCATTAAATAATAAATAAAAACTAATGAAATATATAATTTATTGTTATACAAAATAATAAATATATAATTATCGATTAATAAATTATGATAAATAGTATTCATTAATTATAATTAAATTGAATTAGTGTTACACATTAAATATTATTATACTATTTAATAAAAATAATAATATGTTAATGTGATAAATTAATAAAATAATAAGAATTTTGTGATTTCATTTATTAATAAAAATCAGTCAAATTATTATAATTACTTATATAAAATAAATTATAAACAAATAAAAATTGAGCAACTCATTGTAAATATTAATTATCTGATAAAATAAAATTTTAAGAAAAATACTTAATTTATTATATTTTTAAATAATTAATATATTATTAATTATTAATAAAAATATGTTAATTTAATTGTTAATATACAAACCATATAACATAACTAGACATAACATTCATGAAAATGGAACGGAACGGAACGATTTATAATAGAATGAAATGTAATATAGTGAAAAGTTGTTTGAGAGGGATGGAAGGGTTCATAATGTAATGTAGTAAAATGTTATTTGGAAGATGGATGGAATGGAATGGAATGTATAATAAATGACTTTTATACTCCCTTATATTAAACGGTTGTTGCAGGAGGTTTATTATTTTATTATTAATTATATAAAAATATGAGTATTAATTATTTAATATATTTTATTTTATTTTATGTGATTTATATTTAAAAATAATTTATTTATATTTTTATTTATATAAAAATATATACAAACAAT